>CM062505.1:1699759-1828061 GCA_031479575.1 Coregonus ussuriensis | reverse complement strand
ACTGATACAATGTATGTTACTGATACAATGTATGTTACTGTCTGTTACTGATACAATGTATGTTAATGTCTGTTACTGATACACTGTCTGTTACTGATACAATGTCTGTTACTGATACAATGTATGTTACTGATACAATGTATGTTACTGTCTGTTACTGATACAATGTCTGTTACTGATGCAATGTCTGTTACTGTCCTGTTACTGATACAATGTCTGTTCTGATACAATGTATGTTACTGTGTATGATACAAATGTATGTTACTGATACAATGAATGATACTGATACAATGTCTGTTAACTGATTCCCTGTTGTTACTGATACAATGTATGTTACTGATACCTGTTACTCAGTACATGTATGTTTACTGATTACAAGATGTCTGATAATGTCGTTACAGATACAAATGTATGTTACTGATACAATGTATGTTACAGATACAATGTCTGTTACTGTCGTTTTTACTGATACAATGTATGTTAATGATACAATGTATGTTACTGATAAAATGTCTGATCTGTTACTGTCTGTTTACTGATACAAGTATGTTACTGATACAATGTCTGTTACTGATTATTACAATGTATGTTTCTCGATAACAATGTATGGGGTTACTGATACAATGTCTGTTACTGATTACAATGTATGTTACTGATACAATGTCTGTTACTGATACATTGTCTGTTACTGATACAAAGTATGTTACTGATACAATGTCTGTTACTGATACAATGTCTGTTTACAATGGTCTGTTACTGATACAATGTCTGTTACTGTCTGTTACTGATACAATGTCCCTGTTACTGATACAATGTATGTTACTGATACACTGTCTGTTACTGATACAATGTCTGTTTACTGATACAATGTATGTTACAGATACAATGTATGTTACTGATACAATATCTGTTACTGTCTGTTACTGATACAATGTATGTTACTGATACAATGTCTGTACTGTCTGTACTGATACAATTGTCTGTTACTGTCTGTTACTGATACAATGTATGTTACTGATACACTGTCTGTACTGATACAATGTCTGTTACTGATACAATGTATGTTACTGATTACAATGTCTGTTCCTGTCTGTTACTGATACAATGTATGTTACTGATACAGCTGCTGTTACTGATACAATGTCTGTACTGATACAATGTATGTTACTGATACAATGTCTGTTACTGTCTGTTACTGATACAATGTATGTTACTGATACAATGTCTGTTTTACTGATACAATGTCTGTTACTGATACAATGTGTATGTTACTGATACACACTGTCTGTTACTGATACAATGTCTGTTACTGATACACTGTCTGTTACTGATACAATTCTGTTACTGATACATGTATGTGTTACTGATACAATGTATGTTACTGATACAATATCTGTTTACTGTCTGTTACTGATACAATGAGTATGTTACTGATACAATGTCTGTTACTGTCTGTTACTGATACATGTCTGTTACTGTCCTGTTACTGATACAATGTATGTTACTGATACACTGTCTGTTACTGATACAATGTCCTGTTACTGATACAATGTATGTTACTGATACAATGTCTGTTATTTTTCTGTCTGTTATACTGATACAATGTATGTTACTGATTACAATGTCTTTTACTGATGCAATGTCTGTTACTGTCTGTTACTGATACAAAGTCTGTTACTGAACAATGTATGTTACTGATACAATGTTTGTATTACTGATACAATGTATTGTTAAACTGATATACAATGTCTGTTACTGTCTGTTACTGATACAATGTCTGTTACTGTCTGTTACTTGATCACAATATCTGTTACTGATACAATGTCTGTTACTGTCTTTTTTACTGATACAATGTATGTTACTGATACAATGTCTGTTACAAGTCTGTTACTGATACAATGTATGTTACTGATACAATGTATGTTACTGATACAATGTCTGTACTGTCTGTTACTGATACAATATTGTTACTGATACAATGTCCTTGTTACTGATACAATGTATGTTACTGATACAATGTCTGTTACTGATACAATGTATGTACTGATACAATGTCTGTTACTGATACATTGTCTGTTACTGATACAAGGATGTATGTTACTGATACAAAGTCTGTTACTGATACAATGTATGTTACTGATACAAAATGTATGTTACTGATACAATGTGTAGGGGGGCTGTTACTGATACAATGATGTTACTGATACAATGTCTGTTACTGATACATTGTCTGTTACTGATACAATGTATGTTACTGATACAATGTATGTTACTGATACAATGTCTGTTACTGATACAATTTATGTTTTACTGATACAATGTCTGTTACTGTCTGTTACTGATACAATGTATGTTACTGATACAATGTATGTTACTGAGATACAATATCTGTTACTGTCTGTTACTGATACAATGTATGTTACTGATACAATGTCTGTTTTACTGTCCTGTTACTGATACAATGTCTGTTACGTCTGTTACTGATACAATGTATGTTACTGATAACCACTGTCTGTTACTGATACAATGTCTGTTACTGATACAATGTATGTTACTGATACAATGTCTGTTACTGTCTGTTACTGATACAATGTATGTTACTGATACACTGTCTGTTACTCATGGACAATGTCTGTTACAGATACAATGTTGTTACTGATACAATGGTCTGTTACTGTCTGTTACTGATACAATGTATGTTACTGATACAATGTATGTTACTGATACAATGTCTGTACTGATACAATGTATGTTACTGATACACTGGTCTGTTACTGATACAATGTCTTGTTACTGATACAATGTCTGTTACTGATAAACAATGTCTGTTATACTGATACAATGTCTGTTACTGATACAATTTGGTCTGTTACTGATACAATGTATGTTACTGTCTGTTACTGAACAATGTCTGTTACTGATTCAATGTCTGTTACTGTCCTGGTTTTACTGATACAATGTCTGTTACTGATACATGGTATGTTTACTGATACAATGTATGTTACTGATACAATGTATGTTACTGATCAATGTCAGTTACTGAGTCTGTTACTGATACAATGTAGTTACTGTCTGTTACTGATACAATGTATGTTACTCTTGATACAATGTCTGTTACTGTCTGTTACTGATACAATTTCGTATGTTTTTTACTGATACAATGTTATGTTACTGATACAATGTCTGTTACTGTCTGTTACTGATACATGTATGTTACTGATACAATGTATGTTTACCTGATATAATGTCTGTTTACTGTTGTTACTGATACAATGTATGTTACTGATACAAGTCTGTTACTGATACAATGTATGTTACTGATAACTACAATGTATGTTACTGATACAATGTCTGTTACTGATCCAATGTATGTTACTGATACAATGTCTGTTACTGATACATTGTCTTTACTGATACAATGTATGTTACTGATACAATGTCTGTTACTGATACAATGTCTGTACTGTCTGTTACGGCTATAACAATGTCTGTTACTGATACAATGTTTTCTGTTTACTGTCTTTACTGATACAATGTCCCCCTGTTACTGAACAATGTCTGTTACTGCTTACACTGTCTGTTACTGATACAAATGTCTGTTTACTGATACAAGTATGTTACTGATACAATGTATTGTTACTGATACAATATTCCTTGTTACTGTCGTTACTGTGATACAATGTATGTTACTGATACAATGTCTGTTACTGTCTGTTACTGATACAATGTATGTTACTGATACACTGTCTGTTACTGATACAATGGTCCTGGGGGGGGTTATTTTTTACTGATACAATGTATGTTTTACTGATACAATTTCTGTTACTGTCTGTTACTGATACAATGTATGTTACTGATACACGTCTGTTACTCATACAATGTCTGTTACTGATACAATGTATGTTACTGATACAATGTCTGTTACTGTCTGTTACTGATACAATGTATGTTACTGATACAATGTATGTTACTGATACAATGTCTGTTACTGATACAATGTATGTTACTGATACACGTCTGTTACTGATACATTCTTACTGATACACTGTCTGTTACTGATACAATGTCTGTTTACTGATACAATGTATGTTACTGATACAATGTATGTTACTGATACAATATCTGTTACTGTCCTGTTACTGATACAATGTATGGTACTGATACAATGACTGTTACTGTCTGTTACTGAGACAATGTCTGTTACTGTCTGTTCTGATACAATGCTATGTTACTGATACACTGTCTGTTACTGATACACATGTCCTGTTACTGATACAATGGTATGTTACTGATACAATGTCTTTACTGTCTGGTTACTGATACAATGTATGTTACTGATACAATGTCTGTTACTGATCAATGTCTGTTACGTCCTGTTACTGTTACAATGCTGTTTACTGATACAATGTGTATGTGTACTGATACAAATGTATGTTAACTGGGATACAAATGGTATGTACTGATACACTGTCTGTACTGTCTGTTACTGAAACAATGTCTGTTACTGTCTGTTACTGATACAATGTATGTTACTGATACAATGTCTGTTACTGATTGTCTGTTACTGATACAATGTATGTTACTGATACAATGTCTGTTACTGTCTGTTACTGATACAATGTATGTTACTGATACACATGTCTGTTACTGATACAATGTCTGTTACTGATACAATGTATTACTGATACAATGTCTGTTACTGTCTGTTACTGATACAATGTAATGTTTACTGATACAATGTCTGTTACTGATACAAATTCTGTTACTGATACAATGTATGTTACTGATACACTAGTCTGTTACTGATACATTGTCTGTTACTGATACACTGTCTGTTACTGATACAATGTCTGTTACTGATACAATGTATTTACTGATACAATGTATGTTACTGATACAATATCTGTTAATGTCTGTTTACTGATACAATGTAAGTTACTGATACAATGTCTGTTACTGTCTGTAACTGATACAAGTGTCTGGTACTTCGTTACTGATACAATGTATGTTACTGATACACTGTCTGTTACTGATACGACATGTCTGTTTTACTGATACAATGTATGTTTACTGATACAAGTCTGTTACTGTTCCCCTGTTACTGATACAATGTATGTTACTGATACAATGTCTGTTACTGATGCAATGTCTGTTACTGTCCTGTTCTGTTACTGATACAATGTCTGTTACTGATACAATGTATGTTACTGATACAATGTAGTTACTGATACAATGTATGTTACTGATACAATGTCTGTTACTGTCTGTTACTGATCACAATGTCTGTTACTGTCTGTTACTGATACAATATTCTGTTACTGATATAAAAAAAAAACAATGTCTGTTACTGTCTGTTACTGATACAATGTAAGTTACTGATACAATGTCTGTTAACTGTCTGTTACTGATACAATGTATGTTACTGATACAATGTATGTTACTGATACAATGTCTGGTTACTGTCTGTTACTGATACAATATATGTTACTGATACAATGTCTGTTACTGATACAATGTATGTTACTGATACAATGTCTGTTACGGATACATTGTATGTTACTGATACAATGTCTGTTACTGAGACATTGTCTGTTACTGATACATGTAGGTTACTGATACAATGTCTGTTACTGATACAATGTATGTTACTGATACAATGTATGTTACTGATACAATGTCTGTTACTGATACAATGTATGTTACTGATACAATGTCTGTTACTGATACATTGTCTGTTACTGATACAATGTATGTTACGATACAATGTATGTTACATGATACAATGTCTGTTACTGATACAAGTATGTTACTGATACAATGTCTGTTACTGTCTGTTACTGATACAATGTATGGTTACTGATACAATGTATGTTACTGATACAATATCTGTTACTGTCTGTTACTGATACAATGTATGTTACTGATACAATGTCCTGTTACTGTCTGTTACTGATACAATGTCTGTTACTGTCTGGTTACTGATACAATGTATGTTACTGATACACTGTCTGTTACTGATACAATGTCTGTTACTGATACAATGTATGTTACTGATACAATGTCTGTTACTGTCTGTTACTGATACAATGTATGTTACTGATACACTGTCTGTTACTGATACAATGTCTGTTACTGATACAATGCATGTTACTGATACAAGGTCTGTTACTGTCTGTTACTGATACAATGTATGTTACTGATACAATGTCTGTTACTGATACAATGTCTGTTACTGTCTGTTACTGATACAATGTATGTTACTGATACAATGTCTGTTACTGATACAATGTCTGTTACTGATACAATGTCTGTTACTGATACAATGTCTGTTACTGATACAATGTCTGTTACTGATACAATGTATGTTACTGTCTGTTACTGATACAATGTCTGTTACTGATGCAATGTCTGTTACTGTCTGTTACTGATACAATGTCTGTTACTGATACAATGTATGTTACTGATACAATGTATGTTACTGATACAATGTATGTTACTGATACAATGTCTGTTACTGTCTGTTACTGATACAATGTATGTTACTGTCTGTTACTGATACAATGTATGTTACTGATACAATGTCTGTTACTGTCTGTTACTGATACAATGTATGTTACTGATACAATGTATGTTACTGATACAATGTCTGTTACTGTCTGTTACTGATACAATGTATGTTACTGATACAATGTATGTTACTGATATAATGTCTGTTACTGTTTGTTACTGATACAATGTATGTTACTGATACAATGTCTGTTACTGATACAATGTATGTTACTGATACAATGTATGTTACTGATACAATGTCTGTTACTGATACAATGTATGTTACTGATACAATGTCTGTTACTGATACATTGTCTGTTACTGATACAATGTATGTTACTGATACAATGTCTGTTACTGATACAATGTCTGTTACTGTCTGTTACTGATACAATGTCTGTTACTGATACAATGTCTGTTACTGTCTGTTACTGATACAATGTCTGTTACTGATACAATGTCTGTTACTGCTACACTGTCTGTTACTGATACAATGTCTGTTACTGATACAATGTATGTTACTGATACAATGTATGTTACTGATACAATATCTGTTACTGTCTGTTACTGATACAATGTATGTTACTGATACAATGTCTGTTACTGTCTGTTACTGATACAATGTATGTTACTGATACACTGTCTGTTACTGATACAATGTCTGTTACTGATACAATGTATGTTACTGATACAATGTCTGTTACTGTCTGTTACTGATACAATGTATGTTACTGATACACTGTCTGTTACTCATACAATGTCTGTTACTGATACAATGTATGTTACTGATACAATGTCCTGTTACTGTCTGTTACTGATACAATGTATGTTACTGAACAATGTATGTTACTGATACAAATGTCTGTTACTGATACAATGTATGTACTGATACACTTGTCTGTTACTGATACAATGTCTGGTTACTGATACACTGTCTGTTACTGTTACAATGTCTGTTACTGATACAATGTATGTACTGATACAATGTATGTTACTGATACAATATCTGTTACTGTCTGTTACTGAAACAAAGTATGTTACTGATACAAGGTCTGTTACTGTCTGTTTACTGATACAATGTCTGTTACTGTCTGTTACTGATACAAATGTATGTTACTGATACAATGTCTGTTACTGATACAATGTCTGTTACTGATACAATGTATGTTACTGATACAATGTCTGTTACTGTCTGTTACTGATACAATGTATGTTACTGATACAATGTCTGTTACTGATGCAAGTCTGTTACTGGTCTGTTACTGATACAATGTCCTGTTACTGATACAATGTATTTTACTGATACAATGTATGTTACTGATACAATGTATGTTACTGATACAATGTATGTTACTGATACAATGTCTGTTACTGTCTGTTACTGATACAATGTCTGTTACTGTCAGTACTGATACAATATCGTTACTGATACAATGTACTGTTACTGTCTGTACTGATACAATGTATGTTACTGATACAATGTCTGTTACTGTCTGTTACTGATACAATGTATGTTACTGATACAATGTATGTTACTGATACAATGTCTGTTACTGTCTTTGTCTGTTACATGTCTGTTACTGATACAATGTATGTTACTGATACAATGTCTGTTACTGATACAAATGTCTGTTACTGATACACATGTCTGTTACTGATACAATGTCTGTTACTGATACAATGTATGTTACTGATACAATGTATGTTACTGATACATATGCTCTGTTACTGATACAATGTATGTTACTGATACACTGTCTGTTACTGATACAATGTCTGTTACTGTCCTGTTCTGATACAATGTATGTTACTGATACACTGTCTGTTACTGTATGTTACTGATACAATGTTGTTACTGATCACAATGTCTGTTACTGTCTGTTACTGATTACAATGTCTGTTACTGATACACTGTCTGTTACAATGTCTTGTTACTGTCAGGGGGGGGGGGGGGGGGGGGTGTTACTGATACAATGTATGTTACTGATACAATGTATGTTACTGATACAATGTCTGTTACTGTCTGTTACTGATACAATGTATGTTACTGATACAATGTCTGTTTACTGTCTGTTACTGATACAATGTCTGTTACTGATACAATGTCTGTTACTGATGCAATGTATGTTACTGATACACTGTCTGTTACTGATACAATGTCTGTTACTGATACAATGTATGTTACTGATACAATGTCCATGTTACTGTCTGTTACTGATACAATGTATGTTACTGATACAATGTCTGTTACTGTCCTGTTACTGATACAAAGTCTGTTACTGATACAATGTATGTTACTGATACACTGTCTGTTACTGATACAATGTCTGTTACTGATACAATGTATG
This sequence comes from Coregonus ussuriensis, assembly GCA_031479575.1. Taxonomy (NCBI): domain Eukaryota; kingdom Metazoa; phylum Chordata; class Actinopteri; order Salmoniformes; family Salmonidae; genus Coregonus; species Coregonus ussuriensis. The sequence continues at coordinate 1,819,164 of CM062505.1, read as the reverse complement.
TTACTGATACAATGTATGTTTTACTGTCTTTATCTGTTACTGATAGGTTAAATCAATGTATGTTAATGTCCTGTTACTGATACACTGTCTGTTACTGATACAATGTCTGTTACTGATACAATGTATGTTACTTGATACAATGTATGGTTACGTCTGTTACTGATACAATGTCTGTTACTGATGCAATGTCTGTTACTGTCTGTTACTGATACAATGTCTGTTACTGATACAATGTATGTTACTGATACAATGTATGTTACTGATAACAATGTATGTTACTGATACAATGTATGTTACTGTCTGTTACTGATACAATGTATTTACTGTCTTACTGATACAATGTATGTTACTGATACAATGTCTGTTACTGATACAATGTCTGTTACTGATACAATGTCTGTTACTGTCTTGTTACTGATACAATATGTTATGTTACTGATACAATGTATGTTACTGATATTAATGTCTGTTACTGTCTGTTACTGATACAATGTATGTTACTGATACAATGTCTGTTACTGATACAATGTATGTTTACTGATACAATGTATGTTTTACTGATACAATGTATGTTACTTGATACAATGTCGTTACTGATACAATGTATGTTACTGATACAATGTCCTGTTACTGATACATTGTCTGTTACTGATACAATGTATGTTACTGATACCACAATGTCTGTTACTGATACAATGTCTGTTACAATGTCTGTTACTGATACAATGTCTGTTACTGTCTGTTACTGATACAATGTCTGTTACTGATTACAATGTATGTTACTGATACACTGTCTGTTACTGATACAATGTCTGTTACTGATACAATGTATTTACTGAGATACAATGTATGTTACTGATACAATATCTGTTACTGTCCTGTTTACTGATACAATGTATGTTACTGATACAATGTCCTGTTACTGTCTGTTACTGATACAATGTCTGTTACTGTCTGTTACTGAAGCAATGTATGTTTACTGATACACTGTCTGTTACTGATACAATGTCTGTTACTGATACAATGTATGTTACTGATACAATGTCTGTTACTGTCTGTTTACTGGATACCAATGTATGTTACTGAAACACTGTCTGTTACTGATACAATGTCTGTTACTGATGACAATGTATGTTACTGATACAATGTCTGTTACTGTCTGTTACTGATACAATGTATGTTACTGATACAATGTCTGTTACTGATACAATGTCTGTTACTGATACAATGTATGTTACTGATACACTGTCTGTTACTGATACAATGTCTGTTACTGATACACTGTCTGTTACTGATACAATGTCTGTTACTGATACAATGTATGTTACTGATACAATGTATGTTACTGATACAATATCTGTTACTGTCTGTTACTGATACAATGTATGTTACTGATACAATGTCTGTTACTGTCTGTTACTGATACAATGTCTGTTACTGTCTGTTACTGATACAATGTATGTTACTGATACACTGTCTGTTACTGATACAATGTCTGTTACTGATACAATGTATGTTACTGATACAATGTCTGTTACTGTCTGTTACTGATACAATGTATGTTACTGATACAATGTCTGTTACTGATGCAATGTCTGTTACTGTCTGTTACTGATACAATGTCTGTTACTGATACAATGTATGTTACTGATACAATGTATGTTACTGATACAATGTATGTTACTGATACAATGTCTGTTACTGTCTGTTACTGATACAATGTCTGTTACTGTCTGTTACTGATACAATATCTGTTACTGATACAATGTCTGTTACTGTCTGTTACTGATACAATGTATGTTACTGATACAATGTCTGTTACTGTCTGTTACTGATACAATGTATGTTACTGATACAATGTATGTTACTGATACAATGTCTGTTACTGTCTGTTACTGATACAATATATGTTACTGATACAATGTCTGTTACTGATACAATGTATGTTACTGATACAATGTCTGTTACTGATACAATGTATGTTACTGATACAATGTCTGTTACTGATACATTGTCTGTTACTGATACAATGTATGTTACTGATACAATGTCTGTTACTGATACAATGTATGTTACTGATACAATGTATGTTACTGATACAATGTCTGTTACTGATACAATGTATGTTACTGATACAATGTCTGTTACTGATACATGTCTGTTACTGATACAATGTATGTTACTGATACAATGTATGTTACTGATACAATGTCTGTTACTGATACAATGTATGTTACTGATACAATGTCTGTTACTGTCTGTTACTGATACAATGTATGTTACTGATACAATGTATGTTACTGATACAATATCTGTTACTGTCTGTTACTGATACAATGTATGTTACTGATACAATGTCTGTTACTGTCTGTTACTGATACAATGTCTGTTACTGTCTGTTACTGATACAATGTATGTTACTGATACACTGTCTGTTACTGATACAATGTCTGTTACTGATACAATGTATGTTACTGATACAATGTCTGTTACTGTCTGTTACTGATACAATGTATGTTACTGATACACTGTCTGTTACTGATACAATGTCTGTTACTGATACAATGCATGTTACTGATACAATGTCTGTTACTGTCTGTTACTGATACAATGTATGTTACTGATACAATGTCTGTTACTGATACAATGTCTGTTACTGTCTGTTACTGATACAATGTATGTTACTGATACAATGTCTGTTACTGATACAATGTCTGTTACTGATACAATGTCTGTTACTGATACAATGTCTGTTACTGATACAATGTATGTTACTGATACAATGTCTGTTACTGATACATTGTCTGTTACTGATACAATGTCTGTTACTGATACAATGTCTGTTACTGATACAATGTCTGTTACTGTCTGTTACTGATACAATGTCTGTTACTGATACACTGTCTGTTACTGATACACTGTCTGTTATCAATCAATCAATTTTATTTTATATAGCCCTTCTTACATCAGCTAATATCTCGAAGTGCTGTACAGAAACCCAGCCTAAAACCCCAAACAGCTAGTAATGCAGGTGTAGAAGCACGGTGGCTAGGAAAAACTCCCTAGAAAGGCGAAAGCCTAGGAAGAAACCTAGAGAGGAACCAGGCTATGAGGGGTGGCCAGTCCTCTTCTGGCTGTGCCGGGTGGAGATTATAACAGAACCATGCCAAGATGTTCAAAAATGTTCATAAGTGACAAGCATGGTCAAATAATAATCAGGAATAAATCTCAGTTGGCTTTTCATAGCCGATCATTAAGAGTTGAAAACAGCAGGTCTGGGACAGGTAGGGGTTCATAACCGCAGGCAGAACAGTTGAAACTGGAATAGCAGCAAGGCCAGGCGGACTGGGGACAGCAAGGAGTCACCACGGCCGGTAGTCCCCGACGTATGGTCCTAGGGCTCAGGTCTCTCAGTTGGCTTTTCATAGCCGATCATTAAAGAGTTGAAAACAGCAGGTCTGGGACAGGTAGGGGTTTCGTAGCCGCAGGCAGAACAGTTGAAACTGGAATAGCAGCAAGGCCAGGCGGACTGGGGACAGCAAGGTGTCATCATGCCCGGTAGTCCTGACGTATGGTCCTAGGGGCTCAGGTTCTCAGAGAGAAAGAGAGAACGAGAGAATTAGAGAGAGCATACTTAAATTCACACAGGACACTGGATAAGACAGGAGAAGTACTCCAGGTATAACCAACTAACCCCAGCCCCCCGACACATAAACTACTGCAGCATAAATACTGGAGGCTGAGACAGGAGCGGTCCGGAGACACTGTGGCCCCATCCGAAGAAACCCCCGGACAGGGCCAAACAGGAAGGATATAACCCCACCCACTCCGCCAAAGCACAGCCCCCGCACCACTAGAGGGATATCCCCAACCACCAACTTACAATCCTGAGACAAGGCCGAGTATAGCCCACAGAGGTCTCCACCACAGCACAAACCAAGGGGGGGGGGCGCCAACCCAGACAGGAAGATCACGTCAGTAACTCAACCCACTCAAGTGACGCACCCCTCCCAGGGACGGCATGAAAGAGCACTAGCAAGCCAGTGACTCAGCCCCTGCAACAGGGTTAGAGGCAGAGAACCCCAGTGGAGAGGGGAACCGGCCCGGCAGAGACAGCAAGGGCTGTTCGTTGCTCCAGCCTTTCCGTTCACCTTCACACTCCTGGGCCAGACTACACTCAATCATATGACCTACCGAAGAGATAAGTCTTCAGTAAAGACTTAAAGGTTGAGACCGAGTCTGCGTCTCTCACATGGGTAGGCAGACTGTTCCATAAAAATGGAGATCTATAGGAGAAAGCCCTGCCTCCCGCTGTTTGCTTAGAAATTCTAGGGACAATTAGGAGGCCTGCGTCTTGTGACCGTAGCGTACGTATTGGTATGTACGGCAGGACCAACTCGGAAAGATAGGTAGGAGCAAGCCCATGTAACGCTTTATAGGTTAACAGTAAAACCTTGAAATCAGCCCTTGCCTTAACAGGAAGCCAGTGTAGGGAAGCTAGCACTGGAGTAATATGATCAAATTTCTTGGTTCTGTTACTGTCTGTTACTGATACAATGTATGTTACTGATACAATGTCTGTTACTGTCTGTTACTGATACAATGTCTGTTACTGATACACTGTCTGTTACAATGTCTGTTACTGTCTGTTACTGATACAATGTATGTTACTGATACAATGTATGTTACTGATACAATGTCTGTTACTGTCTGTTACTGATACAATGTATGTTACTGATACAATGTCTGTTACTGTCTGTTACTGATACAATGTCTGTTACTGATACAATGTCTGTTACTGATACAATGTATGTTACTGATACACTGTCTGTTACTGATACAATGTCTGTTACTGATACAATGTATGTTACTGATACAATGTCTGTTACTGTCTGTTACTGATACAATGTATGTTACTGATACAATGTCTGTTACTGTCTGTTACTGATACAATGTCTGTTACTGATACAATGTATGTTACTGATACACTGTCTGTTACTGATACAATGTCTGTTACTGATACAATGTATGTTACTGATACAATGTCTGTTACTGTCTGTTACTGATACAATGTATGTTAATGTCTGTTACTGATACAATGTCTGTTACTGATACACTGTCTGTTACTGATACAATGTCTGTTACTGATACAATGTATGTTACTGATACAATGTATGTTACTGTCTGTTACTGATACAATGTCTGTTACTGATGCAATGTCTGTTTACTGTCTGTTACTGATACAATGTCTGTTACTGATACAATGTATGTTACTGATACAATGTATGTTACTGATACAATGTATGTTACTGATACAATGTCTGTTACTGTCTGTTACTGATACAATGTATGTTACTGTCTGTTACTGATACAATGTATGTTACTGATACAATGTCTGTTACTGTCTGTTACTGATACAATGTATGTTACTGATACAATGTCTGTTACTGTCTGTTACTGATACAATGTATGTTACTGATACAATGTATGTTACTGATATAATGTCTGTTACTGTCTGTTACTGATACAATGTATGTTACTGATACAATGTCTGTTACTGATACAGTGTATGTTACTGATACAATGTATGTTACTGATACAATGTCTGTTACTGATACAATGTATGTTACTGATACAATGTCTGTTACTGATACATTGTCTGTTACTGATACAATGTATGTTACTGATACAATGTCTGTTACTGATACAATGTCTGTTACAATGTCTGTTACTGATACAATGTCTGTTACTGTCTGTTACTGATACAATGTCTGTTACTGATACACTGTCTGTTACTGATACAATGTCTGTTACTGATACAATGTATGTTACTGATACAATATCTGTTACTGTCTGTTACTGATACAATGTATGTTACTGATACAATGTCTGTTACTGTCTGTTACTGATACAATGTCTGTTACTGTCTGTTACTGATACAATGTATGTTACTGATACACTGTCTGTTACTGATACAATGTCTGTTACTGATACAATGTATGTTACTGATACAATGTCTGTTACTGTCTGTTACTGATACAATGTATGTTACTGATACACTGTCTGTTACTGATACAATGTCTGTTACTGATACAATGTATGTTACTGATACAATGTCTGTTACTGTCTGTTACTGATACAATGTATGTTACTGATACACTGTCTGTTACTGATACAATGTATGTTACTGATACACTGTCTGTTACTGATACAATGTCTGTTACTGATACACTGTCTGTTACTGATACAATGTCTGTTACTGATACAATGTATGTTACTGATACAATGTATGTTACTGATACAATATCTGTTACTGTCTGTTACTGATACAATGTATGTTACTGATACAATGTCTGTTACTGTCTGTTACTGATACAATGTCTGTTACTGTCTGTTACTGATACAATGTATGTTACTGATACACTGTCTGTTACTGATACAATGTCTGTTACTGATACAATGTATGTTACTGATACAATGTCTGTTACTGTCTGTTACTGATACAATGTATGTTACTGATACAATGTCTGTTACTGATACAATGTCTGTTACTGTCTGTTACTGATACAATGTCTGTTACTGATACAATGTATGTTACTGATACAATGTATGTTACTGATACAATGTATGTTACTGATACAATGTCTGTTACTGTCTGTTACTCGATACAATGTCTGTTACTGTCTGTTACTGATACAATGTCTGTTACTGTCTGTTACTGATACAATGTCTGTTACTGATACAATGTCTGTTACTGTCTGTTACTGATACAATGTATGTTACTGATACAATGTCTGTTACTGATACAATGTCTGTTACTGTATGTTACTGATACAATGTATGTTACTGATACATGTCTGTTACTGATACAATGTCTGTTACTGATACATTGTATGTTACTGATACAATGTCTGTTACTGATACAATGTATGTTACTGATACAATGTCTGTTACTGTCTGTTACTGATACAATGTATGTTACTGATACAATGTATGTTACTGATACAATGTATGTTACTGATACAATGTCTGTTACTGTCTGTTACTGATACAATGTATGTTACTGATACAATGTCTGTTACTGTCTGTTACTGATACAATGTCTGTTACTGATACACTGTCTGTTACAATGTCTGTTACTGATACAATGTATGTTACTGATACAATGTATGTTACTGATACAATGTCTGTTACTGTCTGTTACTGATACAATGTATGTTACTGATACAATGTCTGTTACTGTCTGTTACTGATACAATGTCTGTTACTGATACAATGTCTGTTACTGATACAATGTATGTTACTGATACACTGTCTGTTACTGATACAATGTCTGTTACTGATACAATGTATGTTACTGATACAATGTCTGTTACTGTCTGTTACTGATACAATGTATGTTACTGATACAATGTCTGTTACTGTCTGTTACTGATACAATGTCTGTTACTGATACAATGTATGTTACTGATACACTGTCTGTTACTGATACAATGTCTGTTACTGATACAATGTATGTTACTGATACAATGTATGTTACTGTCTGTTACTGATACAATGTATGTTAATGTCTGTTACTGATACAATGTCTGTTACTGATACACTGTCTGTTACTGATACAATGTCTGTTACTGATACAATGTATGTTACTGATACAATGTATGTTACTGTCTGTTACTGATACAATGTCTGTTACTGATGCAATGTCTGTTACTGTCTGTTACTGATACAATGTCTGTTACTGATACAATGTATGTTACTGATACAATGTATGTTACTGATACAATGTATGTTACTGATACAATGTATGTTACTGTCTGTTACTGATACAATGTATGTTACTGTCTGTTACTGATACAATGTATGTTACTGATACAATGTCTGTTACTGTCTGTTACTGATACAATGTATGTTACTGATACAATGTCTGTTACTGTCTGTTACTGATACAATGTATGTTACTGATACAATGTATGTTACTGATATAATGTCTGTTACTGTCTGTTACTGATACAATGTATGTTACTGATACAATGTCTGTTACTGATACAGTGTATGTTACTGATACAATGTATGTTACTGATACAATGTCTGTTACTGATACAATGTATGTTACTGATACAATGTCTGTTACTGATACATTGTCTGTTACTGATACAATGTATGTTACTGATACAATGTCTGTTACTGATACAATGTCTGTTACAATGTCTGTTACTGATACAATGTCTGTTACTGTCTGTTACTGATACAATGTCTGTTACTGATACACTGTCTGTTACTGATACAATGTCTGTTACTGATACAATGTATGTTACTGATACAATATCTGTTACTGTCTGTTACTGATACAATGTATGTTACTGATACAATGTCTGTTACTGTCTGTTACTGATACAATGTCTGTTACTGTCTGTTACTGATACAATGTATGTTACTGATACACTGTCTGTTACTGATACAATGTATGTTACTGATACAATGTATGTTACTGATACAATGTCTGTTACTGTCTGTTACTGATACAATGTATGTTACTGATACACTGTCTGTTACTGATACAATGTCTGTTACTGATACAATGTATGTTACTGATACAATGTCTGTTACTGTCTGTTACTGATACAATGTATGTTACTGATACAATGTCTGTTACTGATACAATGTCTGTTACTGATACAATGTCTGTTACTGATACAATGTATGTTACTGATACACTGTCTGTTACTGATACAATGTCTGTTACTGATACACTGTCTGTTACTGATACAATGTCTGTTACTGATACAATGTATGTTACTGATACAATGTATGTTACTGATACAATATCTGTTACTGTCTGTTACTGATACAATGTATGTTACTGATACAATGTCTGTTACTGTCTGTTACTGATACAATGTCTGTTACTGTCTGTTACTGATACAATGTATGTTACTGATACACTGTCTGTTACTGATACAATGTCTGTTACTGATACAATGTATGTTACTGATACAATGTCTGTTACTGTCTGTTACTGATACAATGTATGTTACTGATACAATGTCTGTTACTGATGCAATGTCTGTTACTGTCTGTTACTGATACAATGTCTGTTACTGATACAATGTATGTTACTGATACAATGTATGTTACTGATACAATGTATGTTACTGATACAATGTCTGTTACTGTCTGTTACTGATACAATGTCTGTTACTGTCTGTTACTGATACAATGTCTGTTACTGTCTGTTACTGATACAATGTATGTTACTGATACAATGTCTGTTACTGTCTGTTACTGATACAATGTATGTTACTGATACAATGTATGTTACTGATACAATGTCTGTTACTGTCTGTTACTGATACAATGTATGTTACTGATACAATGTCTGTTACTGATACAATGTCTGTTACTGATACAATGTATGTTACTGATACAATGTCTGTTACTGATACAATGTATGTTACTGATACAATGTCTGTTACTGATACATTGTCTGTTACTGATACAATGTATGTTACTGATACAATGTATGTTACTGATACAATGTATGTTACTGATACAATGTCTGTTACTGTCTGTTACTGATACAATGTATGTTACTGATACAATGTCTGTTACTGTCTGTTACTGATACAATGTCTGTTACTGATACACTGTCTGTTACAATGTCTGTTACTGATACAATGTATGTTACTGATACAATGTATGTTACTGATACAATGTCTGTTACTGTCTGTTACTGATACAATGTATGTTACTGATACAATGTCTGTTACTGTCTGTTACTGATACAATGTCTGTTACTGATACAATGTATGTTACTGATACACTGTCTGTTACTGATACAATGTCTGTTACTGATACAATGTATGTTACTGATACAATGTATGTTACTGATACACTGTCTGTTACTGTCTGTTACTGATACAATGTATGTTACTGATACAATGTCTGTTACTGTCTGTTACTGATACAATGTCTGTTACTGATACAATGTATGTTACTGATACACTGTATGTTACTGATACAATGTCTGTTACTGTCTGTTACTGATACAATGTATGTTACTGATACAATGTCTGTTACTGATACAATGTATGTTACTGATACAATGTCTGTTACTGATATACTGTCTGTTACTGATAGAATGTCTGTTACTGCACATGTCTAGCATCATAATGCTACTTAGGGAAGAGGGGAGGCCAACATTAAATATGAGGGAACAGTCTTTGCGATAAGATGACATTCATTTTATTCAAGAATTTACATCTTCAAAAAAAGAAAAAATTGAAATTAAATGTAAAAAAACATTCCAATACACATGTTGATATCTGATAAGTCAATGCATATATTATATTTAATGATTGGTATAACATAAAAATCTTGTTAAACTAAAACCCACTCAGACAGTGTGTATTGACTCAGTGGTTAGACTGCCATCTAGTGGCCTCCATTGGAAGTGTCTGGAGTCCAAAAATTACCTTAACTGATTCTACTAGATGCTTACAGCAGATCTAGGAGATGATTACAGGTAATGGATCGGTATCACTAATTAACAAATGAATCACTCACTCACTCTAAGTAAGGCCATAAAGGTCTATACGGCTATAGTTGACACAGTGGTCACAGCTTTACTGTCCAGTGGATTATAGTCAGAGTCTGGAGCGACGCTGAGCACTAGAGGCCTCGCCAGCACACTCTACTCTAAGATGCTGTATGAATACAGGCCCAGTGTTGGGTTGGAGACAGAGGATGGGTCCAGTCTGTCCGTCTGGTCTGCAGTCCTCCAGGATTAGAGCCTGGGGTTAGGGACGGTCTGTACCGGCAGTCTACCCGCTGGAGGGAGATACAGAGAGGGTGGGAGACAGAGAGGAGGGGGGGGAGACGGGGGAGACAGAGAGGTGGGGTAGACAGATACACAGTTGAGGGGAGACAGAGGGAGAGGAGGGAGACAGAGAAAGGGGGGAGACAGAGAGAGGGAGGAGACAGAGAGAGTGGGGGGGGAGACAGAGAGAGTGGGGGAGAGAGAGAGAGAGGGGGAGAGAGCGAGGGGGAGAGGGGGGGGGACAGAGAGAGAGAGGGGGAGACAGAGAGAGAAGTGGGGGGGAGAGACAGAGAGAGAGAGAGAGAGAGAGAGATAGAGAGAGAGAGAGAGGGGGACAGAGAGAGAGAGGGGGGACAGAGACAGAGAGAGAGAGAGGGGGGGAGAGAGAGAGAGAGAGGGGGGGACAGAGACAGAGAGAGAGAGAGGGGGGGAGAGAGAGAGAGGGGGAGAGAGAGAGCGAGGGGGAGAGAGAGAGAGAGCGAGGGGGAGAGAGAGAGCGAGTGAGGGGGGAGAAAGAGAGAGGGAAACAGACACAGACAGAGAGAACTCACTGAAACCATTAAATTGTACTGAATTACAGTAACTTTAGCAGAGAGTATGCATACAGTTGACCCGTGTAATCTCCACGTTCTTACCCAGAGTATCTGCTATTCTCCTGATGGCTGGCTTGTTGGCTCTGAACTCACTCTGCTCAGCTCTGAAATCAGACAACATTAGTAACAGCTACACCCAACGCAGAGCACACAGAAACCACTGAAGTGTACTAAATTAAATCATACTACATTGAAGTATACTATATTAAAGTGTATTCTATTGAAGTGCACTATATTGAAGTGCACTATATTGAAGTGCACTATATTGAAGTGCACTATATTGAAGTGTACTAACGTTCTCAGCCTGGTCACAGCCTCCAGTCTCAGGAGAGCAGACAGGACATTCTTCTGGGTATCAGATGACAGGGCTTCATAAGACTTCAGCTCTCCTGGAGGACAGACGGACATTAGAAAGATGCAGCACGCCTCCCGATTGGTGCACTGCCCTGCGTCATTACAGCCTGGGTTCGAGCTGTCCCATAGCCGGCTGTGGCCGGAAGTCCCAATGGACAGCGCACATTGGGCCAGCACCTTCATTACAGCCAGGGTTTGGTGCACATTGGGCCAGCACCTTCATTACAGCCTGGGTTTGGCGCACATTGGGCCAGCACCAGCCGGGGTGGGGGAGGAATGGCGTCTCTTCGCGCTCTAGCGACTCCTTATGGCGGGTCGAGCTCCTGCAAGTTGGCTGAGGAAAGCAGTGAGCTCCCGACGAACATTTATTGTGCTGACGTTGCTTCCAGAGGCAGTTTGGAACTTGGTAGTGAGTGTTGCAACCGAGGACAGATACATTTTTATACGCTACGTGCTTCAGCACTCAGCGGTCCCGTTCTGTGAGCTTGTGTGGCCTACCACTTCGTGGCTGAGCCGTTGTTGCTCCTAGACGTTTCCACTTCACAATAACAGCACTTACAGTTGACCGGGGTCAGATCTAGCAGGGCAGAAATTTGACGAACTGACTTGTTGGAAAGGTGGCATCCTATGACGGTGCCACGTTGAAAGTCACTGAGCTCTTCAGTAAGGCCATTCTACTGTTAATGTTTGTCTATGGAGATTGCATGGGTGTGTGCTGGATTTTATACACCTGTCAGCAACGTGTGTGGCTGAAATAGCCAAATTTGAAGGGGTGTCCACATACTTTTGTATATCTCAGAGGTGCTGGACCAAGGTTCAAGGACTGGTATGTGTTAGGGGACAGGACAGGTGTAGGTTAGGGGACAGGACAGGTGTGGGTTAGGGGACAGGACAGGTGTAGGTTAGGGGACAGGACAGGTGTAGGTTAGGGGACAGGACAGGAGTAGGTTAGGGGGCAGGACAGGTGTGTGTTAGGGGGACAGGACAGGTGTAGGTTAGGGGGACAGGACAGGTGTGGGTTAGGGGACAGGACAGGTGTATGTTAGGGGACAGGACAGGTGTAGGTTAGGGGACAGGACAGGTGTGTGTTAGGGGGACAGGACAGGTGTGTGTTAGGGGGACAGGACAGGTGTGTGTTAGGGGGACAGGACAGGTGTGTGTTAGGGGGACAGGACAGGTGTGTGTTAGGGGGACAGGACATGTGTGGGTTAGGGGACAGGACAGGTGTGGGTTAGGGGACAGGACAGGTGTGGGTTAGGGGACAGGTGTAGGCTAGGGGACAGGACAGGTGTATGTTAGGGGACAGGACAGGTGTGGGTTAGGGGGACAGGACAGGTGTAGGTTAGGGGACAGGACAGGTGTAGGTTAGGGGACAGGACAGGTGTATGTTAGGGGACAGGACAGGTGTGTGTTAGGGGACAGGACAGGTGTGGGTTAGGGGACAGGACAGGACAGGTATATGTCAGGGGGCAGGACAGGTGTATGTCATGGGGCAGGACAGGACAGGTGTATGTCAGGGGAGAGGAGAGGACAGTTTAGGACAGGTATCTGTCAGTTACCCGATAAGAGGAGCTTGGTGGCCAGGCTGCGGACGGCAGGAAACATCTGTCTCTCTGTGAACACCTCAAGACCCTCCACACACAGGTGACTGAACACCACCTGAACACAGACACACAGAGACACACACACACAGACACACACTCTCCCTTTAGTGGAGGGTATTTGAAACTGACTTGAGATGAGGGGTTAAGATTAGACCTGAGTGCACTACCTTTGACCAGAACCCATAGGACTTTCTACCTTTGACCAGAACCCATAGGACTTTATACCTTTGACCAGAACCCATAGGACTTTCTACCTTTGACCAGGGCCCATAGGACTTTCTACCTTTGACCAGAACCCATAGGACTTTATACCTTTGACCAGAACCCATAGGACTTTCTACCTTTGACCAGAACCCATAGGACTTTCTACCTTTGACCAGGGCCCATAGGACTTTCTACCTTTGACCAGAACCCATAGGACTTTCTACCTTTGACCAGGGCCCATAGGACTTTCTACCTTTGACCAGGGCCCATAGGACTTTCTACCTTTGACCAGGGCCCATAGGACTTTATACCTTTGACCAGGGCCCATAGGACTTTCTACCTTTGACCAGGACCCATAGGACTTTCTACCTTTGACCAGGGCCCATAGGACTTTCTACCTTTGACCAGGACCCATAGGACTTTCTACCTTTGACCAGGGCCCATAGGACTTTCTACCTTTGACCAGGACCCATAGGACTTTCTACCTTTGACCAGGGCCCATAGGACTTTCTACCTTTGACCAGGGCCCATAGGACTTTCTACCTTTGACCAGGGCCCATAGGACTTTCTACCTTTGACCAGGGCCCATTGGACTTTATACCTTTGACCAGGGCCCATAGGACTTTCTACCTTTGACCAGGGCCCATAGGACTTTCTACCTTTGACCAGGGCCCATAGGACTTTCTACCTTTGACCAGGGCCCATAGGACTTTCTACCTTTGACCAGGGCCCATAGGACTTTCTACCTTTGACCAGGGCCCATAGGACTTTCTACCTTTGACCAGGACCCATAGGACTTTCTACCTTTGACCAGGGCCCATAGGACTTTATACCTTTGACCAGGGCCCATAGGACTTTCTACCTTTGACCAGGACCCATAGGACTTTCTACCTTTGACCAGGGCCCATAGGACTTTATACCTTTGACCAGGGCCCATAGGACTTTCTACCTTTGACCAGGGCCCATTGGACTTTATACCTTTGACCAGGGCCCATAGGACTTTCTACCTTTGACCAGGGCCCATAGGACTTTATACCTTTGACCAGGGCCCATAGGACTTTATACCTTTGACCAGGGCCCATAGGACTTTCTACCTTTGACCAGGGCCCATAGGACTTTCTACCTTTGACCAGGACCCATAGGACTTTCTACCTTTGACCAGGGCCCATAGGACTTTCTACCTTTGACCAGGGCCCATAGGACTTTATACCTTTGACCAGGGCCCATAGGACTTTATACCTTTGACCAGGGCCCATAGGACTTTCTACCTTTGACCAGGGCCCATTGGACTTTATACCTTTGACCAGGGCCCATAGGACTTTCTACCTTTGACCAGGGCCCATAGGACTTTATACCTTTGACCAGGGCCCATAGGACTTTATACCTTTGACCAGGGCCCATAGGACTTTCTACCTTTGACCAGGGCCCATTGGACTTTATACCTTTGACCAGGGCCCATAGGACTTTCTACCTTTGACCAGGGCCCATAGGACTTTATACCTTTGACCAGGGCCCATAGGACTTTATACCTTTGACCAGGGCCCATAGGACTTTCTACCTTTGACCAGGGCCCATAGGACTTTATACCTTTGACCAGGACCCATAGGACTTTCTACCTTTGACCAGGGCCCATAGGACTTTCTACCTTTGACCAGGACCCATAGGACTTTCTACCTTTGACCAGGGCCCATAGGACTTTCTACCTTTGACCAGGGCCCATAGGACTTTCTACCTTTGACCAGGGCCCATAGGACTTTCTACCTTTGACCAGGGCCCATAGGACTTTCTACCTTTGACCAGGGCCCATAGGACTTTCTACCTTTGACCAGGGCCCATAGGACTTTCTACCTTTGACCAGGGCCCATTGGACTTTATACCTTTGACCAGGACCCATAGGACTTTCTACCTTTGACCAGGGCCCATAGGACTTTCTACCTTTGACCAGGACCCATTGGACTTTATACCTTTGACCAGGGCCCATAGGACTTTCTACCTTTGACCAGGACCCATAGGACTTTCTACCTTTGACCAGGGCCCATAGGACTTTATACCTTTGACCAGGGCCCATAGGACTTTATACCTTTGACCAGGGCCCATAGGACTTTCTACCTTTGACCAGGGCCCATTGGACTTTATACCTTTGACCAGGGCCCATAGGACTTTCTACCTTTGACCAGGGCCCATAGGACTTTATACCTTTGACCAGGGCCCATAGGACTTTATACCTTTGACCAGGGCCCATAGGACTTTCTACCTTTGACCAGGGCCCATAGGACTTTCTACCTTTGACCAGGACCCATAGGACTTTCTACCTTTGACCAGGGCCCATAGGACTTTCTACCTTTGACCAGGGCCCATAGGACTTTCTACCTTTGACCAGGGCCCATAGGACTTTCTACCTTTGACCAGGGCCCATAGGACTTTATACCTTTGACCAGGGCCCATAGGACTTTCTACCTTTGACCAGGACCCATAGGACTTTCTACCTTTGACCAGGGCCCATAGGACTTTCTACCTTTGACCAGGACCCATAGGACTTTCTACCTTTGACCAGGGCCCATAGGACTTTCTACCTTTGACCAGGGCCCATAGGACTTTCTACCTTTGACCAGGGCCCATAGGACTTTCTACCTTTGACCAGAACCCATAGGACTTTCTACCTTTGACCAGGGCCCATAGGACTTTCTACCTTTGACCAGGGCCCATAGGACTTTCTACCTTTGACCAGGACCCATAGGACTTTCTACCTTTGACCAGGGCCCATAGGACTTTCTACCTTTGACCAGGGCCCATAGGACTTTCTACCTTTGACCAGGGCCCATAGGACTTTCTACCTTTGACCAGGGCTCTGTCTGTGTCTCTATACAGGAACACACTGTCCTCCTCCTACCTGGTAGGCGTCTACGAAGGGCTGTAGCAGGGCTCGCAGGAATGAGGTAGTACTCTGACCCTCCTCTAGTGATGTCACTTCCTGTTGACTGGTCTGGACTGCTCCACATTTCCTGAGTAACGAACACGCCTCCTCATAGTCCTTCAGGACACACAGACACACAGACACACAGACAGAGAGACAGAGAGACACAGAGGCAGACACAGAGGCAGATATAGATCAGTCACAATTTACCCACAATGCATCACAATCCTCTGTTACAGGTGAAGACTTACCTGTGAGGATCTGCCAGTGATGAAGATGAAGTCGTTGGAGAAGAGGTCCAGGAGGAACCTGAAGTAGCTATAGATGTCCTCTGGAGACACAAAGAGACATGGTCAGACAGACAGACAGACAGACAGGAACCTGAAGTAGCTATAGGAGAGACAAGGACACAATCAGTGTGTCTAACTCACCTCTCTGTGAGCTGTGTGCTGTGTGTATGGCCAGAGCCAATCAGTGTGTCTAACTCACCTCTCTGTGAGCTGTGTGCTGTGTGTATGGCCAGAGCCAATCAGTGTGTCTAACTCACCTCTCTGTGAGCTGTGTGCTGTGTGTATGGCCAGAGCCAATCAGTGTGTCTAACTCACCTCTCTGTGAGCTGTGTGTATGGCCAGAGCCAATCAGTGTGTCTAACTCACCTCTCTGTGAGCTGTGTGCTGTGTGTATGGCCAGAGCCAATCAGTGTGTCTAACTCACCTCTCTGTGAGCTGTGTGTATGGCCAGAGCCAATCAGTGTGTCTAACTCACCTCTCTGTGAGCTGTGTGCTGTGTGTATGGCCAGAGCCAATCAGTGTGTCTAACTCACCTCTCTGTGAGCTGTGTGTATGGCCAGAGCCAATCAGTGTGTCTAACTCACCTCTCTGTGAGCTGTGTGCTGTGTGTATGGCCAGAGCCAATCAGTGTGTCTAACTCACCTCTCTGTGAGCTGTGTGCTGTGTGTATGGCCAGAGCCAATCAGTGTGTCTAACTCACCTCTCTGTGAGCTGTGTGCTGTGTGTATGGCCAGAGCCAATCAGTGTGTCTAACTCACCTCTCTGTGAGCTGTGTGCTGTGTGTATGGCCAGAGCCAATCAGTGTGTCTAACTCACCTCTCTGTGAGCTGTGTGCTGTGTGTATGGCCAGAGCCAATCAGTGTGTCTAACTCACCTCTCTGTGAGCTGTGAGCTGTGTGTATGGCCAGAGCCAGCATAGCTGGACGTATGAACACATGCACCGCCTGGTTCCTGTAGGCCGCAACCATTAGCACCTTCCCCGCCCGCCTGACCACACCCTCCTCTGCTGTGAAAGGCCCAGCCCCCACAGGCCCCTCCTCCTCCTCCTCCAGCAGTGTGACACGGCCCTGGTGACAGCGAATCACAGAGCGGTGCAGGGCCATGCTGGATGAAATCACCTGGTCTTCAGGTAGCTGCTCTACAGAGGAGAGAAAGACGTCACTGCGTTGAGGACAACTCAAGGTGTGAGTGTGAGTGTGAGTGTGAGTGTGAGTGTGTGTGTGTGTGTGTGTGTGTGTGAGTGTGTGTGTGTGTGTGTGTGTGTGTGTGTGTGTGTGTGTGTGTGTGAGTGTGTGTGTGTGTGAGTGTGTATGTGTGTGTGTGTGTGAGTGTGTGTGTGTGTGTGTGTGTGTGTGTGTGAGTGTGTGAGTGTGTGCCCATTAAGTATGATTACAACATAAGATTAGTCTAATTTCTAAGTGTACCATGCTGTACCATCTAAACGGGATAAGAGGAAATACTGAACGTTCGGTTCTGGGTGCTGATCTCGGATCAGTTTAGCCTTTTAGATCATAATGAATAAGATTGCATGGACAGGGGACGGGGGACGGGGGACGGGGGACGGGGGACGGGGCTCTGATCCTAGATCAGCACTCAGACGCTCTGAGAGGCGTCGTGGATATGGGACCTGAGCGACCTCCGCTCAGCCTTTCAGTGTCCCTGTATTACCGAGAGGCTTCGTGGATATGGGACCTGAGCGACCTCCGCTCAGCCTTTCAGTGTCCCTGTATTACTGAGAGGCGTCGTGGATATGGGACCTGAGCGACCTCCGCTCAGCCTTTCAGTGTCCCTGTATTACTGAGAGGCTTCGTGGATATGGGACCTGAGCGACCTCCGCTCAGCCTTTCAGTGTCCCTGTATTACCGAGAGGCTTCGTGGATATGGGACCTGAGCGACCTCCGCTCAGCCTTTCAGTGTCCCTGTATTACTGAGAGGCGTCGTGGATATGGGACCTGAGCGACCTCCGCTCAGCCTTTCAGTGTCCCTGTATTACTGAGAGGCTTCGTGGATATGGGACCTGAGCGACCTCCGGTCAGCCTTTCAGTGTCCCTGTATTACCGAGAGGCGTCGTGGATATGGGACCTGAGCGACCTCCGCTCAGCCTTTCAGTGTCCCTGTATTACCGAGAGGCTTCGTGGATATGGGACCTGAGCGACCTCCGCTCAGCCTTTCAGTGTCCCTGTATTACTGAGAGGCGTCGTGGATATGGGACCTGAGCGACCTCCGCTCAGCCTTTCAGTGTCCCTGTATTACTGAGAGGCTTCGTGGATATGGGACCTGAGCGACCTCCGGTCAGCCTTTCAGTGTCCCTGTATTACCGAGAGGCTTCGTGGATATGGGACCTGAGCGACCTCCGCTCAGCCTTTCAGTGTCCCTGTATTACCGAGAGGCTTCGTGGATATGGGACCTGAGCGACCTCCGCTCAGCCTTTCAGTGTCCCTGTATTACTGAGAGGCTTCGTGGATATGGGACCTGAGCGACCTCCGCTCAGCCTTTCAGTGTCCCTGTATTACTGAGAGGCTTCGTGGATATGGGACCTGAGCGACCTCCGCTCAGCCTTTCAGTGTCCCTGTATTACTGAGAGGCTTTGTGGATATGGGACCTGAGCGACCTCCGGTCAGCCTTTCAGTGTCCCTGTATTACTGAGAGGCTTCGTGGATATGGGACCTGAGCGACCTCCGCTCAGCCTTTCAGTGTCCCTGTATTACTGAGAGGCTTTGTGGATATGGGACCTGAGCGACCTCCGCTCAGCCTTTCAGTGTCCCTGTATTACCGAGAGGCTTCGTGGATATGGGACCTGAGCGACCTCCGCTCAGCCTTTCAGTGTCCCTGTATTACTGAGAGGCTTCGTGGATATGGGACCTGAGCGACCTCCGCTCAGCCTTTCAGTGTCCCTGTATTACTGAGAGGCTTCGTGGATATGGGACCTGAGCGACCTCCGCTCAGCCTTTCAGTGTCCCTGTATTACTGAGAGGCTTCGTGGATATGGGACCTGAGCGACCTCCGCTCAGCCTTTCAGTGTCCCTGTATTACTGAGAGGCTTCGTGGATATGGGACCTGAGCGACCTCCGCTCAGCCTTTCAGTGTCCCTGTATTACTGAGAGGCTTCGTGGATATGGGACCTGAGCGACCTCCGCTCAGCCTTTCAGTGTCCCTGTATTACTGAGAGGCTTCGTGGATATGGGACCTGAGCGACCTCCGCTCAGCCTTTCAGTGTCCCTGTATTACTGAGAGGCTTCGTGGATATGGGACCTGAGCGACCTCCGCTCAGCCTTTCAGTGTCCCTGTATTACTGAGAGGCTTCGTGGATATGGGACCTGAGCCACCTCCGGTCAGCCTTTCAGTGTCCCTGTATTACCGAGAGGCTTCGTGTATATGGGACCTGAGCGACCTCCGCTCAGCCTTTCAGTGTCCCTGTATTACTGAGAGGCTTCGTGGATATGGGACCTGAGCGACCTCCGCTCAGCCTTTCAGTGTCCCTGTATTACTGAGAGGCTTCGTGGATATGGGACCTGAGCGACCTCCGCTCAGCCTTTCAGTGTCCCTGTATTACTGAGAGGCTTCGTGGATATGGGACCTGAGCGACCTCCGCTCAGCCTTTCAGTGTCCCTGTATTACCGAGAG
Organism: Coregonus ussuriensis; assembly: GCA_031479575.1. NCBI lineage: Eukaryota > Metazoa > Chordata > Actinopteri > Salmoniformes > Salmonidae > Coregonus > Coregonus ussuriensis. The sequence goes on along the minus strand of CM062505.1, from coordinate 1,798,762 downwards.
GCTTCGTGGATATGGGACCTGAGCGACCTCCGCTCAGCCTTTCAGTGTCCCTGTATTACCGAGAGGCTTCGTGGATATGGGACCTGAGCGACCTCCGCTCAGCCTTTCAGTGTCCCTGTATTACTGAGAGGCTTTGTGGATATGGGACCTGAGCGACCTCCGCTCAGCCTTTCAGTGTCCCTGTATTACTGAGAGGCTTTGTGGATATGGGACCTGAGCGACCTCCGCTCAGCCTTTCAGTGTCCCTGTATTACTGAGAGGCTTTGTGGATATGGGACCTGAGCGACCTCCGCTCAGCCTTTCAGTGTCCCTGTATTACCGAGAGGCTTCGTGGATATGGGACCTGAGCGACCGCCGCTCAGCCTTTCAGTGTCCCTGTATTACTGAGAGGCTTCGTGGATATGGGACCTGAGCGACCTCCGCTCAGCCTTTCAGTGTCCCTGTATTCCTGAGACAGAGGATCTATTGTAGATTCCTAAATCCACCTGATCAGTGTGTTGGAACGGCTCACACCAAACCAACCAACCAATGGCTGTACACCTACCAGGCCAGTCCAGGCGGGCCCCGAAGCTGATCGCCAGCCCCTTGAGCCACAGTGTCCTCTGGGTGAGCAGCTCCCAGGGCAGACCCTTCTCTGGTTCCTCTCCTGGTAGTAATACTGTGAACCGCAGCAGAAAATGACAACAACATCAGCTTTTGTTAATGAGAGTAATGACTGCGGGGGATACAGATCGTCCTGCTCCTCTTCCTCAGCGTGTACCTGGGTGTGTGTTCTGGTGGTCCTGGAGCACCAGGCAAGCCATGAGAGACCAGGGGCTGAGGATGGAGCCCTGTTCCTGGACGCGTATCACCTGCTGGGCCAGCCAGCTCACACACTCCTGGGTCTCTACGCTGGGCCTCTGGGGTAGGTCTCTGAGAGGGGGAGACGGGGGGGGGGGGAGATATGAGCAGAAAGAAAGAGCTGGCTGGTTTCACAATAGAACTACAATATGGTTTTGTTCTGAAGATGTGCTACCAAGATATGCCTGAGATAAGATACAATAAGACACAGAGACAGACTGACAGAGAGAACGCTGGCTGTGGTCGTGTACCTGGGTAGGAGACAGACTGACAGAGAGAGAGAACGCTGGCTGTGGTCATGTACCTGGGTAGGAGACAGACTGACAGAGAGAACGCTGGCTGTGGTCGTGTACCTGGGTAGGAGACAGACTGACAGAGAGAACGCTGGCTGTGGTCGTGTACCTGGGTAGGAGACAGACTGACAGAGAGAACGCTGGCTGTGGTCGTGTACCTGGGTAGGAGACAGACTGACAGAGAGAACGCTGGCTGTGGTTGTGTACCTGGGTAGGAGACAGACTGACAGAGAGAACGCTGGCTGTGGTCGTGTACCTGGGTAGGAGACAGACTGACAGAGAGAACGCTGGCTGTGGTTGTGTACCTGGGTAGGAGACAGACTGACAGAGAGAACGCTGGCTGTGGTCGTGTACCTGGGAAGGAGACAGACTGACAGAGAGAACGCTGGCTGTGGTCGTGTACCTGGGTAGGAGACTGACAGACAGAGAGAACGCTGGCTGTGGTCGTGTACCTGGGTAGGAGGTTGTATTGGCAGCGGTCCACCCTCCCCTTAGTCAGCTGTCTGACTGATAGAGGCATGCCGAAGGACACGTGCATACTGCCATAGTCTTCCTCCAGTACCCTCCTAGCCTTCAATAAGCCCTATGGGGAGGGGGAAGGGGGGGTGGAGAGAGAGGGAGAGAGAGAGGGAGAGAGAGAGGGGGAAGGGGGGATGGAGAGAGAGAGGGGGGGGGGGTGGGGGGGGTGGAGAGAGAGAGAGAGAGAGAGAGGGGGAAGGGGGGATGGAGAGAGAGCGAGAGGGGGGAGGGGGTGGAGAGAGAGAGAGAGGGGGAAGGGGGGATGGAGAGAGAGAGAGAGAGAGAGAGAGAGGGGGAAGGGGGGATGGAGAGAGAGAGAGGGGGGGTGGAGAGAGAGGGGGGGATGGAGAGAAAGGGGGGGATGGAGAGAGAGAGGGGGGGGATGGAGAGAGAGAGGGAGAGAGAGGGGGAAGGGGGGATGGAGAGAGAGAGAGGGGGGTGGAGAGAGAGGGGGGGGATGGAGAGAAAGGGGGGGATGGAGAGAGAAAGAGAGGGGGATGGAGAGAGGGAGGGGGGGAGGGAGAGAGAGAGGGAGGGGGAGGGAGAGAGAGGGGGAGGGGGAGGGAGAGAGCGGGAGAGGGGGGAGGGAGAGAGGGGATAAAGAGAGTGTGAGGGGAGAGGGAGGGAGAATAAAATAGTTGAAGCGTGGTATCCAGTTAACCCCTTTAAACTTATAGTTGTAATGGTGTGGTTGGGTGGTACCACTCAGTGAATATAGGGGTGTGTTTGGGTGGTACCACTCAGTGAATATAGGGGTGTGTTTGAGTGGTACCACTCTGTGAATATAGGGGTGTGGTTGGGTGGTACCACTCAGTGAATATAGGGGTGTGGTTGGGTGGTACCACTCAGTGAATATAAAAAAATATATATAGTTGGAGGTTATTGGGAAAGGGTGAGGTCAAAAGAGGTACCAGAAGAGATACCATAGTGAATATAGGGGTGTGTTTGGGTCGTACCACTCTTAGTGAATATGGGGTGTGTGTTTGGGTTGTACCACTCCTAGTGAATATGGGGGGTGTGGTTGGGTCGTACCACTCTTAGTGAATATGGGGGGTGTGGTTGGGTCGTACCATGGTGGTCTCTCTGGGCTTGGGGACCCCTAGTAGTTCATGTGCCAGTAGAGACTCCTCCAGGACCCTGTCATAGCTGATACTGATGGGGACCAGGGTGATGTCATACACCTCCCCTTTAAAGAACGGCTCCAGGACCATGTGCATCATACCTGCAGGGACAGACAGACAGACAGACAGACAGGGGAACAGGACATGTTCATTAGCCACAGACAAGGGGACAGAGACAGACAGACAGACAGACCATGTTAAATAGCCACAGACAAGGGGACAGAGACAGAGAGACAGACAGACCATGTTAATTAGCCACAGACAAGGGGACAGAGACAGACAGACAGACCATGTTAATTAGCCACAGACAAGGGGACAGAGACAGACAGACAGACCATGTTAATTAGCCACAGACAAGGGGACAGAGACAGACAGACAGACCATGTTAATTAGCCACAGACAAGGGGACAGAGACAGACAGACAGACAGACAGACAGACCATGTTAATTAGCCACAGACGTGCGAGCACACACACACATTCACCTAATTTGGGTGTGAGGGACTTGAGTGTCCTGCTCCGAAACCCCTCCACATAGAACTCTACAGGAGCATACCCTGTCTGAGGAGAGAGAACACACTAGTTACAAATAGCCCAAATGATACCCTAGACAGTGCCTTGCCAAAGTATTCACCCCCCTTGGGGTTTTTCCTATTTTGTTGCATTACAACCTGTAATTTAAATGGATTTATATTAGGATTTCATGCAATGGACATACATAAAAGTCCAAATTGGTGAAGTGGAATGAAAAAAATTACTTGTTTCAAAAAATTATACAAAAATAAATAACGGAAAAGTGGTGCGTGCATATGTATTCAACCCCTTTGCTATGAAGCCCCTAAATAAGATCTGGTGCAACCAATTACCTTCAGAAGTCACATAATTAGTTAAATAAAGTCCACCTGTGTGCAATCTAAGTGTCACATGATCTGTCACATGATCTCAGTATATATACACCTGTTCTGAAAGGCCCCAGAGTCTGCAACACCACTAAGCAAGGGGCACCACCAAGCAAGCGGCACCATGAAGACCAAGGAGCTCTCCAAACAGGTCAGGGAAGTTGTGGAGAAGTACAGATCAGGGTTGGGTTATAAAAAAATATCAGAAACTTTGAACATCCCACGGAGCACCATTAAATCCATTATAAAAAAATTGAATGAATATGGCACCACAACAAACCTGCCAAGAGAGGGCCGCCCACCAAAACTCATGAACCAGGCAAGGAGGGCATTAATCAGAGAGGCAACATAGAGACCAAAGATAACCCTGAAGGAGCTGCAAAGCTCCACATCGGAGATTGGAGTATCTGTCCATAGGACCACTTTAAGCCGTACACTCCACAGAGCTGGGCTATACGGAAGAGTGGCCAGAAAAAAGCAATTTCTTAAAGAAAAAAATAAGCAAACACGTTTGGTGTTCACCAAAAGCCATGTTGGAGACTCCCCAAACATATGGAAGAAGGTACTCTGGTCAGATGACACTAAAATTGAGCTTTTTGGCCATCAAGGAAAACGCTATGTCTGGCGCAAACCCAACACCTCTCATCACCCCGGGAACACCATCCCCACAGTGAAGCATGGTGGTGGCAGCATCATGCTGTGGGGATGTTTTTCCATCAGCAGGGACTGGGAAACTGGTCAGAATTGAAGGAATGATGGATGGCGCTAAATACAGGGAAATTCTTGAGGGAAACCTGTTTCAGTCTTCCAGAGATTTGAGACTGGGACGGAGGTTCACCTTCCAGCTGGACAATGACCCTAAGCATACTGCTAAAGCAACACTTGAGTGGTTTAAGGGGAAACATTTAAATGAATGGCCTAGTCTTTGAATGGCCTAGTCAAAGCCCAGACCTCAATCAATTGAGAATGTGGTATGACTTAAAGATTGCTGTACACCAGCGGAACCCATCCAACTTGAAGGAGCTGGAGCAGTTTTGCCTTGAAGAATGGGCCAAAATCCCAGTGGCTAGATGTGCCAAGCTTATAGAGACATACCCCAAGAGACTTGCATCTGTAATTGCTGCAAAAGGTGGCTCTACAAAGTATTGACTTTGGGGGAGGGTGAATAGTTATGCACGCTCAAGTTTTCTGTTTTTTGCATCTTCAAAGTGGTAGGCATGTTGTGTAAATCAAAATGATACAAACCCCCCAAAAAATCCATCTTAATTCCAGGTTGTAAGGCAACAAAATAGGAAAAATGCCAAGGGGGGTGAATACTTTCGCAACCCTTACAGGCACAATATTCCCTTATATAGCGCACTACTTTTGACCAGGTCCCAGTGTACTCACTACCAGGTCCCAGTGTACTCACTACCAGGTCCCATAGGGCTCTGGTCAAAAGTAGTGCACTATAAAGCTATTTGAGACACACATAATATATACACTGAATATACACTGACTATACAAAACATTAAGAACACCTGCTCTTTCCATGACAGACTGACCAGGTGAATCCAGGTGAAAGCTATGATCCCTTATTGATGTCACCTGTTAAATCCACTTCAAATCAGTGTAGATGAAGGGGAGGAGACAGGTTAAAGAAGGATTTTTAAGCCTTGGGAAATGGATTGTGTATGTGTGCCATTCAAAAAAAAATAAAACATTCAGACGGTGAATGGGCAAGATAAAATATTTAAGTGCCTTGGAACGGGGTATGGTAGTAGGTGCCAGGCACACCGTTTTGTGTCAAGAACTGCAACGCTGCTGGGTCTTTCACGCTCAACAGTTTCCCGTGTGTATCAAGAATGGTCCACCACTCAAAAGGACATCCAGCCAACTTGACACAACTGTGGGAAAGCATTGGAGTCAACATGGGCCAGCATCCCTGTGGAACGCTTTCCACACCTTGTAGGGTCCATGCCCCGACGAATTGAGGCTGTTCTGAGGACAAAAGGGGCGTGATTCAATATGAGGAAGTTCCTTCTGTTTGATATACTCAGTGTCCATACGGTGGTGTAGTGTCCATACGGTGGTGTAGTGTCCATACGGTGGTGTAGTGTCCATACGGTGGTGTAGTGTCCATACGGTGGTGTAGTGTCCATACGGTGGTGTAGTGTCCATACGGTGGTGTGGTGTAGTGTCCATACGGTGGTGTAGTGTCCATACGGTGGTGTAGTGTCCATACGGTGGTGTAGTGTCCATACGGTGGTGTAGTGTCCATACGGTGGTGTAGTGTCCATACGGTGGTGTAGTTTGTGGTAATATAAATCTTTATTGTGTGGACACATACCCTGACAATGTTTTTGACATACTCAGAGAGGACAGCCCAGTACAGCTTGTCAGACCCGATGGCCCTCCTGATGAAGAATGCTCCAGAACGACGCAGGATCTCTCCCACCATCTTCATGTCCATCAGAGCTACAGAGAGACAGAGACGGACACAGGGAGGGAAAGACAGACAGACAGGTAAGTTAGACAGATATACAGGAACGTTAGACAGGTAAGTTAGACAGACAGACAGACAGACAGACAGACAGACAGGAAAGTTAGACAGAGAGACAGACAGGAAAGTTAGACAGAGAGACAGACAGGAAAGTTAGACAGAGAGACAGACAGGAAAGTTAGACAGAGAGACAGACAGGAACGTTAGACAGACAGACAGGAACGTTAAACAGACAGACAGACAGACAGACAGGTAAGTTAGACAGACAGACAGGAAAGTTAGACAGAGAGACAGGAAAGTTAGACAGGAAAGTTAGACAGACAGACAGGAAAGTTAGACAGAGAGACAGGAAAGTTAGACAGGAAAGTTAGACAGAGAGACAGACAGGAACGTTAGACAGACAGACAGACAGGTAAGTTAGACAGAGAGACAGACAGGAAAGTTAGACAGAGAGACAGACAGGAAAGTTAGACAGACAGACAGACAGGAAAGTTAGACAGACAGACAGACAGGAAAGTTAGACAGACAGACAGACAGGAAAGTTAGACAGACAGACAGACAGGAAAGTTAGACAGACAGACAGACAGGTAAGTTAGACAGATATACAGGAAAGTTAGACAGACAGACAGACAGGTAAGTTAGACATTTGTTATCTGAAGTGTGGCTTGATGGTCGTTCCAGTTTTATAAAGTCGACCAAAACACAGAACAGGATGAATCAATAGATACTTGCGGATTCCAGCAGCTATAACGGGGATGGGCAGGTCATAGGTGAACAGGATGTAGGACAGAACCAGGAAGTCCACATAACTCCTGTGATTGGGCATCAGGATCACTGGAGACTCCTGAATGGCCTGTTGGAGCTGGGGGCGGGACAGAAACGTCACTGTGAACCAATAAACTGAGAGAACAACAGATAATGGGTCCAAATTAGGGGTGTGAACGTTTAAATGACATTGGGATCGTTAACGTTTCACAAACATCCCTAACCGAAAATGTATTTTGTATATTTCTTTGTATGAAAATCAATGTGCAATTATCACAGAACTACCAATATTATCACAGAACTACCACTATTATCACAGAACTACCACTATTATCACAGAACTACCACTATTATCACAGAACTACCACTATTATCACAGAACTACCACTATTATCACAGAACTACCACTATTATCACAGAACTACCACTATTATCACAGAACTACCACTATTATCACAGAACTACCACTATTATCACAGAACTACCACTATTATCACAGAACTACCACTATTATCACAGAACTACCACTATTATCACAGAACTACCACTATTATCACAGAACTACCACTATTATCACAGAACTACCAATATTATCACAGAACTACCACTATTATCACAGAACTACCACTATTATCACAGAACTACCACTATTATCACAGAACTACCACTATTATCACAGAACTACCAATATTATCACAGAACTACCAATATTATCACAGAACTACCACTATTATCACAGAACTACCACTATTATCACAGAACTACCACTATTATCACAGAACTACCACTATTATCACAGAACTACCACTATTATCACAGAACTACCACTATTATCACAGAACTACCACTATTATCACAGAACTACCACTATTATCACAGAACTACCACTATTATCACAGAACTACCACTATTATCACAGAACTACCACTATTATCACAGAACTACCACTATTATCACAGAACTACCAATATTATCACAGAACTACCAATATTATCACAGAACTACCAATATTATCACAGAACTACCAATATTATCACAGAACTACCACTATTATCACAGAACTACCAATATTATCACAGAACTACCAATATTATCACAGAACTACCAATATTATCACAGAACTACCACTATTATCACAGAACTACCAATATTATCACAGAACTACCAATATTATCACAGAACTACCAATATTATCACAGAACTACCAATATTATCACAGAACTACCAATATTATCACAGAACTACCAATATTATCACAGAACTACCAATATTATCACAGAACTACCAATATTATCACAGAACTACCAATATTATCACAGAACTACCACTATTATCACAGAACTACCACTATTATCACAGAACTACCACTATTATCACAGAACTACCACTATTATCACAGAACTACCACTATTATCACAGAACTACCACTATTATCACAGAACTACCACTATTATCACAGAACTACCAATATTATCACAGAACTACCAATATTATCACAGAACTACCACTATTATCACAGAACTACCACTATTATCACAGAACTACCAATATTATCACAGAACTACCACTATTATCACAGAACTACCACTAAACAAATACCTAACACAACAATGGTGGAACGGTAGTAAGAGGACATATGCATCTTTACAATGATTTGCCACAGATATAAAAGTGTCCCGCAAGTTATCGTCGTTAACAGTTGGCAGAGTGAGACAGGGACGAGACAGCAGGGAAGTCCTATATGGCAATACTTTGAGAAGTTAAATGAGAAGGTGATGAAATGCAAACTTTCCGAGGTGGAATTGAGCTACAGTGGCAGTACAGGGAAAATGTACAATGATTACTCTGCAAGTACATTATAGTCATTTTAGCAGACGCTCTTATCCAGAGCGACTTACAAATAGGTGCATTCACCTTATAGCCAGTGGGATAACCACTTTACAATGTTTTTTTTATTTTTAAAAAATGGGGGGGAGGGGGGGGTAAAAAGATTACTTTATCCTATCCCAGGTATTCCTTAAAGAGGTGGGGTTTCAAGTGTCTCCGGAAGGTGGTGAGTGACTCCGCTGTCCTGGCGTCGTGAGGGAGCTTGTTCCACCATTGGGGTGCCAGAGCAGCGAACAGTTTTGACTGGGCTGAGCGGGAACTGTGCTTCCGCAGAGGTAGGGGGGCCAGCAGGCCAGAGGTGGATGAACGCAATGCCCTCGTTTGGGTGTAGGGACTGATCAGAGCCTGAAGGTACGGAGGTGCCGTTCCCCTCACCGCTCCGTAGGCAAGCACCATGGTCTTGTAGCAGATGCGAGCTTCAACTGGAAGCCAGTTTTATTTTTTCATACTGGAATCGAACCCACAACCCTGGCGTTGCAAACGCCGTGCTCTACCAACTGAGCTACATCCCCTGCCGGCCATTCCCTCCCCTACCCTGGACGACGCTGGGCCAATTGTACGCCGCCCCGTGGGTCTCCCGGTCGCGGCCGGCTACGACAGAGGCTGGATTCAAAGAATGAGCTCTCAAACACTATATGTGGCGTTAACAGAAGACTTGTTGGGACGTCTATGAACACACTGTCTTACATCACTGTAACGAGCCATCACATTGATGAGGAGTGGGACAATCCTGTCTCGGAGCTCTACGGACAATTCCTTCGACCTCAGGGCTTGGTTTTTGCTCTGACATGCACTGTCAACTGTGGGACCTTATATAGACAGGTGTGTGCAATTCCAAATCATGTCCAATCAATTGAATTTACCACAGGTGGACTCCAATCAAGTTGTAGAAACATCTCAAGGATGATCAATGGTAACTGGATGCACCTGAGCTCAATTTCGAGTCTCATAGCAAAGGGTCTGAATACTTATGTAAATAAGGTATTTCTGTTTTTTTTATTTTTAATACATTTGCAAAAATGTCTAAACCTATTTTTGGCTTCGTCATTATGGGGTATTGTGTGTAGATCGCTGAGGAACTGTTTAAAAAATAGAATAAGGCTGTAATGTAACAAAATGTGTAGAAAGTCAAGGGGTCTGAATACTTTCTTAAGGCACTGTATCTAACCAAATTATAAAAGACAAGAATTGTAAATTTGAATTCTGTAAAGTGAGTGTGGAAGACGTAAACAAATTATTGTTGTCTATCAACAATGACAAGCCACCGGTATCTGACAACTTGGATGGAAAATTACTGAGGATAATAGCGGATGATATTGCCACTCCTATTTGCCATATCTTCAATCTAAGCCTACTAGAAAGTGTGCGCCCTCAGGCCTGGAGGGAAGCAAAAGTCATTCCGCTACCTAAGAATAGTAAAGCCCCCTTTACTGGCTCAAATAGCCGACCAATCAGCCTGTTACCAGCCCTTAGTAAACTATTGGAAAAAATTGTGTTTGACCAGATACAATGCTATTTTACAGTAAAGAAATTAACAACAGACTTTCAGCACGCTTATAGGGAAGGACATTCAACAAGCACAGCACTTACACAAATTACTGATGATTGGCTGAGAGAAATTGATGATCAAAAGATTGTGGGGGCTGTTTTGTTAGACTTCAGTGTGGCTTTTGACATTATCGATCATAGTCTACTGCTGGAAAAACATATGTTATGGCTTTACACCCCCTGCTATAATGTGGATAAAGAGTTACCTGTCTAACAGAACACAGAGGGTGTTCTTTAATGGAAGCCTCTCCAACATAATCCAGGTAGAATCAGGAATTCCCCAGGGCAGCTGTCTAGGCCCCTTACTTTTTTCAATCTTTACTAACAACATGCCACTGGCTCTGAGTAAAGCCAGTGTATCTATGTATGCAGATGACTCAACACTATACACGTCAGCTACTACAGCGACTGAAATGAGCTGCAGTTAGTTTCAGAATGGGTGGCAAGGAATAAGTTAGTCCTAAATATTTTAAAAACTAAAAGCATTGTAATTGGGACGAATCATTCACTAAACCCTAAACCTCAACTATATATTGTCCATAATAAAGCGCTGCTCTGCCTTCTTAACAACACTATCAACAAGGCAGGTCCTACAGGCCCTAGTTTTGTCACACCTGGACTACTGTTCAGTCGTGTGGTCAGGTGCCACAAAGAGAGACTTAGGAAAATTGCAATTGGCTCAGAACAGGGCAGCACGGCTGGCCCTTGGATGTACACAGAGAGCAAACATTAATAATATGCATGTCAATCTCTCCTGGCTCAAAGTGGAGGAGAGATTGACTTCATCACTACTTGTATTTGTGAGAGGTATTGACATGTTGAATGCACTGAGCTGTCTGTTTGAACTACTAGCACACAGCTCAGACACCCATGCATACCCCACAAGACATGCCACCAGAGGTCTCTTCACAGTCCCCAAGTCCAGAACAGACTATGGGAGGCGCACAGTACTACATAGAGCCATGACTACATGGAACTCTATTCCACATCAGGTAACTGATGCAAGCAGTAGAATCAGATTTAAAATACAGATAAAAATACACCTTATGGAACAGCGGGGACTGTGAAGCAACACAAACACAGGCACAGACACATGCACACACACACATGATAACATACACACTATACACACACATACACATGGATTTTGTGTTGTAGATATGTGGTAGTGGAGTAGGGGCCTGAGGGCACACATTTAATATGTTGTGAAATCTGTTATGAATGTATTGTAATTGTATAACTGCCTTAATTTTGCCAGACCCCAGCAAGAGTAGCTGCTGCCAAGGCAGCAGCTAATGGGGCTCCATAATAAATACAAATACAGTATTCTAGTAGTAGTAGTATTCTAGTAGTAGTAGTAGTAGTAGTAGTAGTAGTAGTAGTAGTAGTAGTAGTAGTATTCTTGTAGTCTAGTAGTATTCTAGTAGTAGTAGTATTAGTAGTAATAGTAGTATTCCAGTAGTAGTATTCTGGTAGTATTATTCTAGTACTATTATTCTAGTATATTTTCTGTAGTATTCTAGTAGTAGTATTCTAGTACTATTCTACTAGTGGTATTTTAGGAGTAGTAGTAGTATTCTAGTAGTAGTAGTAGTAGTAGTAGTAGTAGTAGTAGTATTCTAATATTATTATATTAGTAGTAGTAGTATTCTAGTAGTAGTAGTAGTAGTAGTAGTAGTAGTAGTAGTAGTAGTAGTATTCTAGTAATAGTAGTATTCTAATATTATTATAGTAGTAGTAGTATTCTAGTAGTAGTAGTAGTATTCTAGTAGTAGTAGTAGAATTCTAATATTATTAAAGTAGTAGTAGTAGTATTCTAGTAGTAGTGTTCTAGTAATATTATAGTAGTATTCTGACCCTGTTGAGTCCGTCCTGGTTGACGTTGATGTGGCTGAAGAGCCTCTTGAATACTTTACTGAGGGTGAACCCCAGCAGTCTGATGAATCCCAGCTGGAGGTTCTGAGACATCTCCTCCAGTATCCCCGAAGCCTCCTCTCTCACCAGATCCACACTCTCACCAGTCTCCATGGCCACCTGCACAGAGAGGTCAGGGGTCAAGTGTCAGAGAGTTAGTAGTCGAGTTCCTGCCCGACTACATTGGTCGTGTCTAGATTAGACTACTGCAACGCTCTACTCTCCGGCCAACCGGATAAAGCACTGAATAAACTTCAGTTAGTGCTAAACACGGCTGCTAGAATCTTGACTAGAACCAATATGTTTTATCATATTACTCCAGTGCTAGCCTCTGGCTTCCTGTTAAGACTAGGGCTGATTTCAAGGTTTTACTGCTAACCTACAAAGCATTACATGGGCTTGCTCCTACCTATCTCTCTGATTTGGTCCTGCCGTACATACCTACACGTACGCTACGGTCACAAGACGCAGGCCTCCTTATTGTCCCTAGAATTTCTCTCTGTCTGTCTCTCCATATGACTCTTATTCATAACCCAAAAAAACAGTATAATAGTTGTAATAACAATATGTCATCATTTGCCATTTGTGTGAAGAGTGAAAATTGATTTATTTTATCTTTGCATTCTAAAATAATTATAGAAATAGGCTTCTACAGTGCCTTCAGAAAGTATTCACACTCCTTGACTTTTTCCACATTTTGTGTTACAGCCTGAATTTAAAATGGATACAAATTATCTTGAGTCAATAAGTATTAAATTCCTTTATTATGAAAAGCCAGGAGTAAATATTTGCTGAACAAGTCACACAATAAGTTGCATGCACTCACTGTGACGTTGAATATCCCTTTGAGCATGGTGAAGTTATTTATTAAAGTTTAGATGGCGTATCAAAACACCCAGTCACTACAAAGATACAGGCATCCTTCCTAACTCAGTTGCCGGAGAGGAAGGAAACCCCTCAGGGATTTCACCAATGGTGACTTTAAAACAGTTACAGAGTTTAATGGTTGTGATAGGAGAAAACTGAGGATGGATCAACAACATTGTAGTTACTCCACAATACTAATCTAATTGACAGAGTGAAAAGAAGGAAGCCTGTACAGAATAACAATATTCCAAAACATGCATCCTGTTTGCAATAAGGCACTAAAGTAAACCTGCCAAAAAAATTGCAAAGAAGTGAACTTCATGTCCTGAATACTAAATGTTATGTTTAAAGCAAATCCAACACAACACATCACTGAGTACCACTCTTCATATTTTCAAGCATGGTGGTGGCTGCATCGTGTTATAGGTATGCCTGTCATCTGCAAGGACTAGGGAGTTGTTTTTTTAGGATAAAAATAAATGGAATAGAGTTAAGCGCAGGTAAAATCCTCGTAGGAAAACCTTTCAGACAAATTCCCCTTTCAGCAGGACAATTACCTAACACACAAGGCCAAATATACACTGGAGTTGTTTACCAAGATTTCACTGAATGTTCTTGAGTGGCATAGTTACAGTTTTGACTTAAATCTCCTTGAAAATCTATGGCAAGACTTGAAAATGGCTGTCTAGCAATGATCAAGAACAAACTTGACAAATATTGTACAATCCAGGTGTAGAAAGCTGTTAGACATACCCAGAAAGACTTTACAGCTGTAAATCGATGCCAAAGACGATTCTAACATTTAATGACTCAGTGATACTTATGTAAATGTGATATTTCTATATTTTATTTTTTATACATTGGCAAAAATATCTAAAAACATGTTTTCACTTCGTCATTATGGGATATTGTGTGTAGATGGCTGAGAAAAAAAACATCTATTCAATTTTATTTAATCCATTTTGAATTCAGGCGGCAACAACAAAATGTGGAATAAGACAAGGGGTATGAATACTTTCTGAAGGCACTGTATTTCCTATTATTTATTTAATTTCCATGATCTTTGCTAAATAAATTCCTCAAATGTTCTGACTGTGATGGTTTCATACCTGCGAAATAGCCTATAAGTTAGGATAGGCTATCATTCGTCCCATCTCTCATTTAACTGGACCCACTTCACAGTAGTAAATAGATAAGCTATTTCAAGCATTTTGCTCTCTGCGATCCGATCCATGAACGTTTGTAGACTACGTCTGAATACTGTAATGTCAAATTCCTCCAGTAGACAATATTTCATTTATAAACATATCATAACCATTGCAGAATACATTCCTCACCTTTTCTGGCCATGATGAGTTAATATTTAAAAAATGTCCAAGTAGACAATGTTTCAGAATTCGCAGGCAGCGCAGCATATTTAGGTCCGGGAAAAAAGTAAATGCAAAATATTATTGAATTCAAACAATCTGTTTACAGGTCAGCAACAAGTTGCAATTGTTTTTGTATTTCAGAAACAGTCACATAATGTATTTGTATTTGCCGACACCTCCAAAAACATTTGATCAAGTTGCTATTTCCAAATACCGTCTTGGCCTAATTCCAATACTTCCAAAGTAAACAGCCAATATGGGTGAATGATGGGTGTTTCAGGCAGAGTTACAATGTTCTCTCACGCGCAGTTTTACAACAGAAACATGCGTATGTATGCTGTGCGGCAAGTTAATAACTCTATATTTTTGTGCGTGCGCAGTCTTTTCAGAAATGGCGCACACAGATATTTATTGTAAGTTTTACGCAGCGGTTATAAATGAGGCCACTGAGCCCATACCTCAGACGTGGCCTGATGACTCCTGGCTGTCCCCAGTCCCCGTCCCCAGTCCCCGTCCCCGTCCCAGTCCCCAGTCCACCCAGCCGTGCCGCTGATCCAGTCTCTGCTGTTTCTACCTTGTCTCAGACCTACTGTCTCGACCTCTGACCTCCTGAGGGGCTGACCTGTTGTTACAACCACTGTGATTATTATCTGACCCTGCTGGTCATCTATAAAAAAATGTGCACGTCTTGACGAACGATCTGGCCTTAATGGCCATGTACTGTTATAATCTCCACCCGGCACAGCCAGAAGGGGACTGGCCACCCCTCAGAGCCTGGTTCCTCTCTAGGTTTCTTCCTAGGTTCCTGCCTTTCTAGGGAGTTTTTCCTAGCCACCGTGCTTCTACATCTGTATTGCTGTTGTTTGGGGTTTAAGGCTGGGTTTCTGTATAAGCACTTTGTGACAACTACTGATGTAAAAAGGGCTTTATAAATAAATGTGATTTGATTGGTTGTGTGCCACGTCATAGACTGTGCAGTCGGGCATCAGATTGGCTATATTATATGATGTGGTTAGCTGATATGCTATCCAGGCATTGTAAGACAGGGCAGGAACTCGACCAATGTTCTTGTGATGGATCGACCGGCGGATATGTTGAGTGTACGTCAGGGAACGTTCAGGATTCTCTCTCCCTCTCGCTTGCTCGCACGCACCCACCACACACACACCCCCCCCACCCCCCCCCCGTACCTCCTTGGTGACGTATCGTAGGTACTGTGATTCCAGAACCGTCCTGTTGAGGGCGCTAGCGGAGAGAGGAGGGGCTCCCCTGTAGGGGGAGGGGGTAAAGGTCCGCAGGGCATGGCCTAGGTCACTGCTCCGCCTCCTCTCCTCCAGGATGTCCATAAACTCATCCCCCTGCTCCTGCCTGTCGCCAGAGGGATCCTCACACTGCAACAAGGAAACGCCATTCAAAACCATGGAAATGTAATATATTGGCTGATTTGTAATCGTGGTTTCAACCAGAGGAAGACATCTTGATCAGGAAAACATTAGCATGGGAAAGCAGACTCAAGCCATGGTACAGCGACTGTCAACACCTTTCATTGTTGTACATATTAAATTGTGTCATTCCGAACTTTATCCGCATCGTTACATTCCATGTTGTGCGTCTACGTATAACTCTAGGTTCTAGGTATAACTCTAGGGTCTAGGTATAACTCTAGGGTCTAGGTATAACTCTAGGGTCTAGGTATAACTCTAGGGTCTAGGTATAACTCTAGGGTCTAGGTATAACTCTAGGTATAACTCTAGGGTCTAGATATAACTCTAGGGTCTAGGTATAACTCTAGGGTCTAGGTATAACTCTAGGTATAACTCTAGGGTCTAGATATAACTCTAGGGTCTAGGTATAACTCTAGGTATAACTCTAGGGTCTAGGTATAACTCTAAGGTATAACTCTAGGTATAACTCTAGGGTCTAGCTTGCTGGTTGGGTAGTTCCTCAAAAACAAGTGAAATTGCAAAAAATAAATCTGGACCCTTCCATAACATGTCATTTACATCAAAATTAGAGGTTTAGTTGTAAGGAATCAAACTTCTCCTTTAAGGTCGCTACATTCTTCAGATATTAGTTATTACTTCAAAAGAAGGAAGGCTTGATCTCCTAAGTGCTTGAACAGGGCCACAGCTGCCTAGTCGATATGATAGCGAGCCGGCCTTGGACTGTGGACATTGAACACTCTGTGGCAACAACAAATAGGATAGCCTAAACAGGATTTATGTTACAACCAATAGGTGGTGGGACCAAGCCCAAAAACGTTAAGTTGATCGATCCCCATCGAGGGAGGAGCTGATTTTTAAAATATAAATATAAATATATATATGACAGTAAATTATTCTTATGATGACTATAACATTTGTTGGCACCTTCAATTATTGCAAATTTTCTCATAAAAAGTATATTACAACACTGTCTGCTAAGACAAATTTGCCGAACTGCTAAACTTGGAACCAATCAGAACTCCCATACATACCCCTGGTGAAGAAGGCAACCAATGGTTGTGAAAACGCGAGCTGCTGTCTGATGAACATATATAGCTAGCTAGCTCCCAGACTGAAATAAGATACATATCTGTTTGAGTGCACTTTAAATATGCAGCATGCAATACGAATCGTCTTGATCACATGACCATTTAACCAACTGATTGAAAGCTAGCCAATGTTGCAGACTAGCCTAGCTAGCTAATGTAAATGTCAATGTGTTTCATTAGCTATATATATATATATATATATATATATATATATATATATATATATATATATATATATATATATATCTCTGTCAGTGAATTAAAGTTATTAATTATGTTTTGGCATGATTATAGGTCTCATTTCAAGTAACTTGCTGCAGGCTTAAAGAAACGTTATATCATACATATGGCATAGCCTACAGATATAGCAATACAATGCAATACAATCTTCTCTTAAAAAAATAAACAGTTGTACAAAGTGCTCTGCAATAAGAGTTTGATTTCTAAACCAGATGAGTTCTCCAATAGCAGCTTCCCAGTACCATGATGGGCATCATGTTGGATGTATTGGAATAGAAGGCATTGAGACTGATAAAGAGCCTGTAGGATTATAGAAGAAAAAAAAACTGTTGGGAAATGAATGTTTGACTTTCAAATACTAAATGTTTAGTGAATGTGAGTATATTTAGATGACTTAAATGATTAACTTTCCTACTAATGTTCTAAAAGTTGGCGGTGCCAAAATCTTGCCAATCCATTCATTATTCTACTAACTATTGTGGAGTGTGTGACATGTTTTCCATAATGTAGTTTCATGCATATACAGCACCTTCAGAGAGTATTCACACCTCTTGAATTTTTCCACTTCAAATCAAACATGCACTAGACTAAGACTAAATCCACAAAGAAGGAGAACAGGCAAATGTGGTCTCAATGTCTAAATAGTGTCGGCAGGGCTTGTTAAAACTGCAGTGGGATGGATCTCCTCACAGGTGAGTGAATCAGCCCATGCATTTGGTTGATCTCTGCTCCACGGAGATCACAAGCTCTTCAACTGGGCGGCGGTGGCGCGATGGAGGGAACAGCCTATACGGAGACTACCTAAGACCACTGAAACAGAGTTATTGTAAAGTGTGGGAATAATCTTATGCCAGACTTAACCTCCGTTTAACCTCTTCCTTGTTCATTTCAAAGTCCATATGTTCATGACCCGATTCATATGAATCATATCAAATTATTTTACATTCATATTAACCCCTCCTACAGAATAGGCATTGGCAAGATTGAGTGATGAAATAAATGTCAAAATATTCTGTAAAAAAATAATATTTTGAGTGGCAAAGACTCCAGTGGTCATACATAATTCATAGATTCACTAAACATCTATTATTATTATTATTATTCTGTTTCATTATTCCTGGTAGATACTACTGGTTATGATTGCAGACAGAGCCCAGAGAATGGGATAGTGCAATATTGAATTAGTCATATTTTGATGTCCATGTCACCCCAGAGATATGCCCCATGCTGTAGAGATACACCTAGCAGACAGAAACTTCACTGTTGTAGGCATAATACAGCTAGTGCTATCTTGACTTGTGCTGGCAAACAAATCCATTACATTAGCTACCTAAATGTGAAGTAAACTTAACTGAGGAGTAATAGAGAATGGAGACGTTTAACTTGAAAACGTGCAGGATACCTCTTTCCGGTTTAACGTTTTTTTTTTTGTTATACTGTGTTATGCTTGTTCACGTAGCACTACTCACAGGTTGTTTGGTGTACGTTTTTTGGGGGTTGGTGAGATGAAACTGCCAAAACTCTGAAAGGTATTGTTGTACATCAGATATGCAACAAGATTTGTTCAAGTCTAAAATGTTAGTCCGTAATCGTAACAATGGTGTTTGTATGTTCACAGATGATATTTCACATTTATGGCGGCAGGTAGCTTAGTGGTTAAGCGCGTTGTGCCAGTAACCGAAAGGTCGCTGGTTCTAATCCCCGAGCCGACTAGGTGAAAAATCTGTCGATGTGCTCTTGAGCAAGGCACTTAACCCTAATTGCTCGAAAACATCCGAGTCAGTAAAATGAGCCGAACTTCCACTACTATTGTCAACAGCTGTCTACTTAGATACGGATAACCTGATCAGCAGACAAAATACCATGGATAGTACACGAGTTTACAGTTTAGTACCCGGCGGCGTTTGCCTGTCCAGCTAGCGGCCATAACAGTCAGTATTTTGAAAAAGATATGCAATAATTGACATTGCCAACAAACGGATGTGTTCAGAAGAAATACATATACACAATGTAAAAAATAAAAATAAAATACAAAAAAACAATACAAAACTCTTCCTCCCTCGACAGACATCGATCATCTCGAAAATGAAAGCAGATAGTTCGCTTGCTATGGCATACAACCTACAAGTAGGCTACCAGTTGTTCAGTTAGCAACAACGACCAACCGACAGAGAAAATGTCAGCATATGTTACAGTAACAATACTCAAGGAGAACACTAGTGGCAGGGAAGAAATAAATATAATAGGCTATAATAGGCTAGCTATATGGGGATAACGGACAAAGACAGGCTACGGTATTTGTCGCTTCTATTTTAAAGCCACGCAGAGGGCCAACGTCAAGACAACTCTAGGCCTACGGTAGACAAAATAACAAACAGCATAGCCTTACCGTTGTCATTGTCCTGGCAGGGCCGTCAGCTCCGTCTCATACTCCGCTCTGCTCGCTGTTTACTTCAGACAAAGCTCACGGTACCGGAAGACTGCCTGGGGCTGGAGCCAATAGGGTCGCGGGATTTCGGGAACGCCTCCCGAAAAATGTCACACTACTGCAGCGCCCCCCATATAAACTTCAATGAATAATAATAATAATAATAATAATAAGCCATTTAGCAGACGCTTTTATCCAAAGCGACTTACAGTCATGTGCGCAAAATTTTTTTGCTCTTCAACCTGTTAGTTCATGTCTTGCAAGTGTGATATTAGGACTAAAGGCCGACACAATAAGAAGACACAGTTGCAGAATAAATTCAACCACACCTTCGTTTCATCACAAAACCGGAGAGCAATCTCTGTCCAGTGAAGTCCTCAAAGCATATTGCATGTAACAGACAGTTACATGACCTACAGCATGGTCAGGCAAGTTAATGTTTCCGACATTTTCGGACCACTAAACAACTATTGATTGAGAATTTGAGAACCATGGAGAGTTACCACAAGTTGCAAAGAAAACAGGAGCTGCCTCCACTATTCCAGCACCATTTCAACTTCAACATTTCAACATCATCAAGTCACCTATGCTTAGTCTAATACAGTGACAACTTAAAGATACCAAAAACGATGTAATCTAATCAAAGTATGCTAAATATGATGTGGCTGTCCACATCATACACGTGCGCGTGTGGGTGCGTGTGTGTGCGTGCACCTTCCTACAAGTAGAAAACATGTAGACTCACCCAACTTGTAGAGAACCGCCAATACCATCCTCCTCTCTTTCATGTTGACTAAATGGTCTATCATGATGTCATACACTACACGCTTTTATTTGTTGTTGTCCTAAGCAACCTGGCTAAAATGCTCACTAGCCTAACTTTCTTTCATGGGCAATGATACGCCAGGCCAGTTAGCTAGTTAACATTCGCCTACTAAGTCTAGCTACATATTGAACTTCCATCCTGTCAGGCCAGAGGCACAATGTATGAATTAATGGTTGGATCAGAATCGCCATTATAATCATTGGCCAGTATGGAGAATTAAGTAAAACCACAAGTCCAAATCCCTATCGCCATCCCTGGCTAATTTATGAAAGGGACAATTTTAGCTAGCTAGCTAGCCACTGGAAGACATCAACACTGTGAGATGCAACAATGAGGTATGCTCTCAATGCCATTTGATAGGAGTGACGCCAAATCCAAACTGGCTTCCTTTCACACTTTTATTGGTGCGCCAGGACCATTCACTGTTGAGCTCACTCAGTTTAGCTCAATGCTGATTGGCTATTATTTAATACTTTTTTTAATCAAGGGAGGCCAACTGCTCGCTGGCTTCCCTTGCATTCAATGCTACGGGAGGCAACAATGTCATAGTCTTTGGGACCAGACAGCATCAGATAGATGGCCTACACGTAGAGAGACAGAGGGGCGCTGTTTGGCTCGCTCGGGTGCTTTCTCCGGTGATACATTCAGCCTCTTGGGAATTGAAGGACAATTATGAAACACAGAGAGACCAAAGATTTATTATAAAGTTTTTGTCTTGGTACATTTTTTGGGGAAGTCTGGGTTCCCTTGGCATCCATGAATACACACCACTATAGACTACTGAGTTTCCAAACCAGATATGATGTAGAGGCGTAGTCTAAATGAACAGTCTGCTTGCATTTATGCATTGACTAATAATAGATTATAATAGGACTATCAATGGCACTGCGTCTCCCTACGTATGAAGTGAGGGCCAAAATAGCCTAGTCCCCCCATACATTACATTCCGGACTGTCAGTGAGTGCATGGTTCTATATAAATAGCTATGGTGAATTCAGAAAGAGTGGGACATCATATAAACGGGGACAGCTTAATCCTGACCATCAATTTATTGGTCTGACAAGAGAAAATCTAAACTATTGCTACTAAGCCTTTGCAGAGAAACCACATGATCAAAATCACATCATTTTGTGGGTGTGACATCATACACATGTTAAGGTTATAAAACGGTTATAAATAATGCACATCTGCAAATTCTGATGTAAATGTGCATACGGTGTACTGGTGCATCAAAATGCATAAAAAAAAAAAGGACAATATTATGTAATTCAGCATTTGTTTTTTTTGTTTTACCACAAGTAGGACAGCATGGAGAAGCTAAAGCGGGACCTTATAGGTTTTTCCAATGGAGGAAAGAGATACAGTGTACGTTTGGGACCCCCTGTACTTAGGTTAGGCTGGGCTCTGGTCCTTGTAGTTCTACAGTATATCCTGTTCATGTTTTATTGTAGTCATTTTATTAGTACTGTTATTTGAGTGAATTCAGAAAAAGTGGGACCTTTTTGCGTTTCCGTCTTCAGATATCTACCCAGCATATTAGCTCAACACATGATACATTTCTGAAATCCTCAGATGTTTCATAATCACACAAAATTTGAATTGAATTGTCATTTGGGGTACCATTTGGACATTAATAATGGTGTCCCAGTTCATCGAACCTGCTGTCCCAGGACTCCAAATGCCAACTGAATACATGATTTTGACTCAGTGTATACAAATGGGTGTGTCATGCCTCCTGTGAATATGATATTAACATTTTGTTTTTTTTGTGTGATTAGAAAACATCTTGAGGATTTCAGAAATGTATCCTGTGTTGGGCTAATATGTTGGATAGATGTCGAAAGAGATTACAGAAGACGGAAATGTGCCTCTTATTCCGAATTCACCCTATAGCCTTTATCTCTGTATGGAAGGTTAACCCAATCAATAGATCACCAATTCATTATATTAATAATAAACATTTACATTTAGATAGTGTCATTAATATCATGAATTTGGTGTAGGCCTACGATTTATAGGGCTAATGAAAGATAGGCTATGTGTGGTCATGAGAGTATACAGTAGATTATTCAGAGAATTCTGTTATCACAATTTCAGAGTCCATCTTTTACACACACACACACACACACACACACACACACACACACACACACACACACACACACACACACACACACACACACACACACACACACACATACACAGGCACACACACACACACACACACACACACACACACATACACAGACACACACACACATACACGCACATGTTCTTATCATAGTCTACTCCCTGCTCGGGCAGGCTGCATTCCTCGGTTATCGCCGTTCTCACAATATCCTGCAACATATTTCATATTCTAACGGTTTCTCTTCTTCTTCGCTGTCTGGCCCAACTCCCACTCACATTGCCAAACAGCAACACAATGTAATCTCAACTTGCCCTACGCTCACACATTACCAGGCAGTAGATTCTAACACATCTCACACAGTTTCGGAGTGGAATAATTAGTCACTACCAAGAAAGTACTAATCATTCTTAAAACAAGAACATTTCACAGTTGTATTTAAGGGTGGAACATTTAGTCATTACTTTTAACCTGTATATATATTTTAATTTCTATATCAATCCACCCTTTGACTAAATTATCCACACTTTAATACAAAATCATTACAATTACTTTTAAACTAGAGATTTAAAGTTCTAGGAAAACATCCAGTCACAGTTCTTCGTTAGATTTTCACTGCAACCTTCACACATTAGAACTAATAAAAGTTTCATCCAGTCTCAAACTATCTGAATCGTCATCGTCCTCCACCAAGCCTGGTGGGTCATATTCTTCATTCCTTAGGTCGGAGTCCGGGATTGGGCCGTATCTCACCATCTGCTGTGATACTGCATTCTCCAACGCCTTGCTCACCAACCCTCGGACACAGGAAATAAGACAACATCCACAAAGAACAAGCATACCCATACAAGCTATAGCTGCACCCAGAATAGTTGCAACAATAGCTTTCCATTTTCCAAACATATTATCAAACCAACCAGTCATTGATGTATTCACCCCTGAGTTCTCAGCCCATTCTTCATTTAATGCCGTGAGACCTGCCAGTGCTTTAGTTACTGTACCATCTGGGGCTATATTGTTGGGGATAAACGTACAACAATGACCTCCCACCATCTTGAAAACTCCCGCCCTTCTCTGCTAAAAGCATATCGAGAGCCAACCTATTCTGCCAGGTCATGAGTGAGGTGGCGGATAGTTGGTCTGAGATTCCCTTCACTGCATCCCTTGTCTAATTAACGAACCTTTGTAGATGTAATTCATCCAGTCAACATTTGTATTAATTGTAACCCACCAGAAAAACGTTGTTGTACACCCTTCTCCAATTTGATCTGCAATTCGCATTACTTTGGTGTATAACATTGCTAATCTCCGGGGGTCATGGTGAATTGGGGTTATTTTAATATCAGAACAATTAGGTGAGGTTTGGTTTGATCCCAAATCTATCACACAAGAGAACATGGTCTGAGGCATAGGTGCAGTTAAAAGGGTTGGCCTACCTGTTGAACAGGCATAACAATTAGTTTGACCCAACGCCCTAGCTGTGTAGTTCATCCACCTTACCCAGAAGTTCTCATTTGAAATTCCTTCTACTTCTCCTTGGTTCATTTCCTGTATGAGGAAATCTTCTACCCTTTGTGGTTTAGTGCTATTTAGGATTCCTTCTGAGGGCCTTCCAAGGGGTGTTAGACTAGTTTTTGATACCTCTGGTGATAACATTGGATCTACCTGCTGATCTGTCTCAGAGGTGGAAGATTCATTTCTCTCCTGAAAAATGAACCTCACACATGTATCTGCCCTTGCTCATCAACACAGGCCCAATAGTTCCTTGCTATGTCATCTTGCATAATTGACTTTACCGTTATCACCAGTTCCGTTTTACATTTATCATGGGTTTGTTTAATTCCCCATCGGTGTACTGCGTCCATCCCATTCTCATAGTATGTTCCCCAGGTATGTTTAAACACCCTTGCCCAAGGACATAAGCGTTCCCCAGTGCAAATGTATTTACCATACCTTCTAGGACCTAACTTTCTTGTACACGCCCCCAAAACCTCCTAACTCTTCATGGGAGAAGTCGAATGGTATCTTGAAGCCCACATCTTGTCCTAAACTGACTTTAACTATAAAATAAGCATTCCCCCCAATAGTCTGTCTTGGTTTCAGTATTTCTACGAGATCGAATCAGTGCCTTGGTATTATTTTGTTCATCATTTCCCTGTTTAGGTTGACCTGGATTAATCCATAATATGGTTAACAAGATGATGCAGCTCAGAGTCTCCCAAAATCCCCAAAACCGCCATCCCAATCCTGTCCCTGACCCACCTGCCTGGTACTTCCCCATACCCACACCTCTAGGAACACCCCACAGTGATGAAAGGTCAGGGTAGGGTTTACCCCCGAACCCTAGTGGTTCAGTTCTTCTCTTTAACTCTGTGTGTGTTCAACGGTGTTGGTATGTGGGCCTACCTTTTTGCAGTGGGTAACGTGGACCCAAGTGGCTCTCTCAGCTATTCTTATAGCGAAGGCAGTTACCAATAGGACTTGGTATGGTCCCTCCCAGTGTGGCTGCTTTCAATCCTTTTTCCTCAACGATTGGATCCACACCCAGTCTCCAGGTTGTATACTATGAGTCACCTTCTCCTTTAATTCTCCTGTAGGACACAAATTCTTAGACATACGGGTATGGTTAACGAACAATTTTCTCATGTGTTCTGCTAGTGTATTCTCTAGTTCTTTGTCTGCCTGTTCTGGTCCTGCCAACTGTGGCATTCTGTAAGGTCTTCCAAACACTTTCTCAAAGGGGGACAACCCAATTTATCTGGTGTTACCCTAATCGTCATTAATACTGTCGGTAGACATTGTACCCAATTTCTTCCTTTCACTCCGTGATAACTCTATAAAATCAATTTCCAATTGCTGGACTGTCTATCTTGGTGATTATTCTGTGCACAGTTGACGCATCTGGAACCCAAAAATATATTTCTTTAGTAATTCGTTATACCATAGGCCACAAAGTGTTTCCTAACCTGCTCTACCATCTAACCTGCTCTACCATCCCCCCTATTGACACATTGCTTTACCCATGTGTCAATATTTCCGCATATCAAAACAGTGACTTTAATACATTTAATAATTTATCCTTATGCCAGACATTATCTCGTAGGATTGCCCCTTTCTTTACAGTATGAAAATGTATGCACTCACCAACTGTAAGTCGCTCCGGATAATAGCGTCTGCCAAATGGCCAAAATGCAAAATGTAATCAAGAACATAGGAAATATCTGTTTCCCCGTATATTGTTCCTGTCACCCTTCTTAATGTCATATTTCACTCATTTGCCAACATAATCCCTTACTTCGTATAAGTAAGCAGTGATATTTTATTCCAGGCATCTATAAAAAAAAAAAAAACATACGTTGTCTCCTACTGTCCCTTCATTAAATTCACTAAACCTATAAATAACAAGCCCATAACCACCTTCCGGTAATCTGCTGATTTAAACCTGTTGCATTAATTTATTAAAATATAAACCTATTGTTTACTTTGGGGCCCTAGTTCCACTTCCACTGCTGCGTGAGTGTTGTCATAGTGAAACCATTTTAGTGCTACAGTTCTTTCTGTGGTTTTAAATAGTGCTTCCTCATAGATTGAATCTAGACCTGGGTGTTGCTTATACCAGAGAGCACAGTGTAGGTCATTGGGGGACATTTTAGTAGGGCCTGGTACCACATCATCAGCAAGTTCCATTAAGGTTCGGGGAATATCAGTTATTCCCCCCCATAACAAGTCTTGACTATACCAATAACATGGTTCCGCTTCCCCACAGACCACCATATTGTCTCTGACTATGTGTGCTTTCATTCCCCTCTCAGTGGAAATGACGGCCACATTCAACTTAGTCATTACATCATGTCCTAGTAAATTTACCGGACACAGCTTAGACATCAGGATGGGTATGGTTCCCTCTCCTCCTGAGTGGTCATGTTTTAGGGTTATTGGGGCTGATAACCTTTCAATAAATTGATGACCAGAGGCAGATCGCACTATGATTTTCTCCCCATCAATCCTCACTCCCTCTGGTTTGTCTGCTGAACAGATTGCTGTCCTGCAAGCCCCTGTATCGCATAGGAATTTAATGTTCTTACCCATTACTGTCAATGTCAAATAAGGTTTCTGTTCCTGTTGAAGTGCCAGGTCAATAGTAGCCAATTCAAACACCTCACAACTTGGATCAATGGGCTCCTCAGTCTCCTCCTCACTAGAATCTACTCCCAGCGGAACTGACAAAAAAACAAAACAGACTGTGATTTCCAGGACACTGCCCCTTTGTTCTGGCCTCACTATCTCCCCGAGAGTTGGCATGACTCAACTCCCTTTAGGTCTCTCTTAATGAGTGTTGCTGTGCCCCAGCTAATCAGGGCCTTTTTAATAGTTCTGCTTATCTCTGGTCTCATTCCACTGAGGAACGCTATCTTTAGTTGCTGATGGTAGGGCGTATCACTCCCCTGTCTCTGGTCTGGCTCGGGTATGCCACTGTTTGCGTTAAACACATATTTAAGCCTCTCTAAGTACTGGCTGACAGTCTCACTATCCTCTTGTTTACACTCATGTGCTTTAGAGAAGTCTGCATGACGATGGTAATGTTCTCTGAGGCTATTACACAATTCAGTTATTTTCCCAACATACTCTCCGTGATCGGCCCATGGCAAAAGTGCCCTCTGGGCATCCCCTGAAACCCACTGCCCTCAAACGGCAGCCCAAACCTTACTATTCCTGTTTTGGGGTGGGTCATTCCTTCTACCGCTCGGGCCACGTCCCTCTGTGTCCATGGCCTGTATACATCTAAGGTTGCTGGGGCTCTCTCAGCCCCTGCCAAAGGATTCGGTAAGGCTATCATTGGGTACCGGCCCCCTCCTACTCTCTCATCTCCTGACTCATACTGACTCCCTCCTGAGCTCAGCTCCTAACTGGACTTTTGTTGTGGGGTTCAAGTCTCCTCAGGGGCCTGGGTCTTCCACCCTTCGGTCCCTTGACCCCCCTATTGTACCTTAGTACTCTAGTTACTTTCTTATCCGCATTGTCTCCGTGCTGCTCTGCTGTTTGTTGCTACTTGGCTACCTGCCAAACTATTCACGTTTTACTTTTAATAAACGTTTAATCAATCTCTGTGTTCAACAAATTTACCAACTTTTTAGTTTTGTCCTCACTCATCTTTTTTCGTTAAACTTTTTCACCCCGGACGTTTATCCCGAGACAGAAGAGTCATTTTCCTTTAGTTTTTTCCATCGCAACTTTTTTTCCCTTATTCAACTTTTTCACTCCGGACGCTTTATCTGGACATGGCTCATCAACATCTTCAACAGCCGAAGCTAAGTAGTAACATTAACATGATGTCTTTTAATTGCAGTCGCTGTACTCATAATATACAGGAGAATTCTCGCCTTACGGCGAGAATAGCTGTGCTACAAGCCCAGCTTCAGACGCAATCGTTAGGCAAGAGTATTATCAGTGTAGGAAAGGAAGAAACAGCGTCTGTGCCACCAGTAAGTACAGACAGTAACGTTAGTATAACTCCCCCCGCACAGTCCCTGCAGCCGGACAACTTTCTCATGGCTTCTGGAGGGAAATACTGTTGGAATGCTCAACCGGTGTCGCTCATTCAGCCGACAGAAACCTTCAACCGGTTTTCCCCATTATGTAGCGAGTCGGAGTCTGAGTCTGAGTCTTCTCTAGTCTCTACTCCTCCCGTTACGGGGTCTGAGACGCCGAAGGCTCCCACCATTAGCTCTGACAAATTGAAAACCCTAGTCATTGGCGACTCCATTACCCGCAGTATTAGACTTAAAACGAATCACCCAGCGATCATACACTGTTTACCAGGGGGCAGGGCTACCGACGTTAAGGCTAATCTAAAGATGGTGCTGGCTAAAGCTAAAACTGGCGAGTGTAGAGAGTATAGAGATATTGTTATCCACGTCGGCACCAACGATGTTAGGATGAAACAGTCAGAGGTCACCAAGTGCAACATAGCTTCAGCGTGTAAATCAGCTAGAAAGATGTGTCGGCATCGAGTAATTGTCTCTGGCCCCCTCCCAGTTAGGGGAAGTGACGAGCTCTACAGCAGAGTCTCAGCACTTAATCGCTGGTTGAAAACTGTTTTCTGCCCCTCCCAAAAGATAACATTTGTGGATAATTGGCCCTCTTTCTGGGACTCACCCACAAACAGGATCAAGCCTGACCTGCTGAGGAGTGACGGACTCCATCCTAGCTGGAGGGGTGCTCTCCTCTTATCTACCAACATAGATAGGGCTCTAACTCCTTTAGCCCCACAGTGAAATAGGGTGCAGGCCAGGCAGCAGGCTGTTAGCCAACCTGCCAGCTTAGTGGAGTCTGCCAATAGCATAGTCAGTGTAGTCAGCTCAGCCATACCCATTGAGACTGTGTCTGTGCCTCGACCTAGGTTGGGCAAAACTAAACATGGTGGTGTCCACCCTAGCAATCTTATTAGGATAAAGACCTCCTCCATTCCTGCCATTATTGAAAGAGATCGTGATACCTCACATCTCAAAATAGGGTTACTTAATGTTAGATCCCTCACTTCAAAGGCAGTCATAGTCAATGAACTAATCACTGATCATAATCTTGATGTGATTGGCCTGACTGAAACATGGCTTAAGCCTGATGAATTTGCTGTGTTAAATGAGGCCTCACCTCCTGGTTACACTAGTGACCATATTCCCCGTGCATCCCGCAAAGGCGGAGGTGTTGCTAACATTTACGATAGCAAATTTCAATTTACAAAAAAAAAAATGACGTTTTCATCTTTCGAGCTTCTAGTCATGAAATCTATGCAGCCTACTCAATCACTTTTTATAGCTACTGTTTACAGGCCTCCTGGGCCATATACAGCGTTCCTCTCTGAGTTTCCTGAATTCCTATCAGACCTTGTAGTCATAGCAGATCATATTCTAATTTTTGGTGATTTTAATATTCACATGGAGAAGTCCACAGACCCACTCCAAAAGTCCTTCGGAGCCATTATCGACTCAGTGGGTTTTGTCCAACATGTCTCTGGACCTACTCACTGCCACAGTCATACTCTGGACCTAGTTTTGTCCCATGGAATAAATGTTGTAGATCTTAATGTTTTTCCACAAAATCCTGGACTATCGGACCACCATTTTATTACGTTTGCAATCGCAACAAATAATCTGCTCAGACCCCAACCAAGGAGCATCAAAAGTCGTGCTATAAATTCTCAGACAACACAAAAATTCATTGATGCCCTTCCAGACCCCTTCTGCCTACCCAAGGACGTCAGAGGACAAAAATCAGTTAACCACTTAACTGAGGAACTAAATTTAACCTTGCACAATACCCTAGATGCAGTTGCACCCCTAAAAACGAAAAACATTTGTCATAAGAAACTAGCTCCCTGGTATACAGAAAATACCCGAGCTTTGAAGCAAGCTTCCAGGAAATTGGAACGGAAATGGCGCCACACCAAACTGGAAGTCTTCCGACTAGCTTGGAAAGACAGTACCGTGCAGTACCGAAGAGCCCTCACTGCTGCTCGATCATCCTACTTTTCCAAATTAATCGAGGAAAATAAGAACAATCCAAAATTTCTTTTTGATACTGTTGCAAAGCTAACTAAAAAGCAGCATTCCCCAAGAGAGGATGGTTTTCACTTCAGCAGTGATAAATTCATGAACTTCTTTGAGGAAAAGATCATGACCATTAGAAAGCAAATTACGGACTCCTCTTTGAATCTGCGTATTCCTCCAGGGCTTAGCTGTCCTGGATCTGCACAGCTCTGCGAGGGCCTGGGATCGGGAGAGACACTTAAGTGTTTTAGTACTATATCTCTTGACACAATGATGAAAATAATCATGGCCTCTAAACCTTCAAGCTGCATACTGGATCCTATTCCTACTAAACTGCTGAAGGAGCTGCTTCCTGTGCTTGGCCCTCCTATGTTGAACATAATAAACAGCTCTCTATCCACCGGATGTGTACCAAACTCACTAAAAGTGGCAGTGATAAAGCCTCTCTTGAAAAAGCCAAACCTTGACCCGGAAAATATAAAAAACTATCGGCCAATATCGAATCTTCCATTCCTCTCAAAAATTTTAGAAAAAGCTGTTGCGCAGCAACTCACTGCCTTTCTGAAGACAAACAATGTATACGAAATGCTTCAGTCTGGTTTTAGACCCCATCATAGCACTGAGACTGCACTTGTGAAGGTGGTAAATGACCTTTTAATGGCGTCAGACCGAGGCTCTGCATCTGTCCTCGTGCTACTAGACCTTAGTGCTGCCTTTGACACCATCGATCACCACATTCTTTTGGAGAGACTGGAAACCCAAATTGGTCTACACGGACAAGTTCTGGCCTGGTTTAGATCCTACCTGTCGGAAAGATATCAGTTTGTCTCTGTGAATGGTCTGTCCTCCGACAAATCAACTGTACATTTCGGTGTTCCTCAAGGTTCCGTTTTAGGACCACTATTGTTTTCACTATATATTTTACCTCTTGGGGATGTTATTCGAAAACATAATGTTAACTTTCACTGCTATGCGGATGACACACAGCTGTACATTTCAATGAAGCATGGTGAAGCCCCAAAATTGCCCTCGCTAGAAGCCTGTGTTTCAGACATAAGGAAGTGGATGGCTGAAAACTTTTTACTTTTAAACTCGGACAAAACAGAGATGCTTGTTCTAGGTCCCAAGAAACAAAGAGATCTTCTGTTAAATCTGACAATTCATCTTGATGGTTGTAAAGTCGTCTCAAATAAAACTGTGAAGGACCTAGGCGTTACTCTTGACCCTGATCTCTCTTTTGACGAACATATCAAGACTGTTTCAAGGACAGCTTTTTTCCATCTACGTAACATTGCAAAAATCAGAAATTTTCTGTCCAAAAATGATGCAGAAAAATTAATCCATGCATTTGTTACTTCTAGATTAGACTACTGCAATGCTCTATTTTCCGGCTACCCGGATAAAGCACTAAATAAACTTCAGTTAGTGCTAAATACGGCTGCTAGAATCCTGACTAGAACCAAGAAATTTGATCATATTACTCCAGTGCTAGCTTCCCTACACTGGCTTCCTGTTAAGGCAAGGGCTGATTTCAAGGTTTTACTGTTAACCTATAAAGCGTTACATGGGCTTGCTCCTACCTATCTTTCCGAGTTGGTCCTGCCGTACATACCAATACGTACGCTACGGTCACAAGACGCAGGCCTCCTAATTGTCCCTAGAATTTCTAAGCAAACAGCGGGAGGCAGGGCTTTCTCCTATAGATCTCCATTTTTATGGAACAGTCTGCCTACCCATGTGAGAGACGCAGACTCGGTCTCAACCTTTAAGTCTTTACTGAAGACTTATCTCTTCAGTAGGTCATATGATTGAGTGTAGTCTGGCCCAGGAGTGTGAAGGTGAACGGAAAGGCTGGAGCAACGAACAGCCCTTGCTGTCTCTGCCAGGCCGGTTCCCCTCTCCACTGGGGTTCTCTGCCTCTAACCCTGTTGCAGGGGCTGAGTCACTGGCCTGCTGGTGCTCTTTCATGCCGTCCCTGGGAGGGGTGCGTCACTTGAGTGGGTTGAGTTACTGACGTGATCTTCCTGTCTGGGTTGGCGCCCCCCCCCCCCCTTGGTTTGTGCTGTGGTGGAGACCTCTGTGGGCTATACTCGGCCTTGTCTCAGGAT
Organism: Coregonus ussuriensis; assembly: GCA_031479575.1. Lineage (NCBI taxonomy): Eukaryota > Metazoa > Chordata > Actinopteri > Salmoniformes > Salmonidae > Coregonus > Coregonus ussuriensis. Next base: position 1,766,449 of record CM062505.1, on the reverse strand, counting down.
TGTAAGTTGGTGGTTGGGGATATCCCTCTAGTGGTGCGGGGGCTGTGCTTTGGCGGAGTGGGTGGGGTTATATCCTTCCTGTTTGGCCCTGTCCGGGGGTTTCTTCGGATGGGGCCACAGTGTCTCCGGACCGCTCCTGTCTCAGCCTCCAGTATTTATGCTGCAGTAGTTTATGTGTCGGGGGGCTGGGGTTAGTTGGTTATACCTGGAGTACTTCTCCTGTCTTATCCAGTGTCCTGTGTGAATTTAAGTATGCTCTCTCTAATTCTCTCGTTCTCTCTTTCTCTCTGAGAACCTGAGCCCTAGGACCATACGTCAGGACTACCGGGCATGATGACACCCTGCTGCCCCCAGTCCGCCTGGCCTTGCTGCTATTCCAGTTTCAACTGTTCTGCCTGCGGCTACGAAACCCCTACCTGTCCCAGACCTGCTGTTTTCAACTCTAAATGATCGGCTATGAAAAGCCAACTGAGAGACCTGAGCCCTAGGACCATACGTCGGGACTACCGGCCGTGGTGACTCCTTGCTATCCCCAGTCCGCCTGGCCTTGCTGCTATTCCAGTTTAAACTGTTCTGCCTGCGGTTATGGAACCCCTACCTGTCCCAGACCTGCTGTTTTAAACTCTAATGATCGGCTATGAAAAGCCAACTGAGATTTATTCCTGATTATTATTTGACCATGCTTGTCACTTATGAACATTTTTGAACATCTTGGCATGGTTCTGTTATAATCTCCACCCGGCACAGCCAGAAGAGGACTGGCCACCCCTCATAGCCTGGTTCCTCTCTAGGTTTCTTCCTAGGTTTTGCCTTTCTAGGGAGTTTTTCCTAGCCACCGTGCTTCTACACCTGCATTACTAGCTGTTTGGGGTTTTAGGCTGGGTTTCTGTACAGCACTTCGAGATATTAGCTGATGTAAGAAGGGCTATATAAAATAAAATTGATTGATTGATTGATTAGCCTTCCCTTTCCGTCTCTCTCTCTCTCTCTCTAATTTCTGCAATTCCAATTGGGTTTGCTGCTGTTGTTCCAAAAGTTTCTTAAGAACCTCAACTGTATTTTCTGCCTTTCCCTTATCCTCTCCTACTCCCTGTCCTCCCTCAGCTTCCCCTTGGTTCTGGTAAGGGGGTGGAGGCTCCACGGCAGCAGCCTGCGTTGGCACCCTTCCCCCCCACCACAACCACTTCATCGTCTGGATTCTCCCTCCAGGCCTGATCTACCAAGGAGGGATATAATCTGGATCTGGACCGCTCTACTGGGGGAGCTGTGGGTTCTGTCTGGATCTGGACCGCTCTACAGGGGGAGCTGTGGGTTCTGTCTGGATCTGGACCGCTCTACAGGGGGAGCTGTGGGTTCTGTCTGGATCTGGACCGCTCTACAGGGGGAGCTGTGGGTTCTGTCTGGATCTGGACCGCTCTACAGGGGGAGCTGTGGGTTCTCTCTGGATCTGGACCGCTCTACAGGGGGAGCTGTGGGTTCTGTCTGGATCTGGACCGCTCTACAGGGGGAGCTGTGGGTTCTGTCTGGATCTGGACCGCTCTACAGGGGGAGCTGTGGGTTCTGTCTGGATCTGGACCGCTCTACAGGGGGAGCTGTGGGTTCTGTTTTTGTACCCTAGTACTCTAGGTACTTTCTTAGCCTTCTCTTTCCGTCTCTCTCTCTAATTTCTGCAATGACCAATTGGGTTGCTGCTGTTGTTCCAAAAATGTCCTTAGAACCTCAACTGTACTATTTCCCTTTGCCTTATCCTCAACCCCCTCCTGTGCTCACTCAGCTTCCCCTTGGTTCTGGCAAGGGGGTGGAAACTCCAAAACGGCAGCCTGCTGTGGCACCCTTCCCTTCCCCTCACCACAACCACCTCATCGTCTGGATTTTTCTTCTCTTTTCTGGCTTCCTGCTCTTTAGCTTCCTTTTTCTGTCTCTTCTTCTCCCTCTCTTTCTCCTTGTTTCGTCTTTCTCTCTTTTCAACTCCTGTCTGACTTTCTCTGCCCTTGTCCTGTACTCCTCTACCTTTTGCTCTTCCTCACCTTCGTCTTCCCTTCCTCCTCCAGCCCCTCCTTCCTCATAGGGGGGGGGGGGGGGGTTGCGACGTTGTTCCCCTGCACTCTCCTTCTCCTCACTACGTACTGCATTACCCAAAAGTAATACGATCCTTCCCTGTAGTATGCGCCTCACACTTACATATTGCGAGCTTTTTTTGGTAATAGTACTGCATCTAGGAGGTCAAGAATCAACTCTGCATGTGTTATTGGTTTACCCGAAGTCGTAACCATTCCTCTATTCTTCCACCGGGCAGCAAAGACATGTACAGTATTAAAGGCGTATGCACTGTCGGTATAGATAGTTATAACCTTCCCTTTACCCAGTTGGCATGCTTTTGTTAATGCCATTATCTCTGCCTGTTGGGCAGGGTAGTTTCTTGGCATTGGTTCAGCAGCTAGAACCTCGTTCTCTGTCACCACAGCATAACCAGTTGCATTGGTGCCTTCAGGATTCTTCCTAGAAGATCCATCAACAAACATTGTTACTTCACAACATGGTATAGCTAAGTCTGTTAAGTCAGCCCTGGGTAGTACTATTTTTTCAGTTTCTTCAATACAGTTATGGGGACTACCATCATTTACAACAGGAACCAATGTTGCAGGATTCAATGTTGTACATCGTTCAATAGTTAGATTTGGCATGTTCAGCAATACTATCATACAAGATAGGTGTCGTGCTGGTGACATGTACGCCATCTTGTGTTCCAATAGCAGAATTGATACTGCATGTGGAACTTTTAAGGTTAGATCATGGTATAGTACTATTGAAGCTGAATCCTGCACTGCATTAGCAGCTGCCACAACTGATTACAAACAGACAGGCATTGCCTGAGCCACCTCATCAAGTCCTGAAGACAAATATGCAACCGGGTTATTTTTGTCCCCATGTTTTTGTGTCAGTGCTGATGTCATATATCCCTCTCTACAATCCACAGTTTGAGTGAATGGTCTATCATATCTAGGAAACGCCAGCACCGTTGAAGAGGTCAATAATTGCTTAATTTCCTCAAATTGCAAATCAGCCTCGTTATTCCAAATTATTTTACCATGTGCTGCCATAGCTTTTCCATAGATAAGATCACTCAATTTTCCAGTGTGTAACGCATAATGGGGAATCCATGCTCGACAGTAATTAATCATTCCCAAAAAGCTCATCATTTGTTTCTTATTCATGAGGTTTAGGAGCTTCTAATATTGCCGTTTTTCTTCAGGAGTTTAGGGTTCTCCCATCCTGCGTTATCGTGTGACCTAAATAAATTACCTCTTTCTGCCAGAGTTGTAGTTTCTTTTTACTGACCTTGTGTCCTTGTCCTGCCATAAAGGTTAACAACCTGAGAGTATCCTTTTACACCCCTCCTTCGAGGTGTTTGCTACCAGTATATCATCGACGTATATCAAAATGTGGCTCCCCTCTTGGGGTTCGAACATTCCCATATTCATACAACTTTCATATCACATTCACACAACACCTGGAATCACCCCTTTCTGTTTATGTAGTCTTGACTAGTCCCCCAGAATTATCTCATACCGTTACAGAGGAATTTTTCCCCTCAAATGTAATGTTGACAATTCCTGACAGTCTCATACAACAGGAATGGGTTCTCCCTCCTCTAGCCACCTCTTCTATATAGCAAATAATTCAAAACGGCTTCACACAACACCTGGAATCACCCCTTCCGATGCCCACCGCTTTTGGCAGGGGCTACAGTCCATTACGGATTACAAAGGAAGACCCAGCCGTGATCTGCCCAACGATGCCTCTCTAACAGACGAACTCAATGTATTTTATGCACGCTTTGACAAAAACAACACTGAGCCGTGCATGAGGGCCCCTGAGGGGACTGGGTGGTCTCGCTCTCTGAGGCCGACATGAGTAAGGTTTTTAATCAGGTCAACACTTGTAATGCCGCGGGGCTGGACGGTATTCCAGCATGCGTTCTCAGAGCATGCGCAGAACAGCTGGAAGGCGTATTCACGGTCTCAGAGCGTACGCAGAACAGCTAGCAGGCGTATTCACGGTCTCAGAGCGTACGCAGACCGGCTGGCAGGCGTTTACATGGTCATTTTCAACCTCTCCTTGTCCCAGTCTGTAATCCCCACGTCTCAAGCTCACCACCATCATTCCTGTTCCCAACAACTCTAAGGCTACCTGACACAATTACTACCGCCCTGTAGAACTCACTTCTGTAATCATGAAGTGCTTTGAAAGGCTGGTTATGGCACACATCAACTCCATCATCCCAGACACCCTAGATCAGTGGTCACCAACCTTTCGCAGTCAAAAAGAAAGCCGAGATCTACCACTCAGATTCTTTTTTTGAAAACATGACTTATAAAATGTAACATTAACCTAATAAAAACTGTTGTGTAGGAATGAGGTTTGTGCAGTAGGCCTAATACATTATCACAGCATATTGGTTATATGCCTGGCCTGTCAATATTGTTATTCTCAGACCATATTATATTTCAAAACTCCAGCTTTAATAACAAAATAAATCAGTTGATGAAGCACTTGCGAGGCACTGTGGAGCATGAATTGAAATAATTAGCTTTTTTATTTTTCCGGACTGATGGTACCGGCATCTGATGGTTATCGTGCTTTTAAGACAACTGGGGAGGTCAAATCATGACATTTTTTTTTTTCAGTGATCTTCAAATCATGACATCAGTGATCTTCAAATCATGACATCAGTGATCTTCAAATCATGACATCAGTGATCTTCAGGTTGTAAAGTCAGAGCTTTAGAAGGATGTCAGAGCTTCCGGAATTCCAAGTTGGATGATCGTTCGAAACAATTTTTCCCAGTCGGATCTCATTTTTTATTCCAACTTCCCAATCTTCTTGAACGCACTGAAGTCAGAAGACAGAGATTTCCAAGTTCCCAGTTGTTTTGAACATGGCATTAGTCTCAGCGGAGGGAGAGAGCAGCAGAGGGTCAGCGGGCCGGAAATAGCTCACAGCCGATGGAGTGTTACCCACTTCTTCCTCTCTCAGTTCTCAGTCCAGGAAAGTCTATTTGAGTTGACTTAATCTTTCTCTGATTTCTCTGGTTCTTTGATCTGATGGCTGTATTGCGAACTCAGTCCGTCGGTCTTGAATGAGCAACAGTGCGCTCTGCAGGGTCCTCTCGGGTGATTCTTCTGTCTGAGTAGGATAAGGCTTCCTAGATCAGTGTTTTGGTTTCCAAGGAGATGGGATCATTCATCCAACGGGAGTGGCCTTACCTTGCGGAACTTGATCTCCTTTCTGTTGAGTAAGTCTTCTAATTTATAAAAAGACTCGGAAGGTGGGCACAGGAGGATCAGAGGAAAAATATAATGTTTCAGGTTATATCAATATGTCATGAGTCCAACAGGTTAATGCAGTGTTAAGACAACGTGTTTAAATGTATTTTGCGCTATTTGGCATTGTGACAAAGAAAGTGTCATATCCTGACTCTCCTTTATTTCTTGAAACCCAGCTCTGGCGCCAAAAGTCTCTGATAAACCCCCAACACATGTGAGTCATAAAAGACGGTCTGCTCTCCTGACCTCCTTAGGCCATTCAGAATCAGAAAGGGAGAACAGTTTATTTGTCTTGTGATAGGCTTGAAAGGGTACACCGTCAAATACGGAACTGTAAATATTGACTTCGAATGTGGTACTCTGTTCTCCGTCACTGACTCCACCCCCCTCGCGGGCTCTCATCACAACAGTTGTGTTACAGCCTGAATTCAAAATACATTAAATATTTAACAAAATAACGCATCTACACACAATACCCCATAATGACAAAGTGAAAACATGTCTTTAGATATTTGAATGAAATACAGAAATATCTAATTTACATAAGTATTCACACTCCTTTGCTATGACACTCCAAATTGAGCTCAGATGTATCCAATTTTCTTTGATCTTTCTTGAGATGTCACTACAACTTGATTGGAGTCCAGCTTTGGCCGATTGTTTGGACATGAGTTAGAAGGAAACACACCTGTCTATATAAGGTCCCACAGTTGACAGTGCATATCAGAGCAGAAACTATACATTGGTCCAAGGAATTGTCCATACATCTCCGAGATATAATTGTGATGAGGCATACAGTGGCTTGCGAAAGTATTCACCCCCCTTGGCATTTTTCCTATTTTGTTGCCTTACAACCTGGAAATAAAATGGATTTTTGGGGGGTTTGTATCATTTGATGTACACAACATGCCTACCACTTTGAAGATGCAAAATATGTTTTCTTGTGAAACAAACAAGAAATAAGACAAAGAAACAGAGAACTTGAGCGTGCATAACTATTCACCCCCCAAAAGTCAATAGTTTGTAGAGCCACCTTTTGCAGCAATTACAGCTGCACGTCTCTTGGGGTATGTCTCTATAAGCTTGGCACATCTAGCCACTGGGATTGTTGTCCATTCTTCAAGGCAAAACTGCTCTAGCTCCTTCAAGTTGGATGGGTTCCGCTGGTGTACAGCAATCTTTAAGTCATACCACAGATTTTCAATTGGATTGAGGTCTGGGCTTTGACTAGGCCATTCCAAGACATTTAAATGTTTCCCCTTAAACCACTCAAGTGTTGCTTTAGCAGTACGCTTAGGGTCATTGTCCTGCTGGAAGGTGAACCTCCGTCCCAGTCTCAAATCTCTGGAAGACTGAAACAGGTTTCCCTCAAGAATTTCCCTGTATTTAGCGCCATCCATCATTCCTTCAATTCTGACCAGTTTCCCAGTCCCTGCCGATGAAAAACATCCCCACAGCATGATGCTGCCGCCACCATGCTTCACTGTGGGGATGGTGTTCTCAGGGTGATGAGAGGTATTGGGTTTGCGCCAGACATAGCGTTTTCCTTGACGGCCAAAAAGCTTCTTCCATATGTGATAGATTAATTTGTATTTTAAGAATAATGACTAAAGGATTTCACCCCAAATACAGTATAAATGTGTGAACGGTGTTAGAGTTATAATGTAGTGTCAACCCACTAACAGACGGGGAGGAGTTAGAAACTGCTGAGAAAGCATTCCAGGGTGAAGGGGACTGAGGAGCTGTTTAAAGGTGGGCGGAGCAAAGTGCCTTTGTGTGTCAGGGGGTATAAAGGCTGTGTATGTATTTTTTGGCGCCAGAGCTCTCCATGATTAAAAATACAGACCATTCTTGCTGGTTGCGGACCTTTGTTTAATTCATGATTAAACCAGAGAATTTACACCCTCTGGGAATTATTCAGAGCATTAAGTTTGATTAATTAGAGATAGAAATTCTCATGACAATATGTTTGGGGAGTCTCCCACATGGTTTTTGGTGAACACCAAACGTGTTTGCTTATTTTCTTCTTTAAGCAATGGCTTTTTTTCTGGCCTCTCTTCCGTAAAGCCCAGCTCTATGGAGTGTGTGGCTTAAATGGTCCTATAGACAGATATTCCAATCTCCGCTGTGTGTCATAGGGTGCTGAAGGTGGGTGTGGTGAATCAGGCGCAGGACGCAGAGGCTCAGTCCAAAGGCTTTAGTGCAATATACACACAAAACAAAAGCACAATAAGCCCAAAGGCGAAATCACGGCGCACACAGGCGACAAAATAAACGGCGCACAAAACATGTGCAAAGTACCACTCCAAAACACTGGAGGGAAAATGTAGCTTCAACACGTAACAGAAGCGCAATCACACACAAACACAGACACACACAACGAGAACTAAATAGAACACTAACGAGGACTAACTAGACACAGGTGTACAACATCAACATCAAGACCAAACCAAACGAACATGAAACATAGATCGGTGGCAGCTAGTACTCCGGGGACGACGACCGCCGAAGCCTGCCCGAACCAGGAGGAGGAGCAGCCTCGGCCGAAACCGTGACAGTACCCCCCCCTTGACGCGCGGCTCCAGCCGTGCGCCGACCCCGGCCTCGGGGACGACCAGGAGGACGCAGGGCGCGCGGGATGGTCCCGGTGGAACTCCGACAGGAGAGATGGGTCTAGGATGTCCCTCTGCGGCACCCAGCACCGCTCCTCCGGGCCATACCCCTCCCACTCCACGAGATACTGGAGACCCCCCATCCGGCGTCTGGAGTCCAAGATGGACCGAACGGTGTACGCCGGAGCCCCCTCGATGTCCAATGGGGGCGGAGGAGTCTCTCCTATCTCATTGTCCTGGAGTGGACCAGCTACCACCGGCCTGAGAAGAGACACATGGAACGAGGGGTTAATATTCTTATATTCAACAGGTAGATGTAACTTATAACACACCTCGTTCAATCTTCTCAGGACGTTAAAGGGCCCCACAAACCGCCGACCCAGCTTCCGGCAGGGCAGGCGGAGGGGTAGGTTTCTGGTAGAGAGCCAGACTCGATCTCCGGGTGCGTACACCGGCCCCTCACTGCGGTGGAGATCGGCGCTCGCCTTGTGACGACGGACGGCCCGCTGCAGGTGGACGTGGGCAGCGTTCCACGTCTCTTCCGAGCGCCTCATCCAATCATCCACCGCAGGGGCCTCGATCTGGCTCTGCTGCCACGGTGCCAGAACCGGCTGGTAACCTAATACACATTGGAAAGGGGTTACGTTGGTAGAGGAGTGGCGGAGAGAGTTCTGGGCCATCTCGGCCCAGGGAATGTAACGCGCCCACTCCTCAGGCCGGTCCTGGCAATACGACCTCAGAAACCTACCCACATCCTGGTTGACACGTTCTACCTGCCCGTTACTCTCCGGGTGGTACCCCGAGGTAAGGCTAACCGAGACCCCCAAACGCTCCATAAACGCTCTCCACACCCGGGAGGTAAACTGGGGGCCTCGATCAGACACTATATCCTCGGGGACCCCGTAATGCCGGAAGATGTGGGTAAATAGGGCCTCAGCGGTTTGTAGGGCAGTAGGAAGACCCGACATAGGGAGAAGACGACAGGCCTTAGAGAACCGGTCCACAACGACCAGGATGGTGGTATTCCCCTGAGAGAGGGGAAGGTCTGTTACAAAATCCACCGAGAGGTGGGACCATGGTCGTTGTGGAACGGGTAGGGGCTGTAACTTACCCCTGGGCAGATGTCGGGGCGCCTTACACTGGGCGCACACCGAGCAGGAGGAGACATAAACCCTCACATCCCTAGCCAAAGTGGGCCACCAGTATTTAGTGCTAAGGCAATGCACTGTCCGGCCGATACCCGGATGTCCAGAGGAGGGTGACGTGTGAGCCCAGTAAATGAGTCGATCCCGAATCTCGAGCGGAACGTACTTCCGACCCTCAGGACACTGTGGAGGGCTGGGGTCGGTACGCAACGCTCGCTCGATTTCGGCATCGACCTCCCACACTACCGGTGCCACAAGGAAAGACTCCGGTAGTATGGGAGTGGGCTCAACGGACCTCTCCTCCGTGTCATACCGCCGGGACAGCGCATCTGCCTTACCATTCTGGGACCCAGGGATGTAAGTGATTTTAAATACGAACCTGGTGAGAAACATACTCCATCGAGCCTGGTGAGGGTTCAGTCTCCTCGCTGCCCGGATGTACTCCAGGTTCCGATGGTCAGTCAAAATGAGGAAAGGGTGTTGAGCCCCCTCAAGCCAAGCCTCCACACCTTAAGGGCTTGAACTACAGCTAACAGCTCCCTGTCCCCAACGTCATAGTTACGCTCCGCCGGGCTGAGCTTCTTTGAGTAAAAAGCACAGGGGCGGAGTTTAGGTGGCGTGCCGGACCGTTGAGAGAGAACGGCCCCTATATTCAGTCTCCTAAAGGCCCTGTCCGCATCGGCTGACCACTGCAGTCGCACCGGACCCCCTTTCAGAAGGGACGTGATGGGAGCTGCCACCTGCCTAAAACCCCGGATAAACCTCCGGTAGTAATTAGCAAAGCCCAAAAACTGCTGCACCTCTTTTACATTAGTTGGGGTTTGCCAATTACGCACAGCGGACACACGATCCACCTCCATTCTCACCCCTGACGCGGACAACCGATAACCCAAAAAGGAGACCGACTCCTGGAAAAACAGACATTTCTCTGCCTATAGGTCGTGCTCCAACAGCCTCCTCAATACACGACGCACCAGAGTTATATGCTCGGCTCGGGTAGACGAGTACACCAGAATGTCATCAATGTACACGACCACCCCTTGTCCCTGCATATCCCGGAAAATGTCATCTACGAAGGATTGGAAGACTGATGGAGCATTCATCAACCCATATGGCATGACGAGATATTCGAAATGACCTGACGTGGTACTAAACGCTGTCTTCCATTCGTCACCCTCCCTAATGCGCACCAAGTTATACGCGCTCCTGAGATCCAGTTTTGTGAAAAACCGCGCTCCATGCAATGACTCCGTCATGGTCGCAATCAGAGGGAGTGGATAACTGTATTTCACAGTAATCTGATTGAGACCACGGTAATCAATGCACGGGCGCAACCCTCCATCTTTCTTTTTCACAAAAAAGAAGCTCGAGGAGGCGGGAGAAGTGGAGGGCCGAATGTATCCCTGTCTCAAAGATTCGGCTATGTAAGTCTCCATAGCTTTTCTCTCCTCTTGAGACAAAGGATACACATGGCTCCGTGGGAGCGCTGCTCCTGCCTGGAGATCAATCGCACAATCCCCCTGTCTATGAGGAGGCAACTGCGTCGCCCTAGTTTTGCTAAACACGAGAGCTAAATCCCCATATTCAGGCGGAATGTGCAGTGCGGGCACTTGGTTTGGACTCTCCACCGAAGTCGCCCCCACGGAAACACCCAGACATCGCCCCTCGCACTGAGCAGACCACCCATCGAGAGCCCTCTGTTGCCAAGAAATAGCAGGGTTGTGGGTGCTTAAGCAGGGAATCCCCAGCACCACTGGGTACGCAGGAGAGTCGATCAGATACAGCTGTATAGTCTCCTCATGACCCCCCTGCGCACACATCCGAAGTGGCGCTGTGATTTCCCTGATCAACCCCGACCCCAATGGGCGGCTATCTAAGGCATGAACGGGAAAAGGTTTGTCAACAGGTAGGAGAGGGATCCCTAACTCAAAACAAAACTTCCGATCAACAAAATTCCCAGCTGCGCCTGAATCTACGAGCGCCTTATGCTGGGAATGAGGTGCAACCTGTGGAAAACAAACAGGTATACAAAAGTGCGCAACAGAAAGCTCTGGGTAAGTGGGACGTCTACTCACCTGGGAGGCCCCCCCAGTGCGTGGCCTGTTGTCTTCTCCCCCAGAGAACCCTCAACAGCACCTGGCCGCAGTGTGCCCTCCACGACCGCACTTGGTGCAGGAGACAGGCCCCCTCGGGCTCCTCCTACTCCGTTCTCTAGCGCCGGCACCCCCGAGCTCCATAGGGCTCGGCTCGGAGGCGCCGGAGAGCGGAATGGACGGACTCCCCTCGGGACGTCCACGGGTGGCCAGCAGGGTGTCCAGACAAATGGACATATCGACCAACTGGTCGAAGGTAAGATGGGTATCCCTGCAGGCCAACTCACGTTGAACGTCCTCTCGTAGGCTACATCGAAAATGGTCGATGAGAGCCCGTTCATTCCACTCTGCATCCGCCGCTAGAGTCCGGTACTCTAGAGCGAACGCCTGCGCGCTCCTCCTCCCCTGTCTCAAATGGACTAGACGCTCCCCCGCCGCTTTGCCCTCAGGTGGATGGTCGAACACGGCCTTGAAGCGGCGGGAGAACTCTGCGTAGGTAATGGTGTTGGCGTCCATTCTCCTCCACTCGGCGTTAGCCCACTCCAACGCCTTGCCCGTGAGACAGGAGATGAGAGCGGAAACTCTCTCGTGTCCCGAGGGCACCGGGTGTACAGTGGCCAGGTAGAGCTCCACCTGCAGGAGGAACCCCTGACACCCGGCAGCTGTTCCGTCATACGCCCTCGGGAGCGAGAGCCGAATCCCCCTGGGTTCCGAACCTAGGACTGGTGGACCGACCGATGGGGTGGGCAGGGTAGGTGGAGGTGTGGGTACCCGGCTGGCCTCCCATCGGTGCAAGGTGTAGATTACCTCCTGTAGAGCGGTCTCCAGTTGTCTAATCTGGCCATCTTGCCCACGGAAATGCTCCTCGAGCGACACAGGCGTCTCTGCCGATCCTGCTGATTCCATTTGGTGTGTGATTCTGTCATAGGGTGCTGAAGGTGGGTGTGGTGTATGAATCAGGCGCAGGACGCAGAGGCTCAGTCCAAAGGCTTTAGTGCAATATACACACAAAACAAAAGCACAATAAGCCCAAAGGCGAATACATATGCACACACCACTTTTCCGTTATTTATTTTTTAGAATTTTTTTAAATAAGTAATTTTTTTTCATTTCACTTCACCAATTTGGACTATTTTGTGTGTGTCCATGACATGAAATCCAAATAAAAATCAATTTAAATTACAGGTTGTAATGCAACAAAATAGGAAAAACGCCAAGGGGGATGAATACTTTTGCAAGGCACTGTATATCTGGGGAAGGGTATAAAACAATTTCTAGAGTGTTTAAAGTTTCCAAGAGCACAGTGGTCTCCATCATATGGATCTACCCAGACTCTGCCTAGAGCTGGCCGTCTGACCAAACTGAGCAACCGGGGGAGAAGGACAAAGAACCCAATAACTTGGGAACTACAGAGTTCCTTGGCTGAGATGGGAGAACCTGCCAGAAGGACAATGGTCTCTACAGCACTTCATCAATCTAGATTTTATGATAGAGTGGCCAGACGGAAGCCACTCCTGAGAAAAAGGAACATGGCAGCACGCATGGAGTTTGCAAAAAGGCACGTGAAAGACTCTGAGAGCATAAGGCAAAAGATTATGTGGTCTGATGAGACAAAACATGTACATTTACATTACATTTTAGTCATTTACAGTGGCGGCTCCTGAATAAATTCTCAGGAGGGGCAATTTTTCTGATGATTTAGGTGACCTACACACATTTAAAAAAAGATATGTCCAGCAACAACATGAAGACAGGGGCAGCATATAAGTCAATACCAGAAGCATTTTGTCACGATCGTCTTGAAAATGAACGGACCAAGGCGCAGCGTTTGTGGTGAACATGACTTTAATTGATAAAGCACCAAAATACAAAACAAAAGACGACTCGTGAAGTCCACAGTACAACGACTGAACACGGAACAAAAACCCACAAAACCAAGGAGAAACCACACAGTATAAATATGGCTCCCAATCAGAGATAACGAGCCGACAGCTGACACTCGTTACCTCCGATTGGGAGTCATATGACTAATCAAGCACAATCACCAACCATAGAAATCAACAACCTAGACACCCCAACATAAAAATACACCCAAACAAATGAAAATGAACAACCCTGGCTCAAAATATCAAAGTCCATGGAGCCAGAGTGTCACACATTTATTGACTGATCTCAAAAGTGTTGGCTTACCAGGGTTGGTGGAGCCCTCAGTTTCATCTTTGCCTCGCAAAGCTAACTCAAACACTCCGCAAAACTTCACACACTGGATTAGCCGGCTGAGGATGTGGCGGTTCTTGCTAATGTCGTAGTAAATATATTTGTTATAGTGAATATGGAATATGATATGTTGAGTAAAATGTTGTGCTAAGATCTATTTAGGTCAGGAGCTGGTTATAAGTTCTGTTCCTATCCAATAACAATGGACAAAAGGGTCCTATCTTGTCAGCCTTGTCAGCAGGTGGCCAAGGACAACACCCACGCCATAGGCCTCTCAGTTCTTCCAACTCACGAGTTCTTGCTCTGAGGACACACACACACACAAACACACACACATCATCACTGTTAAACACACACACACACACACACATCATCACTGTTAAACACACACACACACACACACACACACACACAAAAATCCCCTCTCTTAGGCTGAACATTTGAAGACAGAGAACCCGACTCAGAGCCAATGCAACAGTGACAGTAGCCTGCAGGGGACCTCACCCAACTCATCAGGACCAATCAGAAGATCAGAACTACTAGATTGAACCTACTTCATTTATTGCATAAAATGTCTGCACACAATGTTTCGGGGCTCTCTTCAGATAATAATAATAATAATAATAATAATAATAATAATAATATGCCATTTAGCAGACGCTTTTATCCAAAGCGACTTACAGTCATGCGTGCATACATTTTTGTGTATGGGTGGTCCCGGGGATCGAACCCACTACCTTGGCGTTACAAGCACCATGCTCTACCAGCTGAGCTACAGAAAGTGGATACTCATGGATGCGCATTGCAATTGTAAAATGTCAACACAATTGGAGACACCACGTCATTTTTGGAGACATGTTATTGACAGTAAACTATTGTAGATGCGACTGCTAACTAACTAAAACATTTTAGCTGGCTAGCTAATCATCTTAGCTAAATGTGGGGCAAACAATTCAGTTATTTACCATTAATTTGAGGGATTGGGGTGAAAGAAATCGAGTTACATAGTGATACTTTACGATATACTGTATTGACAATATCGCAATATTTTAGCGCTAGTTGGCTGTACCTGCACCAAAACACCATTATTGTTCCTTCATAGCTTGTTCTCAATCTTTTCACATTGGGAGCCAATTTGTTTTCAGCACTTTTATTTCCATGACTGATCAAAACTCGTTCTCATGGCTTTCTGATCCCTCTGCAACAGACATATGGTGCGCAATAAAATCACAGTATCGAATCGCAATACGTATAGAATCATGAGACTCGCAATGCTGATGCATATATCTTATCGTGAGGTTCCTGGCAATTCCCAGCCCAAGTTCATTTGCCACAACAAATCTCTTCGCTAGCAAACGCGAGGTCTTCTCCAAAACGGCAATGTGTCTCCAGCAATGTTTACTTTTTTGACGTTCTATGGCATCTCCACTTTCCAAGCATATATGACCACATGTAATATTTTGGTAAGTGATGCAAATAGTGAACTATGTAGGGCCAGGATGTAAAATATATGTAGCTGCAGCAATTTCTCTTATCTGATATGGTAAGTAATGGGGCTTAATTTATAGCTCCCTAAGAGTTTGACGAACGGGTCCGTGAACGCGATTCCAGATATATTTACCTCTGAATAAACTGCCTTTATTACACCATATCCACATCCAGTAAACTTGTGATTATCAACACTAACCTCATCGTTGTGGCGGCGGACAGCTAGCCTGTATCCCTCGTCATCCAGTTGAGTGAGTGGCAATGTCTTTTTTCGTTCGTACCAATTTTTGGAAAATCCTCGGGTGTAGGACTTTCCGCCTTTAGTAGAAACCTGTTGAATTATTAAATTTGGTCTGGGAGGTCCTAATTGTTTCGTTGCCAATTTATCTTCATTTGTTCGCCGAGCGACGCCGACAAAAAGGAACTTCTTTCAAACAATCCACTCTTTTCTCAGTTACGTTCATGGTTACGTAACGTATGACGAAAGCGCGTAAGTGCAAGCCCACAGACACCCATTGAGATTGTATTGAAGGCTCTGAAATTTGAAAAAAATAGATTTTACATGGGAGTCTATGACAGAAGTTCTGGGCGATTTTCAATCTGACCGAAATCGCCCCAAAAGGGGGTGGAGCCATTTGAAGCACGACTTTAGCCTGATTCGACATTTAGTGGCAGTGTGGCACTGTGGCAGATCAGACGTATAGATTACAACACTGATAACTACTGTTGCCGTGATATAATTGATTAGAAAAAAAATCCCTTCCTTTTCCCGTTTGGCAGTGCGTCGCCCATATCGCCCTATTGAACAGGCCGTCCCTGGTCATTTAGCAGACGCTCTTATCCAGAGCGACTTACAGGAGCAATTAGGGTTAAGTGCCTTGCTCAAGGGCACATTAACGTCATTTAGCAGACGCTCTTAGCCAGAGCGACTCACAAATTGGTGCGTTCACCCTATAGCCAGTGGGATAACCACTTTACAATTTGGGGCGGGGGGGGGGGGGGGGGTTAGAAGGAATACTTTATCCTATCCCAGGTATTCCTTAAAGAGGTGGGGTTTCAAATGTCTCCGGAAGGTGGTGAGTGACTCCGCTGTCCTGGCGTCGTGAGGGAGCTTGTTCCACCATTGGGGTGCCAGAGCAGCGAACAGTTTTGACTGGGCTGAGCGGGAGCTATGCTTCCGCAGAGGAAGGGGAGCCAGCAGGCCAGAGGTGGATGAACACAATGCCCTCGTTTGGGTGTAGGGACTGATCAGAGCCTGAAGGTACAGAGGTGCCGTTCCCCTCACTGCTCCATAGGCAAGCACCATGGTCTTGTAGCGGATGCGAGCTTCAACTGGAAGCCAGTGGAGTGTGCGGAGGAGGGGGGTGACGTGAGAGAACTTGGGAAGGTTGAACACCAGACGGGCTGCGGCATTCTGGATGAGTTGTAGGGGTTTAATGGCACAGGCAGGGAGGCCAGCCAACAGCGAGTTGCAGTAGTCCAGACGGGAGATGACAAGTGCCTGGATTAGGACCTGTGCCGCTTCCTGTGTAAGGCAGGGTCGTACTCTCCGAATGTTGTAGAGCATGAACCTGCAGGAGCGGGTCACCGCCTTGATGTTGGCGGAGAACGACAGGGTGTTGTCCAGGGTCACGCCTAGGCTCTTCGCACTCTGGGAGGAGGACACAGCGGAGTTGTCAACCGTGATGGCGAGATCATGGAACGGGCAGTCCTTCCCCGGGAGGAAGAGCAGCTCCGTCTTGCCAGGGTTCAGCTTGAGGTGGTGATCCGTCATCCATACTGATATGTCTGCCAGACATGCAGAGATGCGATTCGCCACCTGGTTATCAGAAGGGGGAAAGGAGAAGATTAGTTGTGTATCGTCAGCGTAGCAATGATAGGAAAGGCCATGTGAGGATATGACAGAGCCAAGTGACTTGGTGTATAGGGAGAAAAGGAGAGGGCCTAGAACTGAGCCCTGGGGGACACCAGTGGTGAGAGCACGTGGTGCGGAGACAGCTTCTCGCCACGCCACTTGGTAGGAGCGACCGGTCAGGTAGGACGCAATCCAGGAGTGAGCCGCGCCGGAGATGCCCAGCTCGGAGAGGGTGGAGAGGAGGATCTGATGGTTCACAGTATCAAAGGCAGCAGACAGGTCTAGAAGGACAAGAGCAGAGGAGAGAGAGTTAGCTTTAGCAGTGCGGAGAGTCTCCGTGACACAGAGAAGAGCAGTCTCAGTTGAATGACCAGTCCTGAAACCTGATTGGTTTGGATCAAGAAGGTCATTCTGAGAGAGATAGCAAGAGAGTTGGCTAAAGACGGCACGCTCAATAGTTTTGGAAAGAAAAGAAAGAAGGGATACTGGTCTGTAGTTGTTGACATCAGTGGGGTCGAGTGTTGGTTTTTTGAGAAGGGGAGCAACTCTCGCTCTCTTGAAGACGGAAGGGACATGGCCAGCGGTCAAGGATGTACTCTTTGGCCTGAGACTGGGAGACTGGTAAGGATAGAGGGAACAATGAATGGAGCCAAATACAGGAAAATCCTTGATGAGAACATGCTTCAGAGTGCAAACGATCTTCGACTGGGATGAAGATTTACATTCTGATAGGACAATGACCCAAGCATACTACCAAAGCAAAGCTGAAATGGCTTAAGAACAAGAATTTGAAAGTCTTTGAGTGGCCCAGCCTAAACCCACACTTTAATCCCATTGAAAATCTGTGTAAAGACTTGAAGATTGCTGTTAACTGCCGCTCCCCATCTAACTTAACAGCTTGAGAAAAATTGCAAGGAAGAATTGGAGAAAATCCCCAAATCCAGATGTGCAAAGCTGATACAGACATACCCAAGGAGACTCAAAGCTGTAATCGCCACCAAAGGTGCTTCTACAAAGTATTGACTCAGGGGTGAATACTAATGTAAATGTGTCCTTTGCGCTATTTGGCCGTGTGACAAAGAAAGTATCATATCCTGACTCTCCTTTCTTTCTTGAAACCCAAAAGTCTCTGATAACCCCCCCCCCCCCCCCAACACGTGAGTCGTAAAAGACGGTCTCACATGTTCCTGTATTTCATTTTCAATAAATTTGCTACAAATTCTAAAAACAAATGTTTTCACATTGTCATTATGGGGTATTGTGTGTAGATGGGTGAGAAACCCCCACAATTTAATATATTTTGAATTCAGGATGTAACACAACAGATTGTGGAGTAAAGGGGTGTGAATACTTTCTGAAGGCGCTGTAGACAGGAACAGCTATGATGGCGTAGCAGTGCGGTCGTGTTTTTTTCTGTGTCCTTGTGTAAATAGCCAGTTTTTTAGTTTTTGTCTATTTTGTATATATTTTTCTCAATTTTACTTTTCATTCTTTAACTAAATATACTTTCCTGCAACCCGCCTCACCCAACGTGGAAAGGATTCTATTATTTCTTTATAACTTTCATCAAGAACCTTAAGCTGAAACTAGTGTAGCTGCTAGCTGCAACCAAATGGCTGTTGTCGTTGGCTGATTACCATTGCCCCTTAGCAAGCACCAGTTAGCCTTGAGCCCACGCAAGCCGGGCCTCTTGCTCGCCAGTGCTGTAGCAGCCCCCGAACTACCTCCGAACTCTCCTATTGCTGTTCACCGGACCTTATGATAACTCAGCTATACAGCTGATGCCTGCTGAACTGTTCTTTTATACGGTACCGCATCCTGTTTATGTTTAGCCTCAGCCCAAACTTTGTCGTCATTACCAGCTGTTGTCTTAGCTCTCTCAAATAACATATGTGATTGCTTTATGCCTCTCTCCCATGTCAATATGCCTTGCTTATTGCTGTTTTGGTTATTTCTTATTGTACTATTTCACTGTAGAGCCCCCAGCCCAGCTCAACCTGCCTTAGACAGCTCCTTTGTCCCACCCCCCATACACGCAGAGACCGACTCAATCGGTGCCTCCAGTGATGCTATCTCTTTCATTGTTACCCAATGCTTAGGTTTACCTCCACTGTACTCATATCCTTCCATATCCTTGTCTGTACATAATGCCCTGAATCTATTCTACAACGCCCGGAAATCTGCCCCTTTTTTTCTCTGTACCCAACGCACTAGAAGACCAGTACTTAAAGCCTTTAGCCGTATCCTTATTCTACTCCTCCTCTGTTCCTCTGGTGATCTAGAGGTTAACCCTGTAGCCCCCAGTATCACTCCTACTCCCCAGGCGTTATCATTTGTTGACTTCTGTAACCGTAAAAGCCTTGGTTTCTTGCACGTTAACATCCGAAGCCTCCTCCCTAAGTTTGAGTTATTCACTGCGTTAGCACACTCCGCCAACGCTGATGTTCTAGCAGAGTCTGAATCCTGGCTTAGGATGGCCACCAAAAATGTAACTACAACATTTTCTGTCTCGATAGAACTGCCAAAGGGGGTGGGGTTGCAATCTACTGTAGAGATAGCCTGCAGAGCTCTATCATACTATCCACGTCTGTGCCCAAATAGTTTGAGCTTCTACTTCTAAAAATCCACCTTTCCAGAATAAGTCTCTCACTGTTGCCGCTTGCTACAGACCCCCCTCAGCCCCGAACTGTGCCCTGGACACCATATGTGAACTGATTGCCCCCTATCTATCCTCAGAGTTCGTACGGCTTGGTGACCTAAACTGGGATATGCTTAACACCCCGGCCAATTTACAATCTAAACTAGATGCCCTCAATCTCACACAAATTATCAACGAACCTACCAGGTACAACCCAAAATCCGTAAACATGGGCACCCTCATAGATATCATCCTGACAAATTTACCCTCTAAATACACCTCCGCTGTCTTCAACCAGGATCTCAGCGATCACTGCCTTATTGCCTGCATCCGTAATGGGTCCGCGGTCAAACGACCACCCCTCATCACTGTCAAACGCTCCCTAAAACACTTCAGCGAGCAGGCCTTTCTAATTGACCTGGCCCGGGTATCCTGGATGGATATTGACCTCATTCCGTCAATAGAGGATGCCTGGTTGTTCTTTAAAAGTGCTTTCCTCCGCTGCAACTTGCCCATGCCCCCCCCCCCCCCCCCCCGCTTCTCCTTTACACAAATTCAGACAGCTGATGTTCTGAAAGAGCTGAAAAATCTGGACCCCTACAAATCATCTGGGCTAGACAATCTGGACCCTTTCTTTCTGAAATTAGCCGCTGAAATTGTCGCAACCCCTATTACTAGCCTGTTCAACCTCTCTTTCGTAACGTCTGAGATCCCCAGAGATTGGAAAGCTGCCGCGGTCATCCACCTCTTCAAAGGGGGTGACACTCTAGATCCAAACTGTTACAGACCTATATCCATACTGCCCTGCCTTTCGAAAGTATTTGAAAGCCAAGTTAACAAACAGATCACCAACCCTTTCGAATCCCACCGTACCTTCTCCGCTATGCAATCCGGTTTTCCGAGCTGGTCATGGGTACACCTCAGCCATGCTCAAGGTCCTAAACGATATTATAACCGCGATCGATAAAAGACAGTACTGCGCAGCCGTCTTCATCAACCTGGCCAAGGCTTTCGACTCTGTCAACCACCGCATTCTTATTGGCAGACTAAATAGCCTTGGTTTCTCAAATGACTGCCTCACCTGGTTCACCAACTACTTCTCAGATAGAGTTCAATGTGTCAAATCGGAGGGCCTGTTGTCTGGACCTCTGGCAGTCTCTATGGGGTGACGCTCGGATCCACCTCTATGCGGACGACACCATTTTGTATACATCTGGCCCTTCATTGGACACTGTGTTAACAAAACTCCAAACGAGCTTCAACGCCATACAACACTCCTTCCGTAGCCTCCAACTGCTCTTAAACACTAGTAAAACTAAATGCATGCTCTTCAATCAAACGCTGCTTGCACCCGCCCACCCGACTAGAATCACTACTCTTGGCGGGTCTGACCTAGAGTATGTGGACAACTACAAATACCTAGGTGTCTGGTTAGACTGTAAACTCTCCTTCCAGACTCACATTAAGCATCTCCAATCAAAAGTTAGATCTAGAATCGGCTTCCTATTTCGCAACAAAGCCTCCTTCACTCATGCTGCCAAACATGCCCTCGTAAAACTGACTATCCTACCAATCCTTGATTTCGGCGATGTCATTTACAAAATAGCCTCCAACACTCTACTCAGCAAATTGGATGTAGTCTATCACAGTGCCATCCGTTTTGTCACCAAAGCCCCATATACTACCCACCATTGTGACCTGTACGCTCTTGTTGGCTGGCCCTCACTACATATTAGTCGCCAAACCCACTGGCTCCAGGTCATCTATAAATCACTGCTAGGCAAATCCCCGTCTTATCTTAGCTCACTGGTCACCATAGCAACACCCACCCGTAGTCTGCGCTCCAGCAGGTATATCTCACTGGTCATCCCCAAAGCCAACACCCCTTTGGCCGCTATTCCTTCCAGTTCTCTGCTGCCAATGACTGGAACGAACTGCAAAAATCTCTGAAGGTGGAGACACTTATCTCCCTCACTAACTTTAAGCATCAATTGTCAGAGCAGCTTACCGATCACTGCACCTGTACACAGCCCATCTGTAATTAGCCCATCCAACTACCTCATCCCAATATTGTTATTTATTTTGCTAATTTGCACCCCAGTATCTCTATTTGCACATCATCTTTTGCACATCTATCATTCCAGTGTTAATACGAAATTGTAACTATTTTGCACTATGGCCTATTTATTGCCTTACCTCCATAATTTACTACATTCGCACACACTGTATATATATTTTCTGTTGTATTTTTGACTTTATGTTTTGTTTACCCCATATGTAACTCTGTGTTGTTGTTTTTATCACACTACTTTGCTTTATCTTGGCCAGGTCGCAGTTGTAAATGAGAACTTGTTCTCAACTGGCTTACCTGGTTAAATAAAGGTTAAATAAAAATATAAAAAAAGAGTGAGAATGTTGTTCATTGACTACAGCTCAGTGTTCAACACCATAGTCCCCTCCAAGCTCGTCACCAACCGTGGGACTGAACACCTCCCTCTGCAGCTGGACCCTGGACTTCCTGACGGGCTGCCCCCAGGTGGTGAGGGTTGGCAACAACACCTCTGCCATGCTGACCCTCAAAATGGGGGCCCTACAGGGGTGTGTGCTTAGTCCTCTCCTGTACTCCCTGTTCACCCTCGATTGCGTGGACACGTACGACTCCAACACCATCATCAAGATTTCTGACGACACGACGGTGGTAGGCCTGATCACCGACGACGATGAGACAGCCTATAGGGAGGAGGTCAGAGACCTGGCAGTGTGGTGAGAGCTTCAAGTTTCTCATGTCCAAATCACGAAACACTTAAAAGGTTTGACACACACGCAAACAGTCATGAAGAAGGCGCGATAGCGCCTCTTCCCCCTCAGGAGGTTGAAAAGATTTGTCATGGGCCCTCAAATCCTCAAAACGTTCTACAGCTGCACCATTGATAGCATCTTGACTGGCTGCATCACTGCTTGGTAAGGCAACTGCAGCGCGCTAGATCACATGGAGATGCAAAGGGTAGTGCAGACAGCCCAGTACATCACTGGGGCCGAACTCCCTGCCATCCAGGACCTCTATATCAGAGCTCTCTGCCATCCAGGACCTATATACCAGAGCTCCCTGCCATCCAGGACCTCTATATCAGAGCCCCCTGCCATCCAGGACCTCTATATCAGAGCCCCCTGCCATCCAGGACCTCTATATCAGAGCTCCCTGCCATCCAGGACCTCTCTATCAGAGCTCCCTGCCATCCAGGACCTCTATACCAGAGCTCCCTGCCATCCAGGACCTCTATATCAGAGCTCCCTGCCATCCAGGACCTCTATATCAGAGCTCCCTGCCATCCAGGACCTCTATATCAGAGCTCCCTGCCATCCAGGACCTCTATATCAGAGCTCCCTGCCATCCAGGACCTCTATACCAGAGCTCCCTGCCATCCAGGACCTCTATACCAGAGCTCCCTGCCATCCAGGACCTCTATACCAGAGCTCCCTGCCATCCAGGACCTCTATACCAGAGCTCCCTGCCATCCAGGTAGACCCTGGAACTGACCCTGTATATAGCTACTGACCCTGGAACTGTCCCTGTATATAGCTACTGACCCTGGAACTGACCCTGTATATAGCTACTGACCCTGGAACTGTCCCTGTATATAACTACTGACCCTGGAACTGACCCTGAATATAGCTACTGACCCTGGAACTGACCCTGTATATAGCTACTGACCCTGGAACTGACCCTGTACATACAGTTGAAGTCGGAAGTTTACATTCACCTTAGCCAAATACATTTAAACTCAGTTTTTCACAATCACCACTTTATTTTAAGAATATGAAATGTCAGAATAATAGTAGAGAGAATGATTTATTTCATCACATTCCCAGTGGGTCAGAAGTTTACATACACTCAATTTGTATTTGGTAGCATTGCCTTTAAATTGTTTAACTTGGGTCAAACGTTTCGGGTAGCCTTCCACAAGCTTCCCACAATAAGTTGGGTGAATTTAGGCCCATTCATCCTGACAGAGCTGGTGTAACTGAGTCAGGTTTGTAGGCCTCCTTGCTCGCACACACTTTTTCAGTTCTGCCCACACATTTTCTATAGGATTGAGGTCAGGGCTTTGTGATGGCCACTCCAATATTTTGACTTTGTTGTCCTTAAGCCATTTTGCCACAACTTTGGAAGTATGCTTGGGGTCATTGTACATTTGGAAGACCCATTTGCGACCAAGCTTTAACTTCCTGACTGATGTCTTGAGATGTTGGTTCAATATATCCACATAATTTTCCTTCCTCATGATATCATCTATTTTGTTAAGTGCACCAGTCCCTCCTGCAGCAAAGCACCCCCACAGCATGATGCTGCCACCCCCGTGCTTCACGTTTGGGATGTTGTTCTTCGGCTTGCAAGCGTTCCCCTTTTTCCTCCAAACATAACGATGGTCATTATGGCCAAACAGTTCTATTTTTGTTTCATCAGACCAGAGGACATTTCTCCAAAAAGTACGATCTTTGTCCCAATGTGCAGTTGCAAACCGTAGTCTGTCTTTTTTATGGCAGTTTTGGAGCAGTGGCTTCTTCCTTGCTGAGCGGCCTTTCAGGTTATGTCGATATAGGACTTGTTTTACTGTGGATATAGATAATTTTGTACCTGTTTCCTCCAGCATCTTCACAAGGTCCTTTGCTGTTGTTCTGGGATTGATTTGCACTTTTCGCACCAAAGTATGTTCATCTCTAGGAGACAGAACCGTCTCCTTCCTGAGCGGTATGACGGCTGCGTGGTCCCATGGTGTTTATACTTGAGTACTATTGTTTGTACAGATGAACGTGGTACCTTCAGGCGTTTGGAAATTGCTCCCAAGGATGTACCAGACTTGTGGAGGTCTACAATTCTTTTTCTGAGGTCTTGGCTGATTTCTTTTGATTTTCCCATAATGTAAAGAAAAGAGGCATTGAGTTTGAAGGTAGGCCTTGAAATACATCCACAGGTACACCTCCAATTGACTCAAATGATGTCAATTAGCCTATCAGAAGCTTCTAAAGCCATGACATCATTTTCTGGATTTTTCCAAGCTATTTAAAGGCACAGACAACTTAGTGTATGTAAACTTCTGACCCACTGGAATTGTGATACAGTGAATTATAAGTGAAATAATTTGTCTGTAAACAATAGTTGAAAAAATTACTTGTGTCATGCACAAAGTAGATGTCCTAACCGACATGCCAAAACTATATTTTGTTAAAAAGAAATTTGTGGAGTGGTTGAAAAACAAGTTTTAATGACTCCAACTTAAGTGTATGTAAACTTCCGACTTCAACTGTAGCTTCTGAACCTGGAACTGTCCCTGTATATAGCTACTGACCCTGGAACTGACCCTGTATATAGCTACTGACCCTGGAACTGACCATGTAAATAGCTACTGACCCTGGAACTGACCCTGTATATAGCTACTGACCCTGGAACTGTATATAGCTACTGACCCTGGAACTGACCCTGTATATAGCTACTGACCCTGGAACTGACCCTGTATATAGCTACTGACCCTGGAACTGACCCTGTAAATAGCTACTGACCCTGGAACTGACCCTGTATATAGCTACTGACCCTGGAACTGACCCTGTATATAGCTACTGACCCTGGAATTGTCCCTGTATATAGCTACTGACCCTGGAACTGTATATAGCTACTGACCCTGGAACTGACCCTGTATATAGCTACTGACCCTGGAATTGTCCCTGTATATAGCTACTGACCCTGGAACTGTATATAGCTACTGACCCTGGAACTGACCCTGTATATAGCTACTGACCCTGGAACTGTATATAGCTACTGACCCTGGAACTGACCCTGTATATAGCTACTGACCCTGGAACTGACCCTGTATATAGCTACTGACCCTCGAACTGTATATAACTACTGACCCTGGAACTGACCCTGTATATAGCTACTGACCCTGGAACTGTCCCTGTATATAGCTACTGACCCTGGAACTGACCCTGTATATAGCTACTGACCCTCGAACTGTATATAACTACTGACCCTGGAACTGACCCTGTATATAGCTACTGACCCTGGAACTGTCCCTGTATATAGCTACTGACCCTGGAACTGACCCTGTATATAGCTACTGACCCTGGAACTGTCCCTGTATATAGCTACTGACCCTGGAACTGTCCCTGTATATAGCTACTGACCCTGGAACTGACCCTGTATATAGCTACTGACCCTGGAACTGTATATAGCTACTGACCCTGGAACTGTATATAACTACTGACCCTGGAACTGTCCCTGTATATAGCTACTGACCCTGGAACTGTATATAACTACTGACCCTGGAACTGTCCCTGTATATAGCTACTGACCCTGGAACCGTATATAGCTACTGACCCTGGAACTGTATATAACTACTGACCCTGGAACTGTCCCTTTATATAGCTACTGACCCTGGAACTGTCCCTGTATATAGCTACTGACCCTGGAACTGTATATAACTACTGACCCTGGAACTGTCCCTGTATATAGCTACTGACCCTGGAACTGTATATAGCTACTGACCCTGGAACTGACCCTGTATATAGCTACTGACCCTGGAACTGTATATAACTACTGACCCTGGAACTGTCCCTGTATATAGCTACTGACCCTGGAACTGACCCTGTATATAGCTACTGACCCTGGAACTGACCCTGTATATAGCTACTGACCCTCGAACTGTATATAACTACTGACCCTGGAACTGTCCCTGTATATAGCTACTGGCCCTGGAACTGTCCCTGTATATAGCTACTGACCCTGGAACTGACCCTGTATATAGCTACTGACCCTGGAACTGACCCTGTATATAGCTACTGAACCTGGAACTGACCCTGTATATAGCTACTGACCCTGGAACTGACCCTCTACAGTGGGAAAAAAGTATTTGATCCCCTGCTGATTTTGTACGTTTGCCCACTGACAAAGAAATGATCAGTCTATAATTTTAATGGAAGGTTTATTTGAACAGTGAGAGACAGAATAACAGCAAAAAAATCCAGAAAATCGCATGTCAAAAATGTTATAAATTGATTTGCATTATAATGAGGGAAATAGGTATTTGACCCCCTCTCAATCAGAAAGATTTCTGGCTCCCAGGTGTCTTTTATACAGGTAACGAGCTGAGATTAGGAGCACACTCTTAAAGGGAGTGCTCCTAATCTCAGTTTGTTACCTGTATAAAAGACACCTGTCCAGAGAAGCAATCAATCAATCAGATTCCAAACTCTCCACCATGGCCAAGACCAAAGAGCTCTCCAAGGATGTCAGGGACAAGATAGTAGACCTACACAAGGCTGGAATGGGCTACAAGACCATCGCCAAGCAGCTTGGTGAGAAGGTGACAACAGTTGGTGCGTTAATTCGCAAATGGAAGAAACACAAAAGGCCTGTCAATATCCCTCGGCCTGGGGCTCCATGCAAGATCTCACCTCGTGGAGTTGCAATGATCATGAGAACAGTGAGGAATCAGCCCAGAACTAAACGGGAGGATCTTGACAATGATCTCAAGGTAGCTGGGACCATAGTCACCAAGAAAACAATTGGTAACAAACTACGCCGTGAAGGACTGTACATCTCAATTGTCATTATAAACCACATTTGTTTAAGCAGTTTTTTTTTTTAAAGGCAGTAAATGAGGCTGAATGAACTGTTTCGCTGCCAGACAAGGCTCCGCTGATAGCCAGGTGTAGCGGTGGTAAGGTGTTGGGACTGCTGTTGGGACAGCTTTATGGAGGCCCTAACAGTTTGTGGGCACCGTTTGTCACAGTTAGAGTGCAATTAATGTATTGTTTAGTGTTGTGTTGTGGCTTTGCTGGCATGCATCCCACATTTTTTTGGTTTTGTTTCCCCCACCAAGATTGACATGCTAAAATCACCACTGCTTATGGCGCTGCATACTCCTGATGATTCGTTTTTCAAATCATATAAGCAAAGAATATTTTGCTTTATCTGGGAAGCTAAACCAGACAAGATATAATGAATATGAACTGGGTGGGTTGAGATTATTAAATATAAAAGCACTGAACCTCTCTAAAAGCTTCACTTAAACAAAAGTTTTACTTGAACCCTAAATGGTTCTCAAGTAGATTATTACTAAGAAAATCTCATCCATTGTTTAAAAATGGCCTTTTTGTCTTTGTGCAGATTGCCATGTCTCATGTTAGATTAATTGAAAATGAAACTTTTTTCAAAGTATCTCTCTTTTTCAAACAAGCATTGCAGAGCTGGCTACAATTTCAATTTCATCCCCCTGAAAAGATGGAACAAATATTACAACAAGTATTATGGCTGAACTCAAATGTGCTAGTTGATGAAATATCTGTATTTATGGAAAATATGTTTGAAAAGGGTATTTTGTATAATGTTTAGTCTGAAAACACCATCCAACCTGGAACTGGGTGAGTAATGTTTAGTCTGAAAACACCATCCAATCTGGAACTGAGTGAGTAATGTTTAGTCTGAAAACACCATCCAACCTGGAACTGGGTGAGTAATGTTTAGTCTGAAAACACCATCCAACCTGGAACTGGGTGAGTAATGTTTAGTCTGAAAACACCATCCAACCTGAAACTGGGTGAGTAATGTTTAGTCTGAAAACACCATCCAACCTGGAACTGGGTGAGTAATGTTTAGTCTGAAAACACCATCCAACCTGGAAGTGGGTGAGTAATGTTTAGTCTGAAAACACCATCCAACCTGGAACTGGGTGAGTAATGTTTAGTCTGAAAACACCATCCAACCTGGAACTGGGTGAGTAATGTTTAAAAACACCATCCAACCTGGAACTGAGTGAGTAATGTTTAAAAACACCATCCAACCTGGAACTGGGTGAGTAATGTTTAGTCTGAAAACACCATCCAACCTGGAACTGAGTGAGTAATGTTTAGTCTGAAAACACCATCCAACCTGGAACTGGGTGAGTAATGTTTAGTCTGAAAACACCATCCAACCTGGAACTGAGTGAGTAATGTTTAGTCTGAAAACACCATCCAACCTGGAACTGGGTGAGTCATGTTTAGTCTGAAAACACCATCCAACCTGGAAGTGGGTGAGTAATGTTTAGTCTGAAAACACCATCCAACCTGGAACTGGGTGAGTAATGTTTAGTCTGAAAACACCATCCAACCTGGAACTGGGTGAGTAATGTTTAGTCTGAAAACACCATCCAACCTGGAACTGGGTGAGTAATGTTTAGTCTGAAAACACCATCCAACCTGGAACTGGGTGAGTAATGTTTAGTCTGAAAACACCATCCAACCTGGAACTGAGTGAGTAATGTTTAGTCTGAAAACACCATCCAACCTGGAACTGGAGTGAGTAATGTTTAGTCTGAAAACACCATCCAACCTGGAACTGGGTGAGTAATGTTTAGTCTGAAAACACCATCCAACCTGGAACTGAGTGAGTAATGTTTAGTCTGAAAACACCATCCAACCTGGAACTGGGTGAGTAATGTTTAAAAACACCATCCAACCTGGAACTGAGTGAGTAATGTTTAAAAACACCATCCAACCTGGAAGTGGGTGATTAATGTTTAAAAACACCATCCAACCTGGAACTGGGTGAGTAATGTTTAGTCTGAAAACACCATCCAACCTGGAACTAACTGAGTGAGTAATGTTTAAAAACACCATCCAACCTGGAACTGAGTGAGTAATGTTTAGTCTGAAAACACCATCCAACCTGGAAGTGGGTGAGTAATGTTTAGTCTGAAAACACCATCCAACCTGGAACTGGGTGAGTAATGTTTAGTCTGAAAACACCATCCAACCTGGAACTGGGTGAGTAATGTTTAGTCTGAAAACACCATCCAACCTGGAAGTGGGTGAGTAATGTTTAGTCTGAAAACACCATCTAACCTGGAAGTGGGTGAGTAATGTTTAGTCTGAAAACACCATCCAACCTGGAAGTGGGTGAGTAATGTTTAGTCTGAAAACACCATCTAACCTGGAAGTGGGTGAGTAATGTTTAGTCTGAAAACACCATCCAACCTGGAAGTGGGTGAGTAATGTTTAGTCTGAAAACACCATCCAACCTGGAAGTGGGTGAGTAATGTTTAGTCTGAAAACACCATCCAACCTGGAAGTGGGTGAGTAATGTTTAGTCTGAAAACACCATCCAACCTGGAAGTGGGTGAGTAATGTTTAGTCTGAAAACACCATCCAACCTGGAAGTGGGTGAGTAATGTTTAGTCTGAAAACACCATCCAACCTGGAAGTGGGTGAGTAATGTTTAGTCTGAAAACACCATCCAACCTGGAAGTGGGTGAGTAATGTTTAGTCTGAAAACACCATCCAACCTGGAAGTGGGTGAGTAATGTTTAGTCTGAAAACACCATCCAACCTGGAAGTGGGTGAGTAATGTTTAGTCTGAAAACACCATCCAACCTGGAAGTGGGTGAGTAATGTTTAGTCTGAAAACACCATCCAACCTGGAACAGGGTGAGTAATGTTTAGTCTGAAAACACCATCCAACCTGGAACTGGGTGAGTAATGTTTAGTCTGAAAACACCATCCAACCTGGAACTGGGTGAGTAATGTTTAGTCTGAAAACACCATCCAACCTGGAACTGGGTGAGTCATGTTTAGTCTGAAGCTACTTTTAAAGCCAAGAAGAAAAATAAATTGCAATAATCTATTCATATTTACATACGACAAAAATAAAGATGTATGTCCACAAAAAACAAGTGCGCGGTTAAAATGGGCAAGAAACACACACATTTCTTTCCACAGGGCCGGGGGGTGAGACAGGGATGTAGCTTAAGCCCCACTCTCTTCAACATATATATACATGAATTGGCAAGGGCACTAGAACAGTCTGCAGCACCCGGCCTCACCCTACTAGAATCTGCAGTCAAATGTCTACTGTTTGCTGATGATCTGGTGCTTCTGTCCCCAACCAATTAGGGCCTACAGCAGCACCTAGATCTTCTGCACAGATTCTGCCAGACCTGGGCCCTGACAGTAAATCTCAGTAAGACAAAAATAATGGTGTTCCAAAAAAGGTCCAGTTGCCAGGACCACAAATACAAATTCCATCTAGACACCGTTGCCCTAGAGCACACAAAAAACGATACCTACCTCAGCCTAAACATCAGCGCCATAGGTAACTTCCACAAAGCTGTGAACGATCTGAGAGACAAGGCAAGAAGGGCCTTCTATGCCATCAAAAGGAACATAAAACTTGACATACCAATTAGGATCTGGCTAAAAATACTTCAATCAGTTATCAAATCAAATCAAATCAAATGTATTTATAAAGCCCTTTTTACATCAGCAGATGTCACAGATTGCTGTACAGCATCCCAACCTTAAACCCCAAACAGCAAGCAGAGGTTGTGAGGTGCCACGCCCTGGCTCGGGGGACTCTCGTATGTTGAGCCAGGGTGTTAGTTTCTATGTTTTGTGTTGTAGGTTGTGGGTCTAGTTTTGCTTTTCTATGTTGGCCAGGGTGGCTCCCAATCAGAGACGGCTGTAGCTCGTTGTCTCTGATTGGGAGTCATACTTAGGTAGCCGTTTGGCACTCATTCATTTGTGGTTTCTTGTTCTTATTTGGTTTGTGTTCAACCGTAGACATCACGTTATCGTCTGTTGTTTTGATCGTGTGATCATCAAATTAAATAAATATGTTCACCTTCAACGCTGCGCATTGGTCCTCCTCCTTAGATGATCGTGACATGAGGTCTGGGGTCCGCTCACCAACAAATAATTTACTAAATGGGACAAACACCAAATTGAGACTCTGCATGCAGAATTTTGCAAGAATATCCTCTGTGTACAACGAAAAACACCAAATAATGCATGCAGAGCAAAATTAGGCCGATACCCATTAATTATCAAAATCCAGAAAAGAGACGTTAAATTCTGCAATCACCGAAAAGGAAGTGATTCCCAAACCTTCCGTAACAAAGCCATCACCTACAGAGAGATGAACCTGGAGAAGAGGCCCCTGAACAACCTGGTCCTGGGGCTCTGTTCACAACACAAACAGACCCCACAGAGCCCCAGGACAGCAACACAATTAGACCCAACCAAATCATGAGAAAACAAAAAGATAATTACTTGACACATTTGAAAGAATTATCTAAAAAACAGATTAAATTAGAATTCGAAAACAAATCCAATTTTGAGAAACTCCCATATCTATTGGGTGAAATACCACAGTGTGCCATCACAGCAGCAAGATTTGTGACCTGTTGCCATAAGAAAAGGGAAACCAGTGAAGAACAAACACTATTGTAAATACAACCCATATTTATTTATTTTCCTTTTTGTACTTTAACTATTTGCACATTGTTACAACACTGTATATAGACATAATATGACATTTGAAATGTTTTTATTCTTTTGGAACTTTTGTGAGTGTAATGTTCACTGTTCATTTTTATTGTTTATTTCACTTTTGTTTACTATCTACTTCACTTGCTTTGGCAATTTAAACATATTTTTCCCATGACAATAAAGCCCTTAAATTGAGAGAGAGGTAGAGGGAGGGAGGCAGGGAGGGAAGGAGAGAGGGAAGGAGAGAGAGCGAGAGAGCGAGAGAGCGAGAGAGCGAGCGAGAGAGAGAGAGAGAGAGAGAGAGAGAGAGAGAGAGAGAGAGAGAGAGAGAGAGAGAGAGAGAGAGAGAGAGAGAGAGAGAGAGAGAGAGAGAGAGAGAGAGAGAGAGAGAGAGAGAGAGAGAGAGAGAGAGAGAGAGAGAGAGAGAGAGAGAGAGAGAGAGAGAGAGAGAGAGAGAGAGAGAGAGAGAGAGAGAGAGAGAGAGAGAGAGAGAGAGAGAGAGAGAGAGAGAGAGAGAGAGAGAGAGAGAGAGAGAGAGAGAATTATGTTGATGGAGTACCATCACCCTCTAGTGGCCACTATGATGATTGCAGTTCACTCTTCTCTCCAGCAGAGAGCAGCATCGCTCACCTGTTGAATTTCCGAAAGAGGAGTTACTAGCCTGGATGCCAGTCTGTTGGCCTGGGTGTCAGTCTGATGGACTGGGTGTCAGTCTGTTAGCCTGGGTGTCAGTCTGTTAGCCTGGGTGTCAGTCTGTTAGCCTGGGTGTCAGTCTGTTGGCCTGGGTGTCAGTCTGTTAGCCTGGGTGTCAGTCTGTTAGCCTGGGTGTCAGTCTTTTACCCTGGGTGTCAGTCTGTTAGCCTGGGTGTCAGCCTGTTAACCTGGGTGTCAGCCTGTTAGCCTGGGTGTCAGTCTGTTAGCCTGGGTGTCAGTCTGTTAGCCTGGGTGTCAGTCTGTTAACCTCTGTGTCAGTCTGTTAGCCTGGGTGTCAGTCAGTTAACCTCTGTGTCAGTCTGTTAGCCTGGGTGTCAGTCTGTTACTGCTCTATTGCCAACTCATTATGGAATTGTCATGCTGGCTTGAAAGGAGGAGGAGAGAGAGGGAGACAGGGAAGGAAGAGGAGGAGGAGGAGGAGGAGGAGGAGATGGAGGGAAAACAATACTGACAGGAGGCTGTTTTTACAGGAGCTCTGAATGTTGGCGCCACCACCAGGTTCTTTCCTGACTTTCTCTTTCATTGTCCACATACACACTAACACATGCACACGCACACACACACACACACACACGCACACACACACACACACACACACACGCACACACGCACAAACACACACACACACACTAACACACACACGCGCACGCGCACACACACACACACACACACGCACACACACACAAACACACACACACACACTAACACACGCACGGACATGCACACACACACACGCGCACACACACACACACACAGGGTCCATACGCCCCATAGTCTCAGTTTAATCAAGGCTACGTGGCACAAAGGGGGCTTTTATTTAATTATTATTATATTATTATTATTATTTAATCCACGGGTGTCAAATCCGTCCCGTGTGTTGTTTGAACTCAGTATACTTTAAAATGACTAACCCCAAATCGAAACTTCCTACTTACCAAACCATTTGTCATCACCCTCTTACCTGACTCATTAACCGACTCAGTGGTGTTGTGGTTGCAGTATCTCCCCTGTGGCAGCCTGGGGGTTTGATACTTCTGTCTGACTGTATCTTAATATAAGAGGTGTCTGGGCCCTGTCCTGTGTGTGTCTCCTCAGTACATTATGGTAATTACTAGACTACGGCTAAGAATGAAGGGAATGTGAACCTAAAACCAGCAGGACGTTTTTGCCACTCCATCTAGATTCAGGGAAACCCCCAGAATTGTCTGGTTGCAACCTTAAAAACACATGGATGGAAGACCACTCTGGGTGGGTGTGGGTGGGTGTGTTTCCACCCGTGCGTGCAGCGTTTGTGCGGTGAGTGTTTGTGTGTTTGTGTGTGCGTCTGTGTGTGTGTAAATGTATGAGTACAGTAGTATGAGTACAGTAGTGTGAGTACAGTAGTGCGAATACAGTAGTGTGAGTACAGTAGTGTGTGAGTACAGTAGTGCGAGTACAGTAGTGTGTGTGTACAGTAGTGTGAGTACAGTAGTGTGAGTACAGTAGTGTGAGTACATTAGTGTGAATATAGTAGTGTGAGTACAGTAGTGTGAGTACAATAGTGTGAGTACAGTAGTGTGAGTACAGTAGTGTGAGTACAATAGTGTGAGTACAGTAGTGTGAGTACAGTAGTGTGAGTACAGTAGTGTGTGAGTACAGTAGTGCGAGTACAGTAGTGTGTGAGTACAGTAGTGTGTGTGTACAGTAGTGTGAGTACAGTAGTGTGTGAGTACAGTAGTGTGAGTACAGTAGTGTGAGAACAGTAGTGTGAGTACAGTAGTGTGTGAGTACAGTAGTGTGAGTACAGTAGTGTGTGAGTACAGTAGTGTGTGAGTACAGTATTGTGTGAGTACAGTAGTGTGTGAGTACAGTAGTGTGAGTACAGTAATGTGAATACACAGTAGTGTGAGTACAGTAGTGTGTGAGTACAGTAGTGTGAGTACAGTAGTGTGAGTACAGTAGTGTGAGTACAGTAGTGTGTGAGTACAGTAGTGCGAGTACAGTAGTGTGAGAACAGTAGTGTGAGTACAGTAGTGTGTGTGTACAGTAGTGTGAGTACAGTAGTGTGTGAGTACAGTAGTGTGAGTACAGTAGTGTGAGTACAGTAGTGTGAGAACAGTAGTGTGAGTACAGTAGTGTGTGAGTACAGTAGTGTGAGTACAGTAGTGTGTGAGTACAGTAGTGTGTGAGTACAGTATTGTGTGAGTACAGTAGTGTGTGAGTACAGTAGTGTGTGAGTACAGTAATGTGAATACACAGTAGTGTGAGTACAGTAGTGTGTGAGTACAGTAGTGTGAGTACAGTAGTGTGAGTACAGTAGTGTGTGAGTACAGTAGTGTGAGTACAGTAGTGTGAGTACAGTAGTGTGAGTACAGTAGTGTGTGAGTACAGCAGTGTGTGAGTACAGTAGTGTGAGTACAGTAGTGTGAGTACAGTAGTGTGTGAGTACAGTAGTGTGAGTACAGTAGTGTGAGTACAGTAGTGTGAGTACAGTAGTGTGAGTACAGTAGTGTGTGAGTACAGTAGTGTGAGTACAGTAGTGTGAGTACAGTAGTGTGTGAGTACAGTAGTGTGAGTACAGTAGTGTGTGAGTACAGTAGTGTGAGTACAGTAGTGTGAGTACAGTAGTGTGTGAGTACAGTAGTGTGAGTACAGTAGTGTGAGTGTACAGTAGTGTGTGAGTACAGTAGTGTGTGAGTACAGTAGTGTGAGTACAGTAGTGTGAGTACAGTAGTGTGTGAGTACAGTAGTGTGTGAGTACAGTAGTGTGAGTACAGTAGTGTGAGAGTACAGTAGTGTGTGAGTACAGTAGTGTGTGAGTACAGTAGTGTGAGTACAGTAGTGTGTGAGTACAGTAGTGTGTGAGTACAGTAGTGTGAGTACAGTAGTGTGTGAGTACAGTAGTGTGTGAGTACAGTAGTGTGTGACTACAGTAGTGTGAGTGTACAGTAGTGTGTGAGTACAGTAGTGTGTGAGTACAGTAGTGTGAGTACAGTAGTGTGAGTACAGTAGTGTGTGAGTACAGTAGTGTGTGAGTACAGTAGTGTGAGTACAGTAGTGTGTGAGTACAGTAGTGTGTGAGTACAGTAGTGTGAGTACAGTAGTGTGTGAGTACAGTAGTGTGTGAGTACAGTAGTGTGAGTACAGTAGTGTGTGAGTACAGTAGTGTGTGAGTACAGTAGTGTGAGTACAGTAGTGTGTGAGTACAGTAGTGTGAGTAGAGTAGTGTGAGTACAGTAGTGTGTGAGTGCAGAGTATAAAGGATAACGAAGGTGTTATATTATTGTACCTCTGTACCGAGGTACCTCTGTCTACTCTAAAACGATGACGTAAGACAGGAGGAGCTGAATGAAAACACACAGCAGTAATAAAATCATTTTATTCTTAAAAACATTTTAAAAAATTACAATCACAATGCCAATTTCACTCACTGTTGTCACCTTGATTGTTCCTTTTGAAAAAAGCTCTTTGTCTAAATGACAGATTGACTGAGATGAACTGTACCACACTAAAACCCTGTTTATACCTGCTGCTAACACGTGTCCTATGTCTTGATTTTGTCCACATTCTGATTGTGACCACATTTTTAGAAAGGAGTAGACAATTAAAAGATGCATTATGATCAGATCTTATAAGTGTAAATGGACAAGGTCAGGTCAAACTCAGGACAAGATCAGGACAATATCAGGATTAAGGACACATGTTAGAAACAGGTATAAACAGGGCTTCTGAATAGAGGAGATATGTGTATCTGTGGAGAAAACCAGTCAACTACAGAGGAGACCAGAGGAGATGAGAGGAGACCAGAGGAGACAAGAGGAGACCAGAGGAGACCAGAGGAGTTAAGAGGAGACAAGAGGAGACAAGAGGAGACAAGAGGAGACCAGAGGAGACCAGATGAGACCAGAGGAGACCAGAGGAGACCAGAGGAGACAAGGGGAGACAAGAGGAGACCAGAGGAGACCAGAGGAGTTAAGAGGAGACAAGAGGAGACAAGAGGAGACCAGATGAGACCAGAGGAGACCAGAGGAGATGAGAGGAGACCAGAGGAGACCAGAGGAGATGAGAGGAGACCAGAGGAGACCAGAGGAGACCAGAGGAGATGAGAGGAGACCAGATGAGACCAGAGGAGACCAGAGGAGACCAGAGGAGATGAGCGATCATTCTGAGTAAAAAGCCTCTATGGCCTCTAACACCATAACACCTGACTGGACCTGGTGAGAGAGGTGACAGAACATTGACAACACAAGAACACATGATGTTAAGTTGTTATGGACGCTGGACAGAAAAAACAATGGATCATTATGAAATAATAATCTGGTCAGCATGTTGTTCAACAGTTTGTTTATACAGGGAAGTAGCTACCGTTTGACACAGAAACACAAAGCAGAACAGAACGAAGGGTTAAGGTCAGAGCCTGTCGGAGAATGAATAACTTTATATCAAACTGATCTGTCCATGTCACTGGGTTTTGTATTGTAATGGGGTTAGGGTCAGAGACTCAGTACCAAATGGCACCCGCTTCCAAACATAGTACACTACCCTATGGGTTCTGGTCAGAATTAGTGCATAGTGTACCATTTGGGTCGCAGCTTCAGTCTGCTGAGAGAGAGACATGTTGTCTGGTCAGATACTCAGAGGAAACCGAACAGAACGATTATCCTTCTCATTTTCATAGGTTCAATTACAAGTAAAATTGTCAACAATGCCATTGTTCAAAGTTTATATGAAATACAACATATAATATTTCGATTGAGTTGAAATGAGAAGACATGTTGTTTTGTCTTTTAGAGTTTCAGTACTGTAGCCAGTTCCAACTCCTAAGGCACTGCAGCGCGCGTGTGTGTGTGTGTGTGTGTGTGTGTGTGTGTGTGTGTGTGTGTGTGTGTGTGTGTGAGTGTGTGTGAGTGTGTGTGTGTGTGTGTGTGTGTGTGTGTGTGTGTGTGTGTGTGTGTGTGTGTGTGTGTGTGTGTGTGTGTGTGTGTGTGTGTGTGTGTGTGTGTGTGTGTGTGTACTGCTGTATGCGAGGAACAATATCCCCAGGGTTGTATTGTAGCCTTGAACCCAGCCATGTTTCTCTCTGCTTTCAGATCCTAATCCTCCAGTACCCTGCGTAACCCTGCGTAACCCTGCGTGACCCTCCTTTACCCTGCGTTACCCTCCATTACCCTGCGTTACCCTCCGTTACCCTCCGTTACCCTCCGTCACCCTGCGTTACCCTCCATTATCCTGCGTAACCCTGCGTGACCCTCCTTTACCCTCCGTTACCCTCCGTTACCCTGCGTAACCCTGCGTTACCCTCCGTTACCCTCCATTACCCTCCGTTACCCTCCGTTACCCTGCGTTACCCTGCGTTACCTTCCGTTACCCTCCATTACCCTCCATTACCCTGCGGTACCCTGCGTAACCCTGCGTGACCCTCCTTTACCCTCCGTTACCCTCCGTTACCCTCCATCACCCTGCGTTACCCTCCTTTACCCTCCGTTACCCTCCGTTACCCTCCATTACCCTGCGTGACCCTCCTTTACCCTCCGTTACCCTCCGTTACCCTCCATTACCCTGCGTTACCCTCCGTTACCCTCCGTTACCCTCCGTTACCCTGCGTTACCCTCCGTTACCCTCCGTTACCCTCCGTTACCCTGCGTAACCCTGCGTGACCCTCCGTTACCCTCCATTACCCTCCGTTACCCTCCGTTACCCTGCGTTACTGTTGTGTTGCCAACATCCACTGACCCTTCCCTCTGAACAGAACATACTATAGGCAGTTTCCCGTGTGTACCACCATCCAAAGGACATCCAGCCAACTTGACACAACTGTGGTAAGCGTTGGAGTCAACATGGGCCAGCATCCCTGTGGAACGCAAGGCAAAAGGGGGGGGGTCACTGGTCTAAAGTAGTGCACTACATAGGGAATAGGGTGCCATTCTCTGGTCTAAAGTAGTGCACTACATAGGGAATAGGGTGCCATTCTCTGGTCTAAAGTAGTGCACTACATAGGGAATAGGGTGCCATTCTCTGGTCTAAAGTAGTGCACTACATAGGGAATAGGGTGCCATTCTCTGGTCTAAAGTAGTGCACTACATAGGGAATAGGGTGCCATTTGGGACAGAGCCATAACCTGAATGCTAGCAGCCTTATTGGATCAGATCAGAGCCAATGGCACCTTCGGCCAAGTGTTCTCCATGGAGTGACAGCAGTAACCAAACCACTAACTCCACTGTCAGACGGACAGACGGAC
This sequence comes from Coregonus ussuriensis, assembly GCA_031479575.1. Classification (NCBI taxonomy): domain Eukaryota; kingdom Metazoa; phylum Chordata; class Actinopteri; order Salmoniformes; family Salmonidae; genus Coregonus; species Coregonus ussuriensis. The sequence continues at coordinate 1,727,843 of CM062505.1, read as the reverse complement.
AGACGGACAGACGGACAGACGGACGGACGGACGGACAGACAGACAGACAGACAGACGGACGGACGGACGGACGGACAGACGGACAGACGGACAGAATGACAGACGGACAGACGGACAGACGGACGGACGGATGGACGGACGGACGGACGGACGGACAGACGGACAGACGGACAGACAGACAGAAATAAGTGCTTTATGATAAGAACAACTGACCTGTATGGCATTCATCACCTCCAGTCACATGGTCTAGGTAAGATATCTGTAAACATCTCCACTTCTCTCTGTATGCTGTGTTGTTATGGTAACGTCCTAACATGAGGAATACTGGACTGTGGTCGGATACAACCATAACACCAAAATAGAAAATAACAACAACAAAATAATAAATAAACAAAATAAAAATAAAACCTTTTTTTTTTTTTTTTTTTTTTTTTTTTTACAAATGTCTAACAACAGTGGGAGGATTATTAATTAATTAATAAATGAAATATATATATATAATATCGCTGTTGTGCTTTTAAGTGTTAGACACCAAGATATTTTTAGAAAGTCATCTGTAGCACATAACATCAGAACAGATCAGAATGATGAGCGTTTCAGGGAAGTAACCGCAAGTACAGCTGTTATCAGACACTGAACACTGAGCCGTTTTAAATCGAATTTAAATATAATGATTTACTGGAGTGAACATACTGTATGAATGTGACTAGGGCTGCAAAATTCTGGTAACTTTCCCCAAAATTCTCTGGTTTTCCAGAAAGATTCCGGTCTTCCTGCTTTTTCCTTCCCAATCTTTTAATCTGGATTTCTGGAAAACCTGGGAATTTTGGATAAGCTACCGGAATTCTGCAGCCCTACATGTGACTGGTAATGTAGATAGTGTATGTGACTGGTAATGTAGATAGTGTATGTGACTGGTAATGTAGATAGTGTATGTGACTGGTAATGTAGATAGTGTATGTGACTGGTAATGTAGATAGTGTATGTGACTGGTAATGTAGATAGTGTATGTGACTGGTAATGTAGATAGTGTATGTGACTGGTAATGTAGATAGTGTATGTGACTGGTAATGTAGATAGTGTATGTGACTGGTAATGTAGATAGTGTATGTGACTGGTAATGTAGATAGTGTATGTGACTGCTAATGTAGATAGTGTATGTGACTGCTAATGTAGATAGTGTATGTGACTGCTAATGTAGATAGTGTATGTGACTGGTAATGTAGATAGTGTATGTGACTGGTAATGAACTGAGTGTGATTCATGATGAGCTGTAAAGTGACTCTAACAATGTGTTCATGTTGACCAGCTACACCGTACCGTACCGTGTGCTGTGGACAACAAAAAGCCTGGCACAAACATCTTTGGGCTACACGTGTACCTGTGTATCTGTGTACCTGTGTCAGTAAGTATAAATATTGCTTTTGTATAATAATAATAATAATAATAATAATAATAATAATAATAATAATTTTTGGGGGTACTTACATTTGTCCTGTTACAAACAAGTGTCTAATGGAAATGTGCTGTTTTGCATATCCCAACTCCCCCTGAGACACTCACAGGGGGTGGGCTCTCAGCCAGGTGCCCCTGGAGCAATTAGGGTTAAGTGCCTTGCTCAAGGGCACTGAGACAGATTTTTCAATGTGACAAAATTCACCTTCCTGTTTGAAGCAACAAGTTGTCTTTGGTTAGACGGCAGTTTGCTAATATATGTATATATATATATATATATATATATATATATATATATATATATATATATATATATGCGTAATACATGTTATTGCTGTATGAAGTCAGAGCCTGGATTTTTATTCTGTAAACTAGGATGTCATCATTCAGATAGAATTATTATTATTTTACAAAGCAAAGGATTTTTCATTCTCTTTGGAGAGGATGTTTAAACTTACAACATATTACAAATATTTATCTTTGGGTCGCTTAACTTACTCATGTAAAAGACTGATGGAGTGGAGCTAATGAAATGTATTCATATAGACGCATCAAAAATATTCAGATTACGATTTTACCCTCAAGTTTTCAAATACATTACATAATTTATGGCTTCATAAGTTAAAACTCCTCAACACACATAATCTTTTCACCAATAATATACCATTTTAATTAATTGGTATAAAATGAATGTATAGACATTTTAAAGCAAACTTGCTGTTCATACCACCACACAGTAACATACATGTTACTCTCATCATCACTATGGTAACACGTGTGACTGTGATCACCATGGTAACATAAATGTTCCTGTCCGCTTTTGCTACTCAGTGATGTCCTGTTATATAGTCCTGTTATATAGTCCTGTCATATAGTCCTGTCATATAGTCCTGTCATATAGTCCTGTCATATAGTCCTGTTAAATAGTCCTGTTATATAGTCCTGTTATATAGTCCTGTTATATAGTCCTGTTAAATAGTCCTGTTATATAGTCCTGTTAAATAGTCCTGTTATATAGTCCTGTTATATAGTCCCTGTCAAATAGTCCTGTTAAATAGTCCTGTTAAATAGTCCTGTTATATAGTCCAGTTAAATAGTCATGTTAAATAGTCCTGTTAAATAGTCATGCTAAATAGTCCTGTTAAATAGTCCTGTTAAATAGTCCTGTTAAATAGTCCTGTTAAATAGTCCTGTTAAATAGTCCTGTTATAAAGTCCTGTTATATAGTCCTAGTTCGAAAACAAACTCAGCTATAAGCCTTATAGAAATACAAAAACTATCCAAAACAAGCTGTCAGCTACAAGTAGCCTGAAGAATTGTATTTTAGGCTGTGGATGATGATACTGGATTATTATAGTACTATGGTATAGTACTATATAGTAGTATTGTAGTACTATGTGGTAATACTTTGGTATTATAATGTCTTCTCCACTGGGTCCGGGGTAAACCATAATGGTTCATGTTTGTGTCTCATTGATGCTGAGAAGAGACGAGATCCCTTTGTAGTGTCTGTCTGTCTGGTCACAACACATTCCTCCACACCAGTTCATACTAGTCAGTCCCTTTGTAGTGTCTGTCTGTCTGGTCACAACACATTCCTCCACACCAGTTCATACTAGTCAGTCCCTTTGTTTCTTTCATTATTTTATCTCAGCGTTGATTTCCAGGTGCAGGAGACTGAGACACTGGTGGTTTTTAATCAGAACTCCAAAACTCTCTTTTAAAAGTTTTGTGCTTTAAAAACCATGACATCAGTTACGTTGTTCAGTTACGTTGTCACACCTACTTTCTTCTTCTTCTTCCTCCTCCTCCTCCTCCTCCTCCTCCTCCTCCTCCTCCTCTGCTCCTCAGTAGGGTCTCCAGACAGCTTCATCCATGCGCCCCCCAGCAGGGTTGAGTACAGTGGGGGAGTTGCTGTGACTCCCATCCCCCTCCACCGCTCCCTCGCCCCCCCCCTGACTGGGAAGGTTAGGGTTAGCCAGGGAGCTGCCGGTGGAGGCGCTGGTGCAGGGAGGAACCATCCTGGAGGGGGAGCGGTCCCCCCCGGGAACCATGGAGAACTGGTACGACCCAGAGGAGGCTCCATAGTAGAGATAAGGTGTACTGCTGGTTTGGAAGGGTCCACTCTGACTTTGGGCGGAACCGGGGTAGGGAGGGGGCAGGTAGGTGTGATAATGGGCGGAGCCTAGCGACATGGCGGAGGTGACGGGAGGGGTATAGGTGAAGGTGGTGGGGTAGTGCATTCTGGGACTGGAGAAACCAGACTCCGTCAGAGAGGGGAGACCCGGGAACTGATGATCAAACTGACCCGGGAACGGACTGAGGTCTGATATGAGAGAGAGAGAGAGAGAGAGAGAGAGAGAGAGAGAGAGAGAGAGAGAGAGAGAGAGAGAGAGAGAGAGAGAGAGAGAGAGAGAGAGAGAGAGAGAGAGAGAGAGAGAGAGAGAGAGAGAGAGAGAGAGAGAGAGAGAGAGAGATTATTTCACTTATAATACACTGTATCACAATTCCAGTGGGTCAGAAGTTTACACTAAGTTGACTGTGCCTTTAAATAGCTTGGAAAATTCCAGAAAATGATGTCATGGCTTTAGAAGCTTCTGATAGGCTAATTGACATAATTTGAGTCAATTGGAGGTGTACCTGTGGATGTATTTCAAGGCCTACCTTCAAACTCAGTGCCTCTTTGCTTGACATGGGAAAATCAAAAGAAATCAGCCAAGACCTCAGTCTGGTTCATCCTTGGGAGCAATTTCCAAACGCCTGAAGGTACCACGTTCATCTGTACAAACAATAGTACGCAAGTATAAACACCATGGGACCACGCAGCCGTCATACCGGTCAGGAAGGAGACGCGTTCTGTCTCCTAGAGATGAACGTACTTTGGTGCGAAAATGGGCCAAAATTCACCCAACTTATTGTGGGAAGCTTGTGGAAGGCTACCCGAAACGTTTGACCCAAGTTAAACAATTTAAAGGCAATGCTACCAAATACTAATTGAGTGTATGTAAACTTCTGACCCACTGGGAATGTGATGAAAGAAATAAAAGCTGAAATAAATCATTCTCTATACTATTATTCTGACATTTCACATTCTTAAAATGAAGTGGTGATCCTAACTGACCTAAAACAGGGAATTCTTACTAGGATTAAATGTCAGGAATTGTGAAAAAACTGAATTTAAATGTATTTGGTTAAGGCATATGTAAACTTCCGACTTCAACTGTATTTTGTAGAGCTGTGCCAAGCCAGCAGCAAACAAGCCCAACTATTAAATAATTTTTATTGTATCATTCCAAACCTCAAATGGTAGAGAATGTGCTATTGAACATGTTCAGAGTTTTAACATTCTAAAACAAATACCATGCCTTGAACAAAAATGATTGGCTTCTTTATCAGATGTGAGTGAAGCTGTGTTAACTGAACTCGTAACCCAGCAAACCGGGAACATTCCCAGAACATTAGCTAAGATTCCCATTAAGTTCTAGTTAGGGTTTTATCTAACATTATATAATATTAGGATGATGAGATCCCCAAAATATTAAAAGAATGTTTTTGACAACAATTTTTTTTTTTTTTTTTTTATGTATTAAATGAAATATCCTTGGAATGTTCTCCTAACATTCACTAAAATGTTGTGCACAACATCTGTAACAACCACCACAGAACATTCCCCAAAACTTCTCATTAGGTTTCCAGGAAATGTAGTAACACAATGTAACAGTAATGTTTTCCCAGCAAACCAAAATTGGTTCTGTGAAAGTTCCCAGAACATTCGTTAGGTTGTGGAAAATGTTCTCATAACACATAAACAGTCGTGATGATGATTATACAATATTTGTACAAAACATTCGCCTGAAGTTGCAAGAACGTTCCCAGAACATATTTTGTCTGTTAATCAAAGGTTCCCAGAATTTTTAATTAGGTTGTGGGAACAATCTGGTGGGAACATCACAAAAGACATTTCCTCAAAACACAAAAACTGTCCAGTTGTGCGGATCATTATACAATGTTTCTTTTAGGGTGCAAAAAACAAGAATGTTCCCAGAACATATTGTTATGTTCTTTAAACTTTCCTCAAACATTTATGTAGGTTGTGCAAACATTGTGGGGATATGACAAGAGATAGGTTCCCAAAACAGAAAAAAAACAGTTGTGCTGACGTTCAGATAATGTTTGTATCAGGGTGCACAAATCATTCCTTTGATGTTGCAAGAATGTAGACAGAACATCCATTCTGAGTTCTTTAAAGGTTCCCGGAACATTTAATTAGAACATTTCAAGAACATTACCACAAAATTCTCAGCATGCACATTTCTAGCTCCTTAAAGCAGAAGAAAGCAGATTGAAATACATCCCATTATGTTTTTCTCCAGATTGAATGGAGAGGACTGTATTGTAGACCCACTGCAAGGTGATATAGAGACACGTGGCATTTTAATTTCATTCAGAGGACATTTGAACAGCATTTAATCATACAGAAACATATGGTGTCCTGATTGACCATATTCGACTGGGAAAGAAAGCATCCCATTATGTTTTTGTCCAGATTTAATGGAAATTCTCATTTGGAAAGTCTCGTTTGAGGACTGTATTGTAGGCCTACATACAGACAAATGGCATTTTAATTTCATTCAGAGGACATTTGAACAGCATTTAATAATACAAACACAACCATATTGTTTAAACTTCATATGTGACAATCTAGACGTGGGGTTTGAATCTTGTAATCTTTGGTTCCCAAGCCAGGTCTTTTTCCCTCTGTACCACCAGGGAATCTCTCTTACAGCTTCTTTTTCCACTATATAGCTATGGCAGTATGGTCGCCATGGCAGTATGGTCGCCATGGCAGTATGGTCGCCATGGAAGTATGGTCGCCATGGCAGTATGGTCGCCATGGCAGTATGGTCAATCAGGAATTCCATGCTTCTTTTTTAGCCTTCTTAGACATAACTAACCCAGGGAAATACTGGTAACTGGGTTATTCACCATCACTTCACCCATCCTTTATATATGCTGAGTACATCTGGACCCATATTTACAAGGTATCTAAGACCATGAGTGCTGATCTAGGATCAATTTTGTACTTTAACAGTACATTTTTACAAAATGTTTATTTATTTATTTATTTTTACAGTTAGTCTAAATTCTGCATTTCCGACTAGATTCATATATCTAATGAAAATAAAGACATCCTCTCTTCTAGTACATTATATATGAGCCTTAAAGACATCCTCTCCTCTAGTACATTATATATGAGCCTTAAAGACATCCTCTCCTCTAGTACATTATATATGAGCCTTAATTTAATTAATTTCACCATTCCTTTTTTATTTGTTATTTTAGAAACATGGTTAAAGAACACTGTATGTATCTGCAGCCAGATCATTAACGCTCTGCAACACCAGAGTCTGTTTATATTTAAACTGTTTTTGTATTATTGAAGGGGCTAAATGAAGATCCTGTTGAAGAAGACAGCACAGAAAATGTTATCCATAAAAGATTATTGCATTGAACCTGAATTCGCTTTTGTACAGTTATTATAATCATCATTCTTCAGTATTAAATATTAAATATTGAATACATTTCTATGTGTTTTGATAAAAATTGAGAAAAGGTCTAATTTAGTTTGAAGGTTCTGAGCCTGTATTTAAGAAGTATATGAATACACAAGAATACAAGTTATTTACAGGAATCTCAATACAAAATACAGTGTAACAGTACACAGCATATGAAGAAGATGGGAACATTTAACACAGTGTAACAGTACACAGCATATGAAGATGATGGGAACATTTAAGACAGTGTAACAGTACACAGCATATGAAGATGATGGGAACATTTAACACAGTGTAACAGTACACAACATATGAAGAGGATGGGAACATTTAACACAGTGTAACAGTACACAGCATATGAAGAGGATGGGAACATTTAACACAGTGTAACAGTACACAGCATATGAAGATGATGGGAACATTTAAGACAGTGTAACAGTACACAGCATATGAAGATGATGGGAACATTTAAGCAGTGTAACAGTACACAACATATGAAGAGGATGGGAACATTTAACACAGTGTAACAGTACACAGCATATGAAGAAGATGGGAACATTTAACACAGTGTAACAGTACACAGCATATTAAGATGATGGGAACATTTAACACAGTGTAACAGTATACAGCATATGAAGAGGATGGGAACATTTAAGACAGTGTAACAGTACACAGCATATGAAGATGATGGGAACATTTAAGACAGTGTAACAGTACACAGCATATGAAGATGATGGGAACATTTAACACAGTGTAACAGTACACAACATATTAAGATGATGGGAACATTTAAGACAATGTAACAGTATACAGCATATGAAGAAGATGGGAACATTTAACACAGTGTAACAGTACACAGCATGTGAAGAGAATGGGAACATGTAAGACAGTGTAACAGTACACAGCATATGAAGATGATGGGAACATTTAAGAAAGTGTAACAGTACAGAGCATATTAAGAGGATGGGAACATTTAAGGTTGTTTCAGTACACAGCATATGAAGATGATGGGAACATTTATGAGAGTGTAAGAGTACAGAGCATATTAAGAGGATGGGAACATTTAAGGCAGTGTAACAGTACACAACATATGAAGAGGATGGGAACATTTAAGACAGTGTAACAGTACACAGCATATGAAGATGATGGGAACATTTAACACAGTGTAACAGTACACAGCATATGAAGAGGATGGGAACATTTAACATTTGTGTCCTGATTTACCTTATTAGACTGAAGAGACGAAATGTGTTCTGGGAACGTTCTTGTAACATCAGGTGAATGTTTTTTGCACCCTAAAAGAAACATTGTAGAATCATCCGCACAACTGGAACGTTTTGGGAACATGATGTCCCCACAATGATCTCACCAGACAGTTCCCACAACCTAATGAAACATTCTGGGAACCTTTAAAGAACAGATTAAATGTGTTCGAGGAATTATTTGGTTTGCTGGGAACTGTGTGTGAATGAGTGTGTGTAATCTGCGTGTGTGTGTGCATGTCAATATGTTAATGTATCCCTCTCTCTCTCTCTCTCTCTCTCTCTCTCTCTCTCTCTCTCTCTCTCTCTCTCTCTCCCCCCCCCCCTCTCTCTCTCTCTCTCTCTCTCTCTCTCTCTCTCTCTCTCTCTCTCTCTCTCTCTCTCTCTCTCTCCCCCCCCCCCCTCTCTCTCTGTGTGTGTGTGTGTGCATATTGCAGCACATAAAGAGCAATGTGGATGACTGAGGAGGGGCCCATGTGGAACCACTTTGAGCAGGAACTGTTTTCTTCTCCCCCTCTGTCTTTCTCAGCGTCACCCCTAACTGGCTGTGGTGAACATCTAGCCTGGCCCAGAGAGTATCAGAAGACTAGGAGCCACACGCACACCATGCTGCTCTTATCATAAATCACACGGCGTCTTCCGTGTCACCATGTCTGCCGAGAAAGAGTAGGTGTGTGTGTGTGTGTGTGTGTGTGTGTGTGTGTGTGTGTGTGTGTTAATGTGGAGAAGTAATAGCAAAGCTGGGTTGTCGCTAGCGTCACATAACATATGATGTGAATTAGAGTCTTTAAACTTCCTCTGGCCTCCGCCCACCAGATCCCTTAGACTGTTATAGAATAGAAGGTGATTGTTCCAGATCCGTTAGACTGTTCTAGAATAGAATGTGGTTGTTCCAGATCCGTTAGACTGTTCTAGAATAGAAGGGGATTTTTCCTCTGGGAATAGAGCTCTAACTTTTCAATAAACCTCTGACTGACTGACTGACTGACTGACTGACTGGCTGGCTGACTAACTGGCTGACTGACTGACTGACTGACTAACTGGCTGACTGACTGACTGACTGACTGACTGGCTGACTGACTGGCTGACTGACTGACTGGCTGACTGACTGGCTGACTGACTGACTGACTGACTGACTGACAGAGTGACTGACTCACTGACTGACTGGCTGGCTGACTGGCTGACTGACTGACTGACTGACTGACTGACTGGCTGACTGACTGACTGGCTGACTGACTGACTGGCTGACTAACTGGCTGACTGACTGACTGGCTGACTGACTGGCTGACTGACTGACTGACTGACTGGCTGACTGACTGACTGGCTGACTGACTGACTGGCTGACTAACTGGCTGACTGACTGACTGGCTGACTGACTGGCTGACTGACTGACTGGCTGACTGACTGGCTGACTAACTGGCTGACTGACTGACTGGCTGACTAACTGGCTGACTGGCTGACTAACTGGCTGACTGACTGACTGGCTGACTGACTGACTGACTGGCTGACTAACTGGCTGACTGGCTGACTGGCTGGCTGACTGGCTGGCTGACTGACTGGCTGAATGACTGACTGACTGGCTGACTGGCTGACTGGCTGACTGACTGGCTGACTGGCTGACTGGCTGACTGACTGACTGGCTGACTGACTGACTGGCTGACTGACTGGCTGACTGACTGTGACTGACTGACTGGCTGACTGACTGACTGGCTGACTGACTGACTGACTGAGTGGCTGGCTGACTGCTGCTGGAACAAACAGAGTCATTTGTGTGTTTGTAAGTGTATGCTGCATCCCACTGTGATGAGGAGAAAGATCAAGCATCGTTAGGCTAACTGAAAGCAGAGGCTAGGTTGTCTAAATGTTTGGAAGTGTTTAACAAACCCCAAACTCTTGAACCTCACTTCCGAATTTGGTGTTTGACTTGACTGACGAACTTTCAGACTCACAGATGATCTAATGAGACATTTTCTGTAAGTTAGCTCTGTTCTGCTCTGTTCTGTTCTGCTCTGTTCTGCTCTGTTCTGTTCGGTTCTACTCTGTTCTGCTCTGTTCTGCTCTGTTCTGTTCTGTTTTGTTCTGCTCTGTTCTGTTCTGCTCTGTTCTGTTCTGCTCTGTTCTGTTCGATTCTACTCTGTTCTGCTCTGTTCTGTTCTGTTCGGTTCTACTCTGTTCTGTTCTGCTCTGTTCTGTTCTGCTCTGTTCTATTCTGTTCTGCTCTGTTCTGTTCTGCTCTGTTCTATTTTGTTCTGCTCTGTTCTGTTTTATTCTGCTCTGTTCTGTTCTGTTCTACTCTGTTCTGTTCTGTTCTGCTCTGTTCTGTTCTGTTCTGTTCTACAGGTCTACACAGAGGAGATAAACCCAGAACTAAAATCTGTCCACTAGATATTAGTGTTGCCAATAAAGCCTGATACTGCTGAGATGAAACCAACCTAGTCAGAGCTGACAGAACACCCCACACACTCTGGCTGGATGACTCGGGGCGTACGGTAGGAGGTGGAATTAGGGTGTAGTACAAACACAAAGAGTCTTCTGGCACGGCCTCAAACAGGTGTAGAGACAAACTAGTCTGTTTCTACAAGACCTGACCATGTAGCGAGAGATAGAGAGGAGGAGAGGGGGGGAGAGAGAGAGAGAGAGAGAGAGACAGAGAGAGAGAGAGACAGAGAGAGAGAGAGGGGGTAGAGAGAGCGAGCGAGAGAGAGAGAGAGAGAGAGAGAGAGAGAGAGAGAGAGAGAGAGAGAGAGAGAGAGAGAGAGAGAGAAGAGCGCGAGAGAGAGAGCGAGAGAGAGAGAGAGAGAGAGAGAGAGAGAGAGAGAGAGAGAGAGAGAGAGAGAGAGAGAGAGAGAGAGAGAGAGAGAGAGAGAGAGAGAGAGAGAGAGAGAGAGAGAGAGAGAGAGGGGGTAGAGAGAGCGAGCGAGCGAGAGAGAGAGAGAGAGAGACAGAGACAGAGAGAGAGAGAGAGAGAGAGAGAGAGAGAGAGAGAGAGAGAGAGAGAGAGAGAGAGAGAGAGAGAGAGAGAGAGAGAGAGAGAGAGAGACAGAGAGAGAGAGAGGGGGTAGAGAGAGCGAGCGAGAGAGAGAGAGAGAGAGAGAGAGAGAGAGAGACAGAGAGAGAGAGAGAGAGAGAGAGAGAGAGAGAGCAGAGAGAGAGAAGCGTTCACGTTGGATAGAGAGACAGATGCTGCTGTTGGGGAAACTGTGGACATTCTGAGTACCCAGCATGCATTGCGATGGCAACAGCGTATAAAGCGGTTTATTTGTCTGTCAGTATCCCAGAGTCCTCTGGGATCAAAGCCTTGCAGCCAGGAAAAAAGGAAACAATCGTTTTTTCCACTGTTTAAAAACAGATCTGTGCTTACCGCTGTTTAGGGAATCAGTCAGGCAGGCCTCGCCCCTCAGCCCCAGTACGTCTGAAGTCTACAGGATAATTAACTAACAGAGGACAGTAGACCCACCTCATGTCTACAGGATAATGAACTAACAGAGGACAGTAGACCCACCTCATGTCTACAGGATAATTAACTAACAGAGGACAGTAGACCCACCTCATGTCTACAGGATAATGAACTAACAGAGGACAGTAGACCCACCTCATGTCTACAGGATAATGAACTAACAGAGGACAGTAGACCCACCTCATGTCTACAGGATAATGAACTAACAGAGGACAGTAGACCCACCTCATGTCTACAGGATAATTAACTAACAGAGGACAGTAGACCCACCATTAACTAACAGAGGACAGTAGACCCACCTCATGTCTACAGGATAATGAACTAACAGAGGACAGTAGACCCACCTCATGTCTACAGGATAATTAACTAACAGAGGACAGTAGACCCACCTCATGTTACTGACAGCCTGTAACCTAACATTTAGAGTTGTAGAAGTGGCTGTTTTGAAATCCAAAGCTTCAGCAGAGATAATTGTGAAAATTCTAATTAGTTATTGGAGTTAGTTATTGTTTCTTTCTAGTGTGTGTGATCGTGCGTGTGCATGTGTCAGTGTGTGTGTGTGTGTGTGATCGTGCGTGTGCATGTGTCAGTGTGTGTGTGATCGTGCGTGTGCATGTGTCAGTGTGTGTGATCGTGCGTGTGCATGTGTCAGTGTGTGTGTGAGTGTATGTAGCAGCAGTCATCAAACTTGTTCAAACGTTTAGAAAACTATTCTAAGAAATGCAACAGTTGGACAACGGATGAAGATATTCCAAACTTTTAGAATTTTTAGTCCATCAAATATTGAGTGAATTATAGCACATAAAATATTTTACTGGCACGGACAAATAACGCATTTTGTAATTCAGGTATTGAATTTATTGTGAAATGTCACCTTTTTTTCTTAGCACTCATATATTAATGTTCTAATGGTATCAGGTATCAGGTATTCTGGGCTCCCGAGTGGCGCAGTGGTCTAAGGCACTGCATCTCAGTGCTTGAGGCGTCACTACAGACCCCCTGGTTCGATTCCAGGCTGTATCACAACCGGCCGTGATTGGGAGTCCCATTGGGCGGCGCACAATTGGCCCAGCGTCGTCTGGGTTTGGCCGGTGTAGGCCGTCATTGTAAATAAGAATTTGTTCTTAACTGACTTGCCTAGTTAAATAAATTCAATAAAAATATGAAACTAAAGTTGTGCTTTTTGGCCATCAAGGAAAACGCAATGTCTGGCGCAAACCCAACACCTCTCATCACCCCGAGAACATCATGTTTTTCATCGGCAGGGACTGGGAAACTGGTCAGAATTGAAGGAATGATGGATGGTGCTAAATACAGGGAAATTCTTGAGGGAAACCAGTTTCAATCTTCCAGAGATTTGAGACTGGGAAGGAGGTTCACCTTTCAGCAGAACAATGACCCTAAGCATACTGCTAAAGCAACACTCAAGTGGTTTAAGGGGAAACATTTAAATGTCTTGGAATGGCCTAGTCAAAGCCCAGACCTCAATCCAATTGAGAATCTGTGGTAGGACTTAAAGATTGCTGTACACCAGTGGAACCCATCCAACTTGAAGGAGCTGGAGCAGTTTTGCCTTGAAGAATGGGCCAAAATCCCAGTGGCTAGATGTGCCAAGCTTATAGAGACAAACCCCAAGAGACTTGCAGCTGTAATTGCTGCAAAAGGTGGCTCTACAAAGTATTGACTTTGGGGGGGGGGTGAATAGTTATGCACGCTCAAGTTTTATGTTTTTTTTGTCTTATTTCTTGTTTGTTTTGCATCTTCAAAGTGGTAGGCATGTTATGTAAATCGAATGATACAAACCCCCCAAAAATCCATTTTAATTCCAGGTTGTAAGGCAACAAAATAGGAAAAATGCCAAGGGGGGATGAATACTTTCGCAAGCCACTGTATATGCCTTATTTGCATAAATACACTGTGTACAGTATATTTCCTTATATGACTAAATTAACATAAAGGGGTGGAACAGGGTTGCAACCACCAAACACGTGCTCTGTCTAACCTACCTGTGCTCACCTGTGCTGTCTAGACTGCCTCGTTAATTACTGTTGTCACGTTCTGTTGCATAATTCAACAAGTGTGTCAATAGCAGGATACACTCTGATTAAAAAGGAGGGGCTTATACTAAGCTAACATATGGAATTGTTTTAAGATGGTCATACCAAGGATCATTTAGCTATGGGATTTTGAATATTAGAAACCCTTTAGGTATCAAAAATATATTAAACAAATTAATACTTGATGGAACATTGAATTTGGCCTTACTGCTATTAGCCCATAGAAACGCATTGAATAACAGATAGATGGAAAAACAGGTAGTCAAAAAATAAATCAAAAGGAATTTTGTTTTAACGTCTCTGTCCTATATCTGAGAGAAAGATCAGGAAATTCTTCAAAAAAATGGTTTTACCCATATTTACTTTCTTTTTTTGCCCATTAAACTATTTCCATATACACTCACTGGCCAGTTTATTAGGTACACCCATCTAGTACCGGGTCGGACCCACCTTTCCCTCCAGAACAGCCTGAATCCTTCGGGCATTCTACAAGGTGTCGGAAACGTTCCACAGGGATGTAGTCCTGTGTAGCTCAGTTGGTAGAGCATGGCGTTTGCAACGCCAGGGTTGTGGGTTCGATTCCCACGGGGGGCCTGTATGAAAATGTATACACTCACTTAACTGTGAGTTGCTCTGGATAAGAGCGTCTGCTAAATGATGTAAAAAATGTTGGTCCATGCTAACACGATGGCATCACGCAGAGTGGATGGCGGTACATTCCTGCTGCAAACAGCCAGCTATGTTTTTCCTCAACTGTCCAGTGTTGGTGATCACGTGTCCACTGGAGCCGCTTCTTCTTGTTTTTAGCTGATAGGAGTGGAACCCGTTGGGGTCGTCTTCTGCAATAGCCCCATCCGCAACAAGGACCGACGAGTTGTGTGTTCCGAGATGCCATTCTGCACACCGCTGTTGTACTGTACCACCTGTTATTTGGCACGATTCTCGCCATTCTCCTTCGAACCTCTCATCAACAAACTGCTTTCACCAGGAGGGCGGCCGTTTCTGAGACACTGGATCCGGCCCACCTGGCACCAACGCTCAAAGTCGCTTAGGTCACTAGTTCTGTCCATTCTAACGTTCAATCGAATAGCAACTGAATGCCTCGATGCCTGTCTGCCTGCTTTAAATAGCAAGCCACGGCCGCGTGACTCACTGTCTGTAGAAGCGAACCATTTTCATGAACGGGGTGGTGTACCTAATAAACAGTTTACTTCCATTAATTTTTTTTACTGGTAGATTGGGACAGATGAGAGATGTCAGGAATAGGGACAGGTAAGTACAGGTGAGTAAACTAGCTGTTCTGCTGGACACTAGTACTGGCAGTCCTGTAGCATGACCTCCGTATGTTGAGGTGTGACAGTACAGCATGGTAGCTCGGTCACCTTTCACTGCAGATGAGGTGGATTGAGACGCAGCCCAACAAAACCACATATCTCTAGCTTAAACTGACATATTTTGATGGGGATGTTTTTATTACGCTAATTATATTGGTGCGGACATTGACTCTAGGGTTGAATTATTACTTTCTTCAATTTCTTAAAAAATTGACACCCATCAAAATAAAGTTCTCTCTCTTGTGATGTAAGTGTAGAGACGACGGGTTAAATCCCAGACTTAGCTTTAGCGTTCTTATAGATGCAACGGAAAGACAAATGTATTCCATTGATCCCATTTCATTACCAGGGTTTGTTTAACAGGTCATTACAAACGTTTCTGTGGTCGTAACATTGACGGGGAAAAAAACGACATGCACAAGCAAGAGATTGAAAAGAGTCGCAGGAAGAAAATGAAAGTAACCAATCCAGCGAGATTTAAATGATAAGTGGATTTCGCACCCCTCAAACACAGGAAATAATTCGCTGAAAAAGACAGATCCTCAGGTGGGCGGGGCTAGTGTGTGTGTGTTACCTGGCAGGCGTCGGGGCACGTCAGTGATGTTGGGCAGGCCGGTGGCTCGGCTGGAGGAGAGGGGGGTGGTGGAGTGGACGGAGGGGGAGGTCATGGGACTCAGGTAGGACGGGTAGGGCTGCTCATAGGACCAGGGAGGAGACGACTGGGATTGGCGAGGGTCTGGAAGAGGAGAGGAGAAAGGGATGGTTAGAGAGGAGGAGGAGGAGGAGGAAGAGGAGGAGGAGGAGGAGGAGTAGGAGGAGAAAGAGGAGGAGGAAGAGGAGGTGGAGGAAGAGGAGGAGGAGGAGGATGAAGAAGAGGAGGAGGTGGAGGAAGAGGAGGAGATGCAGGAGGAGGAAGGGTAGAGGAGGAGGAAGAGGAGGAGGAGGAAGGGGAGGAGGAGGTGGAGGAGGAAGAGGAGGAGGAGGAGTTGGAGGAGGAGGAGGAGGAGGGGGAGGAGGAAGAGGAGGAGGAGGTGGAGGAGGAGGAAGGGATGTTAGAGAGGAGGAGGAATAGGAAGAGGAGGATGAGGGGGAGGAGGAGGAGGAGGTGGAGGAGGAGGAGGAGGAGGAGGAGGAAGGGATGTTAGAGAGGAGGAGGAGTAGGAAGAGGAGGAGGAGGAGGAAGGGATGTTAGAGAGGAGGAGGAATAGGAAGAGGAGGAGGAGGAAGGGGAGGAGGAGGTGGAGGATGAAGAAGAAGAGGAGGAGGAGGAGGAGGAGGAAGGGATGTTAGAGAGGAGGAGGAATAGGAAGAGGAGGAGGAGGAAGGGGAGGAGGAGGTGGAGGATGAAGAAGAAGAGGAGGAGGAGAAGGAGGTTGAAGAGGAAGAGAGAGAGAGGAGAGAGAGAGAGAGAGAGAGAGAGAGAGAGAGAGAGAGAGAGAGAGAGAGCGAGAGAGAGCGAGAGAGAGAGAGAGAGAGAGAGAGAGAGAGAGAGAGAGAGAGAGGAGAGAGAGAGAGAGAAAGAGAGAGGAGAGAGAGAGGGGGAGAGAGAGAGAGAGAGAGAGAGAGAGAGAGAGAGAGAGAGAGAGAGGAATGGGGGGAGAGAGAGAGAGAGAGCGAGAGAGCGAGAGAGAGAGAGAGAGAGAGAGAGAGAGAGAGAGAGAGAGAGAGAGAGAGAGAGAGAGAGAGAGAGAGAGAGAGAGAGAGAGAGAGAGAGAGAGAGAGAGGAAGAGAGGAGAGAGAGAGAGAGAGAGAGAGGAGAGAGAGAGAGAGAGAGAGAGAGAGAGAGAGAGAGAGAGAGAGAGAGAGAGAGAGAGAGAGAGAGAGAGAGAGAGAGAGAGAGAGAGAGAGAGAGAGAGAGAGAGAGAGAGGGGAGAGAGAGAGAGAGAGAGCGAGAGAGAGAGAGAGAGAGAGAGAGAAAGAGAGAGAGAGAGAGAGAGAGAGAGAGAGAGAGAGAGAGAGGGAGAGACAGAGAGAGGGAGAGGGGGGGGGGGGGGGGGAGAGAACCAAGAGCTTTTCTGGCACATGTCCAGCAGTGAAAAGGGCGTTCATTCCATTTCTACACTTCATTAATGTCTCAACAGATTGCAATATCAAACACATTTGCCAAAACGCTAAATGTACATAGTATGACAATAAAATATGTAAGAAGCATTTTTAAATATTGAATTGTACAGGTAATGTACAGGCAAGACAATGCTAGAATACATCACCTAATGCCATCCACAGATACAGTATGTCAAGAAGAGTTGCACTCTTTTTGTAACCAACAGAGAATAAACTGTACTGTAACTAAAAGACAGACTTGATAAGTCAGCAGTGACTGTGTAAGTATGTGATGACATCGTGGATATTACGGGGCATGATAGAGGTAGTTAAATCAGGACTGATAGATTGGGACAGATAACAGATGTAGTTACAGCAGGATTGGTAGATTAGGACAGATAGGAGATGTAGTTAAATCAGGACTGATAGATTGGGACAGATAGGAGATGTAGTTACAGCAGGACTGATAGATTGGGACAGATAGGAGATGTAGTTACAGCAGGACTGATAGATTGGGACAGATAGGAGATGTAGTTACAGCAGGACTGATAGATTGGGACAGATATGAGATGTAGTTACAGCAGGATTTATAGATTGGGACAGATGTGAGATGTAGTTACAGCAGGACTGGTAGATTGGGACAGATAGGAGATGTAGTTACAGCAGGATTTATAGATTGGGACAGATGATAGATGTAGTTACAGCAGGACTGATAGATTGGGACAGATAGGAGATGTAGTTACAGCAGGATTTATAGATTGGGACAGATGAGAGATGTAGTTACA
The DNA here is from genome assembly GCA_031479575.1 of Coregonus ussuriensis. Lineage (NCBI taxonomy): Eukaryota > Metazoa > Chordata > Actinopteri > Salmoniformes > Salmonidae > Coregonus > Coregonus ussuriensis. The sequence continues at coordinate 1,709,895 of CM062505.1, read as the reverse complement.
GCAGGACTGATAGATTGGGACAGATAGGAGATGTACTTACAGCAGGATTTATAGATTGGGACAGATAAGAGATGTAGTTAAATCAGGACTGATAGATTGGGACAGATGAGATATGTAGTTACAGCAGGACTGGTAGATTGGGACAGATAAGATGTGTAATTACAGCAGGACTGATAGACTGGGACAGATAGGAGATGTAGTTACAGCAGGACTGGTAGATTGGGACAGATAAGAGATGTAATTACAGCAGGACTGATAGATTTGGAAAGATTAGAGATGTAATTACAGAAGGACTGATAGATTGGGACAGATTAGAGATGTAGTTACAGCAGGACTGGTAGATTGGGACAGATGATAGATGTAGTTACAGCAGGATTGGTAGATTGGGACATATGAGAGATGTAGTTACAGCAGGACAGGTAGATTGGGACAGATGGGGGTGTAGTTACAGCAGGGCTGATAGATTGGGACAGATAGGAGATGTAGTTACAGCAGGACTGGTAGATTGGGACATATGATAGGTGTAGTTACAGCAGGACTGGTAGATTGGGACAGGTGAGAGGTGTAGTTACAGCAGGACTGGTAGATTGGGACAGATAGCAGATGTAGTTACAGCAGGACTAATAGATTGGGACAGATTAGAGATGTAATTACAGCAGGACTGATAGATTGGGACAGATGAGAGATATATTTACAGCAGGACTGGTAGATTGGGACAGATAGGATATGTAGTTACAGCAGGACTGATAGATTGGGACAGATAAGAAATGTAGTTACAGCAGGACTGATAGATATGGACAGATAAGAGATGTAGTTACAGCAGGACTGGTAGATCGGGACAGATAGGAGATGTAGTTGCCGCAGGACTGATAGATTGGGACAGATTAGAGATATAGTTACAGCAGGACTGATAGATTGGGACAGATAAGATATGTAGTTACAGCAGGACTGGTAGATTGGGACAGATTAGAGGTGTAAAACAGCAGGACTGATAGATTGGGACAGATAAGAGATGTAATTACATCAGGACTGATAGATTGGGACAGATGAGAGATGTAATTACATCAGGACTGATAGATTGGGACAGATGCCAGATGTAGTTACAGCAGGATTGGTAGATTTTGACATTTGAGAGATGTAGTTACAGCAGGACTGATAGATTGGGACAGATAATAGATGTAGTTACAGCAGGATTTATGGATTGGGACAGATAAGAGATGTAGTTACAGCAGGACTGATAGATTGGGACCGATAAGAGATGAAGTTACAGCAGGACTGATAGATTGGGACAGATAAGAGATGTAGTTACAGCAGGACTGATAGATTGGGACAGATAAGATATGTAGTTACAGCAGGACTGGTAGATTGGGACAGATAAGAGATATAGTTACAGCAGGACTGATATATTGGGACAAATTAGAGATGTAGGTACAGCAGGACTGGTAGATTGGGACAGATAAGAGATGTAGTTACAGCAGGACTGATAGATTGGGACAGATAAGAGATGTAGTTACAGCAGGACTGGTAGATTGGGACAGATAAGAGATGTAGTTACAGCAGGACTGATAGATTGGGACAGATGAGATATATAGTTACAGCAGGACTGGTAGATTGGGGCAGATAGGAGATGTAGTTACAGCAGGAATGATAGTTTGGGACAGATAAGAGATGTAGTTACAGCAGGACTGATATATTGGGACAAATTAGAGATGTAGGTACAGCAGGACTGGTAGATTGGGACAGATTAGAGATGTGTTTACATCAGGACTGGTAGATTGGGACAGATAAAAGATGTAGTTACAGCAGGACTGGTAGATTAGGACAGATAATAGACGTAGTTACAGCAGGACTGATAGATTGGGACAGTTGAGAGATGTAGTTACATCAGGACTGGTAGATTGGGACAGATATGAGATGTAGTTACAGCAGGACTGATAGATTGGGACAGATTAGATATGTAGTTACAGCAGGACTGGTAGATTGGGACAGATGAGAGATGTAGTTACAGCAGGACTGGTAGATTGGGACAGATAGGAGATGTAGTTACAGCAGGACTGATAGATTGGGACAGATAAAAGGTGTAGTTACAGCAGGACTGATAGATTGGGACAGATGTGAGATGTAGTTACAGCAGGATTGATAGATTTGGACAGATGTGAGATGTAGTTACAGCAGGACTGGTAGATTGGGACAGGATAAGTGATGTAGTTACAGCAGGACTGGTAGATTGGGACATATACGAGATGTAGTTGCAGCAGGACTGATAGATTGGAACAGATTAGAGATGTAGTTACAGCAGTACTGATAGATTGGGACAGATTAGAGATGTAATTACATCAGGACTGATAGATAGGGACAGATTAGAGATGTAATTACAGCAGGACTGATAGATTGGGACAGATGAGAAATGTAATTACATCAGGACTGATAGATTGGGACAGATGAGAAATGTAATTACATCAGGACTGATAGATTGGGACAGATGATAAATGTAGTTACAGCAGGGCTGATAGATTGGGACAGATAAGATACGTAGTTACAGCAGGACTGGCAGATTGGGACAGATCAGAGATGTAATTACAGCAGGACTGATAGATTGGGACAGATAATATATGTAATTACAGCAGGACTGATAGATTGGGACAGATAAGATATGTAATTACATCAGGACTGATAGATTGGGACAGATTAGAGATGTAATTACAGCAGGACTGGTAGATTGGGACAGATTAGAGATGTAGTTACAGCAGGACTGATAGATTGGGACAGATTAGAGATGTAATTACAGCAGGATTGATAGATTGGGACAGATCAGATATGTAATTACATCAGGACTGATAGATTGGGACAGATTAGAGATGTAGTTACAGCAGGACTGGTAGATTGGGACATATGTGAGATGTAGTTACAGCAGGACTGATAGACTGGGACAGATAGGAGATGTAGTTACAGCAGGGCTGATTGATTGGGACAGATTAGAGATGTAATTACATCAGGACTGATAGATTGGGACAGATTAGAGATGTAGTTACAGCAGGACTGATAGATTGGGACAGATGAGAGATGTAATTACAGCAGGACTGATAGATTGGGACAGATGTTAGATGTAGTTACAGCAGGACTGATAGATTGGGACAGATGAGAGATGTAGTTACAGCAGGACTGATAGATTGGGACAGATAGAATAGATGTCAGGAATAGGGACAGGTAAGGACAGGTGTATAAACTGCTAGCTGTTCTGCTGGATACTAGTACTGGCTGTCCTGTAGCATGATCCGTATGCTAAGGTGTGACATTACAGCTGACGTCAGTGAACCCTGTTTCACGCTGCTCCCAGTAGGTTATAGATGTAGATTATAGGTGTAGTGGTAGAGTTATGGGTCTCATCTGGTATCTGTGTCTATGTGTGTTGGGGGTTAGAGATTATGGTGACATCTGGTATCTGTGCAAGGGTTAGGGGGGGCTGTATTTCAATCTCACCTGGTATCTGTGTTAATAAGGGTTGGGGGGGGGGGGGGGGCTGTATTTAAATATCACCTGGTTTCTGTGTTAATAAGGGTTAGGGGGGGCCTGTATTTAAATCTCACCTGGTATCTGTGTTAATAAGGGTTAGGGGGGGCTGTATTTCAATCTCACCTGGTATCTGTGTCTGGCCTTGGGGGTTGAAGGAGTTGTGACCAACGTTGAGCGGCTGTTGTTGGGACTGTGTCGGCACAGCAACCCTCATGGTTGTCTGTCTGATTCTTTCCAGCTCACTGAGACGGTCTGAGAACAGCCCTGCTTTAGGAAGCTCCTCTATCTTCTGACGATGTCCTGTACACCAACAACAACAATGAGACGGTCTGAGAGACAAGATACAAGCGCTGGGTTGTTCTCCAACAGAACTGACTTTGAGGCTGGGTGGGGATGGAGAGAGTAAGAGGAGAGGAGGAAGAGGGTGGGTTGGGTTGGAGAGAGGAGGAGAGGAGGGAGAGGGTGGGTGGGGATGGAGAGAGGAGGAGAGGGTGGGTGGGGATGGAGAGAGGAGGAGAGGAGGGAGAGGGTGGGTGGGATGGAGAGAGGAGGAGAGGAGGGAGAGGGTGGGTGGGGATGGAGAGAGGAGGAGAGGAGGGAGAGGGTGGGTGGGGATGGAGAGAGGAGGAGAGGAGGGAGAGGGTGGGTGGGGATGGAGAGAGGAGGAGAGGAGGGAGAGGGTGGGTGGGGATGGAGAGAGGAGGAGAGGAGGGAGAGGGTGGGTGGGGATGGAGAGAGGAGGAGAGGAGGGAGAGGGTGGGATGGGTTGGAGAGAGGAGGAGAGGAGGGAGAGGGTGGGTTGGGTTGGAGAGAGTGAGAGAGGAGAGGAGGGAGAGGGTGGGTTGGGTTGGAGAGAGGAGGGAGGAGGGAGAGGTTGGGTGGGGATGGAGAGAGGAGGAGAGGAGGGAGAGGGTGGGTTGGGTTGGAGAGAGGAGGAGAGGAGGGAGAGGGTGGGTTGGGTTGGAGAGAATGAGAGAGGAGAGGAGGGAGAGGGTGGGTTGGGTTGGAGAGAGGAGGGAGGAGGGAAGAGGGTGGGTGGGGATGGAGAGAGGAGAGAGGAGAGGAGGGAGAGGGTGGGTTGGGTTGGAGAGAGTGAGAGAGGAGAGGAGGGAGAGGGTGGGTTGGGTTGGAGAGAGTGAGAGAGGAGAGGAGGGAGAGGGTGGGTGGGGATGGAGAGAGGAGGAGAGGAGGGAGAGGGTGGGTGGGGATGGAGAGAGGAGGAGAGGAGGGAGAGGGTGGGTGGGGATGGAGAGAGAGAGAGGAGAGGAGGGAGAGGGTGGGTTGGGTTGGAGAGAGGAGGAGAGGAGGGAGAGGGTGGGTGGGGATGGAGAGAGGAGGAGAGGAGGGAGAGGGTGGGTGGGTGGGGATGGAGAGAAGAGGAGAGGAGGGAGAGGGTGGGTGGGGATGGAGAGAGAGGAGAGGAGGGAGAGGGTAGGGTGGGGATGGAGAGAGGAGGAGAGAGGAGGGAGAGGGTGGGTTGGGTTGGAGGAGGAGGAGAGGAGAGGAGGGATAGGGTGGGTGGGTGGGGATGGAGAGAGGAGGAGAGGAGGGAGAGGGTGGGTGGGGATGGAGAGAAGAGGAGAGGAGGGAGAGGGTGGGTGGGGATGGAGAGAGGAGGAGAGGAGAGGAGGGAGAGGGTGGGTGGGGGGATGGAGAGAGGAGGAGAGGAGGGAGAGGGTGGGTGGGGATGGAGAGAGGAGGAGAGGAGGGAGAGGGTGGGTGGGGATGGAGAGAGGAGGAGAGGAGGGAGAGGGTGGGTGGGGATGGAGAGAGGAGGAGAGGAGGGAGAGGGTGGGTGGGGATGGAGAGAGGAGGAGAGGAGGGAGAGGGTGGGTGGGGATGGAGAGAAGAGGAGAGGAGGGAGAGGGTGGGTGGGTGGGGATGGAGAGAAGAGGAGAGGAGGGAGAGGGTGGGTGGGGATGGAGAGAGGAGGAGAGGAGAGGGTGGGTGGGTGGGGATGGAGAGAGGAGGAGGGAGAGGGTGGGTGGGTGGGGATGGAGAGAAGAGGAGAGGAGGGAGAGGGTGGGTGGGTGGGGATGGAGAGAGGAGGAGGGAGAGGGTGGGTGGGTGGGGATGGAGAGAGGAGGAGGGAGAGGGTGGGTGGGTGGGGATGGAGAGTATGACAGATATGAGACAGGTCTAACTCAGTAAGTATGACAGATATGAGACAGGTCTACCTCAGAAAGTATGAGAGATATGAGACAGGTCTACCTCAGTAAGTATGGCTGATATCAGACAGGTATACTTCAGTAAGTATAGCAAATATGAGACAGGTCTACCTCAGTAAAAGTAGCAAATATGAGACAAGTCTACCTCAGTAAGTATGACAGATATGAGACAGGTCTACCTCAGTAAGTATGACAGATATGAGACAGGTCTACCTCAGTAAGTATGACAGATATGAGACAGGTCTACCTCAGTAAGTATAGCAGATATGAGACAGGTCTACCTCAGTAAGTATAGCAAATATGAGACAAGTCTACCTCAGTAAGTATGACAGATATAAGACAGGTCTACCTCAGTAAGTATGACAGATATGAGACAGGTCTACTTCAGTAAGTATGACAGATATGAGACAGGTCTACCTCAGTAAGTATGACATATATAAGACAGGTCTACAACAGTAATTATGACAGATATGAGTAGGTCTACCTCAGTAAGTATGACAGATATGAGACAAGTCTACCTCAGTAAGTATGACAGATATGAGACAGGTCTACCTCAGTAAGTATGACAGATATGAGACAGGTCTACCTCAGTAAGTATGACAGATAGGAGACAGGTCTACCTCAGTAAGTATAGCAGATATACTGGTGATTCTACTCTGAGACCAGGGAGCCTGGGGGAACACAGGGAGACTGGGGGAACACAGGGAGACTGGGGAACACAGGGAGACTGGGGGAACACAGGGAGACTGGGGGAACACAGGGAGACTGGGGGAACACAGGGAGACTGGGGGGACACAGGGAGCCTGGGGGAACACAGGGAGACTGGGGGAACACAGGGAGACTGGGGAACACAGGGAGACTGGGGGAACACAGGGAGACTGGGGGAACACATGGAGACTGGGGAACACAGGGAGACTGGGGGAACACAGGGAGACTGGGGGGACACATGGAGACTGGGAGAACACAGGGAGACTGGGGGAACACAGGGAGACTGGGGGAACACAGGGAGACTGGGAACACAGGGAGACTGGGAGAACACAGGGAGACTGGGGGAACACAGGGAGACTGGGAGAACACAGGGAGACTGGGGGAACACAGGGAGACTGGGGGAACACATGGAGACTGGGAGAACACAGGGAGACTGGGAGAACACAGGGAGACTGGGGGAACACAGGGAGACTGGGGGAACACAGGGAGAATGGGAGAACACAGGGAGACTGGGGGAACACAGGGAGACTGGGGAACACAGGGAGACTGGGGGAACACAGGGAGACTGGGGAACACAGGGAGACTGGGAGAACACAGGGAGACTGGGAACACAGGGAGACTGGGGGAACACAGGGAGACTGGGGGAACACAGGGAGACTGGGGGAACACAGGGAGACTGGGGGAACACAGGGAGACTGGGGGAACACAGGGAGACTGGGGGAACACAGGGAGACTGGGAACACAGGTAGACTGGGAACACAGGGAGACTGGGGGAACACAGGGAGACTGGGGGAACACAGGGAGACTGGGGGAACACAGGGAGACTGGGAGAACACAGGGAGACTGGGGGAACACAGGGAGACTGGGGGAACACAGGGAGACTGGGGGAACACAGGGAGACTGGGGGAACACAGGGAGACTGGGAGAACACAGGGAGACTGGGAACACAGGGAGACTGGGGGAACACAGGGAGACTGGGGGAACACAGGGAGACTGGGGGAACACAGGGAGACTGGGGGAACACATGGAGACTGGGAGAACACAGGGAGACTGGGGGAACACAGGGAGACTGGGAACACAGGGAGACTGGGGGAACACAGGGAGACTGGGAGAACAGGGAGATTGGGAGAACACAGGGAGACTGGGGGAACACAGGGAGACTGGGGGAACACAGGGAGACTGGGAGAACACATGGAGACTGGGAGAACACAGGGAGACTGGGGGAACACAGGGAGACTGGGAACACAGGGAGACTGGGGGAACACAGGGAGACTGGGAGAACAGGGAGATTGGGAGAACACAGGGAGACTGGGGGAACACAGGGAGACTGGGAGAACACAGGGAGACTGGGCGAACACAGGGAGACTGGGGGAACACAGGGAGACTGGGGGAACACAGGGAGACTGGGGGAACACAGGGAGACTGGGAACACAGGGAGACTGGGGGAACACAGGGAGACTGGGAACACAGGGAGATTGGGAGAACACAGGGAGACTGGGGGAACACATGGAGACTGGGAGAACACAGGGAGACTGGGGGAACACAGGGAGACTGGGGGAACACAGGGAGACTGGGGGAACACAGGGAGACTGGGAACACAGGGAGATTGGGAGAACACAGGGAGACTGGGGGAACACATGGAGACTGGGAGAACACAGGGAGACTGGGAACACAGGGAGACTGGGGGAACACAGGGAGACTGGGAACACAGGGAGACTGGGAGAACACAGGGAGACTGGGGGAACACAGGGAGACTGGGGGAACACAGGGAGACTGGGGGAACACAGGGAGACTGGGGGAACACAGGGAGACTGGGGGAACACAGGGAGACTGGGGGAACACAGGGAGACTGGGGGAACACAGGGAGACTGGGGGAACACAGGGAGACTGGGAACACAGGGAGACTGGGAACACAGGGAGACTGGGGGAACACAGGGAGACTGGGGGAACACAGGGAGACTGGGGGAACACAGGGAGACTGGGAACACAGGGAGACTGGGAACACAGGGAGACTGGGGGAACACAGGGAGACTGGGGGAACACAGGGAGACTGGGGGAACACAGGGAGACTGGGGGAACACATGGAGACTGGGAGAACACAGGGAGACTGGGGGAACACAGGGAGACTGGGAACACAGGGAGACTGGGGGAACACAGGGAGACTGGGAGACACAGGGAGATTGGGAGAACACAGGGAGACTGGGGAACACAGGGAGACTGGGGGAACACAGGGAGACTGGGAGAACACATGGAGACTGGGAGAACACAGGGAGACTGGGGGAACACAGGGAGACTGGGAACACAGGGAGACTGGGGGAACACAGGGAGACTGGGGAGAACAGGGAGACTTGGGAGAACACAGGGAGACTGGGGGAACACAGGGAGACTGGGGGAACACAGGGAGACTGGGGGAACACAGGGAGACTGGGAACACAGGGAGACTGGGGGAACACAGGGAGACTGGGAACACAGGGAGATTGGGAGAACACAGGGAGACTGGGGGAACACATGGAGACTGGGAGAACACAGGGAGACTGGGGGAACACAGGGAGACTGGGGGAACACAGGGAGACTGGGAACACAGGGAGATTGGGAGAACACAGGGAGACTGGGGGAACACAGGGAGACTGGGAGAACACAGGGAGACTGGGAACACAGGGAGACTGGGGGAACACAGGGAGACTGGGAACACAGGGAGACTGGGAGAACACAGGGAGACTGGGGGAACACAGGGAGACTGGGGGAACACAGGGAGACTGGGGGAACACAGGGAGACTGGGGGAACACAGGGAGACTGGGGGAACACAGGGAGACTGGGGGAACACAGGGAGACTGGGGGAACACAGGGAGACTGGGGGAACACAGGGAGACTGGGAACACAGGGAGACTGGGAACACAGGGAGACTGGGGGAACACAGGGAGACTGGGGGAACACAGGGAGACTGGGGGAACACAGGGAGACTGGGGGAACACAGGGAGACTGGGAGAACACAGGGAGACTGGGGGAACACAGGGAGACTGGGGGAACACAGGGAGACTGGGAGAACACAGGGAGACTGGGGGAACACAGGGAGACTGGGGGAACACAGGGAGACTGGGGGAACACATGGAGACTGGGGGAACACAGGGAGACTGGGAACACAGGGAGACTGGGGGAACACAGGGAGACTGGGGGAACACAGGGAGACTGGGGGAACACAGGGAGACTGGGGGAACACAGGGAGACTGGGAGAACACAGGGAGACTGGGGGAACACAGGGAGACTGGGGGAACACAGGGAGACTGGGGGAACACAGGGAGACTGGGAACACAGGGAGACTGGGGGAACACAGGGAGACTGGGGAACACAGGGAGACTGGGGGAACACAGGGAGACTGGGAACACAGGGAGACTGGGCGAACACAGGGAGACTGGGAACACAGGGAGACTGGGGGAACACAGGGAGACTGGGGGAACACAGGGAGACTGGGGAACACAGGGAGACTGGGGGAACACAGGGAGACTGGGAGAACACAGGGAGACTGGGGGAACACAGGGAGATAGTGAGAAGAAGAGGAGAGAAAGGAGAGATGCAGCGAGACATAGCAAGAGGCAGGGGAGAAGCAGGGGAGGAGAGAGATGTAGGGAGACAAGGAGAGAAGCAAATGGAAGGAGAGAAGTAGAGGAGAGAGAAGTAGAGGAGAGAGTGTGTGTGTGTGTGTGTGTGTGTGTGTGTGTGTGTGTGTGTGTGTGTGTGTGTGTGTGTGT
>CM062505.1:1622259-1694759 GCA_031479575.1 Coregonus ussuriensis | reverse complement strand
CATGTAACAAGTACTTTTGGGTGTCAGGACAAATGTATGGAGTAAAAAGTAGCCTACATGTTTTCTTTAGGAATGTACTGGAATAAAAGTTGTTGAAATAAAAGCAGTAAAGACGTAGGTAGTAAGTAACCCATTTTAATGCACATCTAAAATATTTGAAGAAAACATCTGAGAACAGTCATTTCTGATTTAAAAAAAAAAAGAAAAAAAAAAGTGAAAGATTTGTGGATATAGCGTTTTGGAAATAACTATTCTCCAGCAAAATTACCCATCAAAATGTCAACATTTCACAAACAAGCCCTTTTAGCATGGAAACCATGTTATGTCCAAACTTCTCCCCCCACACTTCTGTGGTTAGAAATAAATATTATATTTGTGCTTAATTTATTTGATAAAGAAGGGAACTTATAGAAAGGTATTAGAAACCTATAACTTTCCAAAAACATAATAAATAATTTAATTCCATATCCAAAGCAATACCTTCAGGAATGAGGGCGTTGGGTAAGGTTAGAGGGGGAGGGGTAAGGTTAGAGGGGGAGGGGTAAGGTTAGAGGGGGAGGGGTAAGGTTAGAGGGGGAGAGGTAAGGTTAGAGGGGGAGGGGTGAGGTTAGAGGGGGAGGGGTGAGGTTAGAGGGGGAGGGGTAAGGTTAGAGGGGGAGGGGTAAGGTTAGAGGGGGAGGGGTAAGGTTAGAGGGGGAGGGGTAAGGTTAGAGGGGGAGGGGTAAGGTTAGAGGGGGAGGAGTGAGGTTAGAGGGGGAGGGGTAAGGTTAGAGGGGGAGGGGTAAGGTTAGAGGGGGAGGGGTAAGGTTAGAGGGGGAGGGGTAAGGTTAGAGGGGGAGGGGTAAGGTTAGAGGGGGAGGGGTGAGGTTAGAGGGGGAGGGGTAAGGTTAGAGGGGGAGGGGTAAGTTAGAGGGGGAGGGGTAAGGTTAGAGGGGGAGGGGTAAGGTTAGAGGGGGAGGGGTGCGTCTCCAATTTAACAGCAATCTCTGATATTAAGGAAGTCTTTAGGTTTTGAGTTGAGTTAGAATACCTCATAATAAGCTGTAAGACTATCTACCAAGAGAGTTTTCATCTATATTTTTTGTAGCTGTCTATTTACCACCACAAACCGATGCGTGCACTAAGACAGCACTCAACGATCTGAATAGGGCCATAAGCAAACAACAAAATACTCATTCAGAAGTGGCACTTCTCGGGGCAGGTGATTTTAATTCAGGAAAACTGAAAATCCGTTTGACCAAATTTCTACCAGCATGTGCAACTTGAAGCGACAAAACTCTAGATCACCTTTAACCTCCACACACAGAGACATCAATCACCTTCTTTATTAATAAGTTAATTGACGACGTTGTCCCCACAGTGACCGTAGGTGCATATCTCAACCAGAAGCCATGGATTACAGGCAACATCGCACTGAGCTAAAAGCTAGAGCTGCCGCTTTCAAGGAGCGGGTACTAATCCGGACGTTTATAAGACATCCCTCTATGACCTCCGACGAGTCATCAAACAGGCAAAGTGTCAATACAGGACTAAGATCGAACCCTACTACACCGGCTCTGATGCTCGTCGGATGTGGCAGGGCTTGCAAACTATCATGGATTACAAAGGGAAATCCAGCCGATAGCTACCCAGTGACGCAAGCCTACCAGATGAGCTAAATGCCTTCTATGCTCGTTTAAAGGCAAGCAACATTGAACCATGCGTGAGAGCACCAGCTGTTCCGGACGACTGTGTGACCATGCTCTCCGTAGCCGATGTGAGTGAGACAATTAAACAGGATAACATTCACAAGGCCTCAGGGCCAGATGGATTACCAGGATACATACTCAGAGTATGGTCTAACCAGCTGGTAAGTGTCTTCAATTGTTCAACCTCTCTCTGACCCAGTCTGTAATACCTACATGAAGCAGACCACCATAGTCCCTGTGCCCAAGAACGCTGAGGTAACCTGTCTCAATGACTATTGCCCCGTAGCACTCACATCTGTAGCCATGAAATGCTTTGAAAGGCTGGTCATGGCTCACATCAACACCATCATCCCAGACAATTTGCATACCGCCCCAAAAGGTCCACAGATGACGCAATCTCTATTGCACTCCACACTGCCCTCTCCCACCTGGACAAGAGGAACACCTATGTGAGAATGCTGTTCATTCACTACAGCTCAGCGTTCAACACCCTAGTGCCCTCCAAGATCATAACTAAGCTAAGGACCCTGGGACTTAACACCTCCATCTGCAACTGGATACAGGACTTCCTGTTGGGCCGACCCAAGGTGGTAAGGGTAGGTAACAACACATCAGCCACGCTGACCCTCAACACGAGGGCCCCTCAATGCTGCGTGCTCAGTCCCCTCCTGTACTCCCCACGACTGTGTGGCCAGGCACGACTCTTAACACCATTATCAAGTTTGCTGATGACACGACTGTGGTAGACCTTATCATCGACGACGATGAGACAGTCAATAGGGAGGAGGTCAGAGACCTCTGCTTGGCATCCGACCACAAGGCGCTACAGAGGGTAGTGCGTACGGCCCAGTACATCACTGGGGCCAAGCTTCCTGCAATCCAGGACCTCTATACCAGGCAGTGTCAGAGGAAGGCCCTAAAAATAGTAAAAATAGTCAAAGATTCCAGCCACCCTAGTCATAGACTGTTCTCTCTGCTTCAACACGGTTAACCAAATAGCTATCTGCATTGACCCTCTTTTGACTCATCACATATGCTGCTGATACTGTTTATTATCTATCCTGTTACCTAGGCACTTATTCCTAGTTATATGTACAGTACATACAGTGGGGAAAAAAAGTATTTAGTCAGCCACCAATTGTGCAAGTTCTCCCACTTAAAAAGATGAGAGAGGCCTGTAATTTTCATCATAGGTACACGTCAACTATGACAGACAAAATGAGATTTATTTCCCCAGAAAATCACATTGTAGGATTTTTAATGAATTTATTTGCAAATTATAGTGGAAAATAAGTATTTGGTCAATAACAAAAGTTTCTCAATACTTTGTTATATACCCTTTGTTGGCAATGACACAGGTCAAACGTTTTCTGTAAGTCTTCACAAGGTTTTCACACACTGTTGCCGGTATTTTGGCCCATTCCTCCATGCAGATCTCCTCTAGAGCAGTGATGTTTTGGGGCTGTCGCTGGGCAACACGGACTTTCAACTCCCTCCAAAGATTTTCTATGGGGTTGAGATCTGGAGACTGGCTAGGCCACTCCAGGACCTTGAAATGCTTCTTACGAAGCCACTCCTTCGTTGCCCGGGCGGTGTGTTTGGGATCATTGTCATGCTGAAAGACCCAGCCACGTTTCATCTTCAATGCCCTTGCTGATGGAAGGAGGTTTTCACTCAAAATCTCACGATACATGGCCCCATTCATTCTTTCCTTTACTCGGATCAGTCGTCCTGGTCCCTTTGCAGAAAAACAGCCCCAAAGCATGATGTTTCCACCCCCATTCTTCATAGTAGGTATGGTGTTCTTTGGATGCAACTCAGCATTCTTTGTCCTCCAAACACGACGAGTTGAGTTTTTACCAAAAAGTTATATTTTGGTTTCATCTGACCATATGACATTCTCCCAATCCTCTTCTGGATCATCCAAATGCACTCTAGCAAACTTCAGACGGGCCTGGACATGTACTGGCTTAAGCAGGGGGACACGTCTGGCACTGCAGGATTTGAGTCCCTGGCGGCGTAGTGTGTTACTGATGGTAGGCTTTGTTACTTTGGTCCCAGCTCTCTGCAGGTCATTCACTAGGTCCCCCTGTGTGGTTCTGGGATTTTTGCTCACCGTTCTTGTGATCATTTTGACCCCACGGGGTGAGATCTTGCGTGGAGCCCCAGATCGAGGGAGATTATCAGTGGTCTTGTATGTCTTCCATTTCCTAATAATTACGCCCACAGTTGATTTCTTCAAACCAAGCTGCTTACCTATTGCAGATTCAGTCTTCCCAGCCTGGTGCAGGTCTACAATTTTGTTTCTGGTGTCCTTTGACAGCTCTTTGGTCTTGGCCATAGTGGAGTTTGGAGTGTGACTGTTTGAGGTTGTGGACAGGTGTCGTTTATTCTGATAACAAGTTCAAACAGGTGCCATTAATACAGGTAACGAGCGGAGGACAGAGGAGCCTCTTAAAGAAGAAGTTACAGGTCTGTGAGAGCCAGAAATCTTGCTTGTTTGTAGGTGACCATATACTTATTTTCCACCATAATTTGCAAATAAATTCATTAAAAATCCTACAATGTGATTTTCTGGATTTTTTTTCTCAATTTGTCTGTCATAGTTGACGTGTACCTATGATGAAAATTACAGGCCTCTCTCATCTTTTTAAGTGGGAGAACTTGCACAATTTGTGGCTGACTAAATACTTTTTTCCCCCACTGTAGTTAAAGTACAAAAGGGAAAATAAATCAACGTAAATATGGGTTGCATTTACAAAGGTGTTTGTTCTTCACTGGTTTCCCTTTTCTTGTGGAAACAGGTCACAAATCTTGCTGCTGTGATGGCACACTGTGGTAATTCACACAGTAGATATGGGAATTAATCAAAATTGGATTTGTTTTCGAATTCTTTGTGGGTCTGTGTAATCTGAGGGAAATATGTGTCTCTAATATGGTCATACATTTGGTAGGAGGTTAGGAAGTGCAGCTCAGTTTCCACCTCATTTTGTGGGCAGTGTGCACATAGCCTGTCTTCTCTTGAGAGCCAGGTCTGCCTACGGCATCCTTTCTCAATAGCAAGGCTATGCTCACTGAGTCTGTACATAGTCAAAGCTTTCCTTAAGTTTGGGTCAGTCACAGTGGTCAGGTATTCTGCCACTGTGTACTCTCTGTTTAGGGCCAAATAGCATTCTAGTTTGCTCTGTTTTTTGTTAATTCTTTCCAATGTGTCAAATAATTATATTTTTGTTTTCTCATGATTTGGTTGGGTCTAATTGTGTTGTCCTGGAGCTCTGTGGGGTCTGTTTGTGTTTGTGAACAGAGCCCCAGGACCAGCTTGCTTAGAGGGACTCTTCTCCAGGTTAATCTCTCTGTAGGTGATGGCTTTGTTATGGAAGGTTTGGGAATCGCTTCCTTTTGGGTGGTTGTAGAATGTAACGGCCCTTTTCTGGATTTTGATAATTAGCGGGTATTGGCCACATTCTGCTCAGCATGCATTATTTGGTGTTTTACTTTGTACACTGACTATATTTTTGCAGAATTCTGCATGCAGAGTCTCAATTTGATGTTTTTCCCATTTTGTGAATTCTTGGTTGGTGAGCGGACCCCAGACCTCACAACCATAAAGGGCAATTGGTTCTATAACTGATTCAAGTATTTTTTGCCAGATCCTAATTGGTATGTTCAATTTTATGTTCCTTTTGATGGCATAGAAGGCCCTTCTTGCCTTGTCTCTCAGGTCGTTCACAGCTTTGTGGAAGTTACCTGTGGTGCTGATGTTTAGGCCGAGGTATGTATAGTTTTCTGTGTGCTCTAGGGCAACGGTGTCTAGATGGAATTTGTATTTGTGGTCCAGGCAACTGGACCTTTTTTGGAACAACATTATTTTTGTCTTAATGAGATTTACTGTCAGGGCCCAGGTCTGACAGAATCCGTTCAGAAGATCTAGGTGCTGCTGTAGGCCCTCCTTGGTTGGTGACAGAAGCACCAGATCATCTGCAAACAGTAGACATTTGACTTCAGTTTCTATTAGAGTGAGGCCGGGTGCTGCTGACTGTTCTAGTGCCCTCGCCAATTCATTGATGTATATGTTGAAGAGGGTGGGGCTTAAGCTGCATCCCTGTCTCACCCCACGGCCCTGTGGAAAGAAATGTGTGTGTTTTTTGCCAATTTTAACTGCACACTTGTTGTTTGTGGACATGGATTTTATAATGTGGTGTTTTTCCCCCAACACCACTTTCCAAAGCAGACCCTCATGCCAAATTGAGTCAAAAGCTTTTTTGAAATCAACAAAGCATGAGAAGGCTTTGCCTTTGTTTTGTTTTGTTTGTTTGTCAATTAGGGTGTGCAGGGTGAATACGTGGTCTGTTGTACAGTAATTTGGTAAAAATCCAATTTGACATTTGCTCAGTACATTGTTTTCACTGAGGAAATGTACGTGTCTGCTGTTAATGATAATGCAGAGGATTTCCCCAGGGTTGTTGTTGACGCATATCCCACGGTAGTTATTGGGGTCAAATTTGTCTCTCTTTTGTGGATTGGGGCGATCAATCCTTGGTTCCAAATATTGGGGAAGATGCCAGAGCTGAGGATGATGTTAAAGAGTTTAAGTATAGCCAATTGGAATTAGTGGTCTGTATATTTTATCATTTAATTGAGGATACCATCAACACCACAGGCCTTTTTGGGTTGGAGGATTTGTATTTTGTCCTGTAGTTCATTCAATGTAATTGGATAGTTGATTCTAAGATTTGTATTTGATCATGTATATGTTTTTGCTGTTTGTTCTTTGTTATAGAGGCAAAAAGATTGGAGAAGTGGTTTATCCACATCTCTCTCTCTCTCTCTCTCTCTCTCTCTCTCCTGGTGCCATATGTGTTCATAGGCCTGGGTAATGGAGAGGGAGAGAGAGAGGGGGAGGGAGAGAGGGAAGTTGTTTGTGATTTGATAGTGTTCATTGAGACGCCAGAGTTGAGAATAATGTTTTTATGAATAGGGAGGGAGGAGAGGAAAGTGAGGGAGGAGAGAACAGCTGCCTGCCAGACCAGTTGGCACTAGATGGAAATAGTAAAAAAAAAAAAATCCTCTTCAGTTGTTTTTATAAGCTCCATTAAATAGAGCTGAGGCAAGCACTCTGCTACCCTGTCTACCCCCCTCCCCCCCTCCCCCCTCCCCCTCCCCCCTCCCACCTCCCCCCTCCCCCCTTCCCCTAGCACTCTGCTACCCCGTCTACCCCCCCCCCCCCTGTCTTGCACAGATAACCTTGTGGGGACACACAATTCAGTCCCATTCAAAATCCTATATTCCCTAAACCCTAACCCTAAACCTAACTCGTACTCTTACCCTAACCCTAACCCTAACCCTAACCCAAAAACCTAACCTTAACCCTAAAACTAACCCTAGCTCCTAACCCTAACCCTAAACCTAACCCTAACCCTAAAACTAACCCTAGCTCCTAACCCTAACCCTAAACCTAACCCTAACCCTAAAACTAACCCTAGCTCCTAACCCTAACCCTAACCCTAACCCTAACCCTAAACCTAACCCTAAACCTTAACCCTAAAACTAACCCTAGCTCCTAACCCTAACCCTAAAACTAACCCTAGCTCCTAACCCTAACCCTATTTCCTAACCCTAACCCTAAAACTAACCCTAGCTCCTAACCCTAACCCTAACCCTAACCCTAACCCTAGCTCCTAACCCTAACCCTAATTCGAACCCTAACACTAAATTTAACCATAACCCTAACACTAACCCTAGCTCCTAACCCTAACCCTAACCCTACCCCTAGCTCCTAACCCTAACCCTAACCCTAACCCTAGCCCTAACCCTAACCCTAGCTCCTAACCCTAACCCTAACCCTAACCCTAACTCCTAACCCTAATCCTAACCCTAACCCTAGCTCCTAATCCTAACCCTAACCCTACCCCTAGCTCCTAACCCTAACCCTAGCTCCTAACCCTATCCCTAACCCTAACCCTAATTCGAACCCTAACACTAAATTTAACCATAACCCTAACCCTAATCCTAACCCTAACCCTAGCTCCTAATCCTAACCCTAGCTCCTAACCCTACCCCTAGCTCCTAACCCTAACCCTAACCCTAGCCCTAACCCAAAACTCTAGCTCCTAACCCTAACCCTAACCCTAGGTCCTAACCCTAATCCTAACCCTAACCCTAGCTCCTAATCCTAACCCTAACCCTACCCCTAGCTCCTAACCCTAACCCTACCCCTAGCTCCTAACCCTAACCCTAACCCTAATTCAAACCCTAACCCTAACCCTAGCTCCTAATCCTAATCCTAACCCTAACCCTAACCCTAGCTCCTAACCATTTACATTTACATTTTAGTCATTTAGCAGACGCTCTTATCCAGAGCGACTTACATTATCTTTTTTTTTTTTCATACTGGCCCCCCGTGGGAATCGAACCCACAACCCTGGCGTTGCAAACGCCATGCTCTACATCCCTGCCGGCCATTCCCTCCCCTACCCTGGACGACGCTGGGCCAATTGTGCGCCGCCCCATGAGTCTCCCGGTCGCGGCCGGCTACGACAGAGCCTGGATTCGAACCAGGATCTCTATTGCCACTGCGCCACTCGGGAGACCCTAACCCTAACCCTAGCTCCTAACCCTAAACCTAACCCTAGCTCCTAATCCTAACCCTAACCCTAACCCTAGCTCCTAACCCTAACCCTACCCCCAGCTCCTAACCCTAACCCTAATTCGAACCCTAGCTCCTAACCCTAACCCTAACCCTAGCTCCTAACCCTAACCCTAGCTCCTAACCCTAGCTCCTAACCCTAGCTCCTAACCCTAACCCTAGCTCCTAACCCTAACCCTAGCTCCTAACCCTAACCCTAGCTCCTAACCCTAACCCTACCCCTAGCTCCTAACCCTAACACTACATTTAACCCTAAACCCCCTAGAAATAGAATAGACTTTGTTGGTCAAATGTTTGTTTGTTTACTATTTGGGGACTTCTGGTCCCCACAAGAATAGTTAAACACATCCACACACACACACACATACACACACACACACACACACACACACACACACACACACACACACACACACACACACACACACACACACACACACACACACACACACACACACACTACCCCATCTATCCCTAAAGCCCCTCTTACCATTACGTTGGAAGATACACTGTTTCATTAAAAACCTGTTGATTGGCTCTTTAGATAATCAAACCTGTTGATTGGCTCTTTAGATAATCAGACCTATTCATTGGCTCTTTAGATAATCAGACCTGAAGAGCTCTGTTTTGTGTTTGACTGGTTTTACTAGCTGTCACCTTTTTAAAATGATGTCCACATTCAGTCCAACAACACTTGACGAGGTGTGTGTGTGTGTGTGTGTGTGCGTGTGCGTGTGCGTGTGCGTGTGCGTGTGCATGTGCGTGTGCGTGTGCATGTGCGTGTGTGTGCGTGCGTGCGTGCGTGCGTGCGTGCGTGTGTGTGTGTGTGTGTGTGTGTGTGTGTGTACTCACTCCGGGGCTCGCGGGGTCCATCCACGGTGACTTTAATGGCCCGATGGTACGTTGCTACTTGGGGAGGG
The DNA here is from genome assembly GCA_031479575.1 of Coregonus ussuriensis. Taxonomy (NCBI): domain Eukaryota; kingdom Metazoa; phylum Chordata; class Actinopteri; order Salmoniformes; family Salmonidae; genus Coregonus; species Coregonus ussuriensis. The sequence goes on along the minus strand of CM062505.1, from coordinate 1,685,505 downwards.
TTGGTGAACACTGTGATGGTCAGCGTGAAGCTCTTTCCTGTGGGAACATCATCACACTGAGTCAGAGGAGCCAGCCAATCACCTGCATTCATTACTTCCTTCACCTAGAGATTCAGCAGTAAAGACATGACCCCTAGTTGGGAAGAGATTTTAGATGTACCGATTCCATGGCACATGGTTTAGAAACTGATGCGGCAGGAAAAAACCCCAAAAACATTTAAATTATTATATGAAATTCTTGCAACCAATAGAATGTTAGATATATTGGGGATAAAACCTTCCCAGCTCTGCAGATATTTCTGCGAAGAGACAGAATCATTAGATCATTAGCTTGTTTTTGGTCACAGGTCCACAAATTGCTACAGAATTGCAACATTTACCTGGAGCTAACTCTGCAAATTGCACTGCTGGGTGATTTGAAAAGTCATAGTCAATCGATCAATAATATAATAACAATCTGTAGAGACTATGAGAATAGAAAGGTTCAGAACTTTTGTGAAACATCACAGCACAGTTTAAAAATATATGGCGAATAGAAATCAAAAACAGATGGTGTTCAGAGACAGATGGGAGGGGTTGAGTGGAGCTGAAGGGTGGGACTAAAAACAACAAGATAACTAATGTAAAATATACTGTGTCCGTAAAATGTATGAAGGTTCAGAACTTTTGTGAAACAGCACAGTAAAAAAATATATGGCAAATAGAAGTCAAAACTGGATGTTCTTCAGAGATAGATGGGAGGGGTTGAGGTTAGCTGAAGGATGGGATTAAAAACAAACAAAAGATAACTATTGTGAAATACACTGTGTCCGTAAAATGTACACTACCGGTCAAAAGTTTTAGAACACAATCATTCAAGGGTCTTTCTTTATTTTTACTATTTTCTATATTGTAGAATAATAGTGAAGACATCAAAACTATGAAATAACACATATGGAATCAGGTAGTAACCAAAAAAGTGTTAAACAAATCAAAATATATTTTATATTTGAGATTCTTCAAATAGCCCCCCTTTGCCTTGATGACAGCTTTGCACACTCTTGGCATTCTCTCAACCAGCTTCATGAGGTAGTCACCTGGAATGCATTTCAATTAACAGGTGTGCCTTCTTAAAAGTTAATTTGTGGAATTTCTTTCCTTCTTGATGCGTTTAAGCCAATCAGTTGTGTTGTGACAAGGTAGGGGTGGTATACAGAAGATAGCCCTATTTGATAAAAGACCAAGTCCATATTATGGCAAAAACAGCTCAAATAAGCAAAGGGAAACGACAGTCCATCATTACTTTAAGACATGAAGGTCAGTCAATACGGAAAATGTCAAGAACTTTGAAAGATTCTAACCCTAACCCTAAACCTAACCCTAGCTCCAAACCCTAACCCTAAACCTAATTCTAACCCTAACACTAAATTTAACCTTAACCCTAAGAACTTTGAAAGTTTCTAAGTGCAAAAACCATCAAGCGCTATGATGGAACTGGCTCTCATAAGGACCGCCACAGGAATGGGCGACCCAGTGTTACCTCTGCTGCAGAGGATAAGTTCAGTAGAGTTACCAGCCTCAGAAATTGCAGCCCAAATAAATGCTTCACAGAGTTCAAGTAACAGACACATCTCAACATCAACTGTTCAGAGGGGACTGTGTGAATCAGGCCTTCATGGTCGAATTGCTGCAAAGAAACCACTACTAAAGGACACCAATAATAAGAAGAGACTTGCTTGGGCCAAGATACACGAGCAATGGACATTAGACCTGTGGAAATGTGTCCTTTGGGCTGGAGTCCAAATTGGAGATTTCTGGTTCCAACTGCAGTGGCTTTGTGAGACGCGGTGTGGGTGAACGGATGATCTCCGCATATGTATTTCCCACCGTAAAGCATGGAGGAGGAGGTGTTATGGTGTGGGGGTGCTTTGCTGGTGACACTGTCTGTGATTTATTTAGAATTCAAGGCACACTTAACCAGCATGTCTACCACAGCAAGTGCTCATCATATGTGGGAACTCCTTCAAGACTGTTGGAAAAGCATTCCAGGTGAAGCTGGTTGAGAGAATGCCAAGAGTGTGCAAAGCTGCCATCAAGGCAAAGGGTGGCTATTTGAAGAATCTCAAATATAAAATATATTTCGATTTGTTTAACACTTTTCTGGTTACTACATGATTCCATTTGTGTTATTTCATAGTTATGATGCCTTCACTATTATTCTACAATGTAGAAAATAGTAAAAATAAAGAAAAACCCTTGAATGAGTAGGTGTTCTAAAACTTTTGACTGGTAATGTATGTGTTATGGCTTTACACTCCCTGCTATATTGTGGATAAAGAGTTACCTGTCTAACAGAACACAGAGGGTGTTCTTTAATGGAAGCCTCTCCAACATAATCCAGGTAGAATCAGGAATTCCCCAGGGCAGCTGTCTAGGCCCTTTACTTTTTTCAATATTTACTAACAACATGCCACTGGATTTGAGTAAAGCCAGTGTGTCTATGTATGCGGATGACTCAACACTATACACGTCAGCTACCACAGCGACTGAAATGACTGCAACACTTAACAAAGAGCTGCAGTTAGTTTCAGAATGGGTGGCAAGGAATAAGTTAGTCCTACATATTTCAAAAACTAAAAGCATTTGGGACAAATCATTCACTAAACCCTAAACCTCAACTAAATCTTGTTATGAATAATGTGGAAATTGAGCAAGTTGAGGTGATTAAACTGCTTGGAGTAACCCTGGATTGTAAACTGTCATGGTCAAAACATATTGATACAACAGTAGCTAAGTTGGGGAGAAGTCTGTCCATAATAAAGCACTGCTCTGCCTTCTTAACAACACTATCAACAAGGCAGGTCCTACAGGCCCTAGTTTTGTCGCATCTGGACTACTGTTCAGTCGTGTGGTCAGGTGCCACAAAGAGGGACTTAGGAAAATTACAATTGGCTCAGAACAGGGCAGCACACTGGCCCTTAAATGTTCACGGGGAGCTAACAGCAATAATATGCATGTCAATCTCTCCTGGCTCAAAGTGGAAGAGCGATTGACTTCATCACTACTTGTTTTTGTGAGAAGTGTTGACAAGCTGAAATGTACCGAGCTGTTTGTTTAAACTACTAGCACACAGCTCGGACACCCATGCATACCCCACAAGACATGCCACCAGAGGTCTCTTCACAGTCCCCAAGTCCAGAACAGTACTACATAGAGCCATGACTACACAGAACTCTATTCCACACCAGGTAACTGATCAAGCAGTAGAATCAGATTTAAAAACAGGTAAAAATCCACCTTATAGAACAGCGGGGGACTGTGAAGAGACACACACACACACAGGTACAGACACACACATACGCACACAAGCGCTAGCACACGCACTCTACACACACGTACATTGTGATATTGTTGTATGGTGGTATTATACATTTTGTATTGTAGATAGGTAGTGGTGTAATAATGTTATATGATGTACTGTTTTATATTTTGTTTTATATGTAATGTAAGTGCTTCAATATATTTGGAACCCAGGAAGAGTAGCTGCTGTCTTGGCAGCAGCTAATGGGGATCCATAATAAATACAAATACAAATGAAAATGAACCAAAGTTTGGAAGTCTATTTCTGAGTCCTACTTTTCTTCTGTGGACTACTTTTCTTTGGATTATTATAAAGACTAACAACTGAACTGGTAAGATCCATAATTATTTCATTTATTGTGGCTGGATTATTTTGATGTTTGCTCATTTCAGGGTTTCTTGATGGATTTTGGGACTGAACTAAAGGGAACAGTCCTTGCATTGGAGGACAGACAGGCCTCCGTTGTTGCTCCCCCGTAACAGAGACTTGAGTTTGCGTTTTCATCTGTGATCAGACTGAGCCAATATTTAAAAAGTGGTTTACCCTGTAGGTCTAAGCCCTTAGATCGCAATATCTACTAAGCTAACATATGGAATTGTTGTAAAATGGTCATCAAATTGATCATTTAGCCATTTGATTTTGAATTTGAAGACCCCTGTAGGAATTTGATGGAACATTGAATTTGGCCTTTACTGCTATATAGCCCATAGCAACACATTGAATAACACATTTGTAGATGGCAGAACAGACAGTCAGACAATACATTATAAGGAATAAGGTTTTGAAGTGTCTGAGAAAAACATTCTTCTTTTTTTTACCCATGTTTGGGTCACTTTTTATCCCCTATTAACGTTGTGCCCTTTTTACAGGCCGGTGCCTTTACACGACTGCCCTGAAGCTTGTGTGCGTTAGCTTGTAGCTCCAACGGTTCGGTCTGGACAGTCGGTTTTGTGAGAAGACCTCTTCGAAATTAGGAAGTCCGTGACAGAGAGTTCAGGCGGCTGACGTGAAGCTTGTGGATGTTGTAGAGAAAAACAACCGACACTGTCGTGTTCGTGAGAGTCCATACAGAATGATAGAGGCCTGTGATAGTAGAGATTGTTTTAGCCAGCGCCATTGAGGGCTTCCATCATTTTTAATCTATTCAACTGGTTGGGAGTTCCAAATGTATTGGCTGATCCCTCCTGAAGACCCTGTTGGAGTCCAACTGGTTCATCAGGAGGGATCAGCCAATCATGAACATTTATTACTTCAACATGGCGCTGCCCGTACGGTCACAGATGCCATAATGAGAACTATATAGGGATGCTTTCTCTATCATTCTCTATGTGAGAGTCTCATCTTTCGATGGTGGTGACTTATTCGTTTGTAGCTCAAACCTTTCCGGTTTTACAGATGACTTCGTGATGTTTTTATTTTCCGGATCCTCTTATGTGTAGAAAAAGTTCTCTTTCACAAGCCCCATGTTATGGAATAGGCTTTATATAATATAATTTATATATGTTATGGAATAGGCTTTATAGGGGAGGAAAGAGTGGAATGAGCTGGACTAAGTCTCTAGCATAAACACACAGGGAGCCTTTCAATATTTAAAATGGGAGCGTCAATCGATGAAAAGAACAGCAGGCTTGTCGCCACTTATTCACTTTTTTTTGTTACTGTGTTTTTATTACTCAAAGGTCCAACAGTCCGAGGATTATGCTGTGCAATGTTCTGACTTCTGTGTGGAAATGTATCTGTATGTCGTGACCTCTGTGTTATTATTATCATTATTATTATTATTATTACATTCACATTTTAGTCAATTAGCAGACACTCCTATCCAGACTTACAGTTAGTGAGTGCATATATTTTCATTTTATTATTATTATTATTATTATTATTATTATTATTAGTAGTAGTAGTAGTAGTAGTAGTAGTAGTAACAGTAGTAGCAGTAGTAGTAGTAGTAGTAGTAGTAGTAGTAGTAGTAGTAGTAGTAACAGTAGTAGCAGTAGTAGTAGTAGTAGTAGTAGTAGTAGTAGTAGTAGTAGTAGTAGTAGTAGCAGTAGTAGTAGTATTAGCAGTAGTAGCAGCATTAGTAGTAGTAGTGGTAGTAGTAGTAGTAGTAGTGGTAGTAGTAGTAGTAGTAGTAGTAGTAGTAGTAGTAGCAGTAGTAATAGTAGTAGTAGTAGTAGTGGTAGTAGTAGTAGTAGTAGTAGTAGTAGTAGTAGTAATAGTAGTAGTAGTAGTAGCAGTAGCAGTAGTAGTAGTAGTAGTAGTAGTAGTAGTGGTAGTAGCAGTAGTAGCAGTAGTAGTAGCAGTAGCAGTAGCAGTAGTAGTAGTAGTGGTAGTAGTAGTAGTAGTAGTAGTAGTAGTAGTAGCAGTAGTAATAGTAGTAGTAGTAATAGTAGTAGTAGTAGTAGTAGTAGTAGTAGTGGTAATAGTAGCAGTAGCAGTAGCAGTAGCAGTAGTAGTAGTCGTAGTAGTAGCAGTAGTAGTAGTATTAGTATTAGTAGTAGTAGTAGTAGTAGTAGTAGTAGTAGTAGTAGTAGCAGCAGTAGTAGTAGTAGTAGTAGTAGTAGCAGTAGCAGTAGCAGTAGTAGTAGTAGTAGTAGTAGTAGTAGCAGCAGTAGTAGTAGTAGTAGTAGTAGTAGTAGTAGTAGTAGTAGTAGCAGTAGTAGTAACAGTAGTAGTAGTAGTAGCAGTAGCAGTAGTAGTAGTAGTAGTAGTAGTTGTAGCAGTAGTAGTAGTAGTAGCAGTAGTAATAGTAGTAGTAGTAATAGTAGTAGTAGTAGTAGTAGTAGTAGTGGTAATAGAAGTAGTAGCAGTAGCAGTAGCAGTAGTAGTAGTCGTAGTAGTAGCAGTAGTAGTAGTATTAGTATTAGTAGTAGTAGTAGTAGTAGTAGTAGTAGTAGTAGTAGAAGCAGTAGTAGTAGTAGTAGTAGTAGTAGTAGTAGTAGTAGTAGCAGTAGCAGTAGTAGTAGTAGTAGTAGTAGTAGTAGTAGTAGTAGTAGCAGCAGTAGTAGTAGTAGTAGTAGTAGTAGTAGTAGCAGTAGTAGTAGTAGTAGTAGCAGTAGTAGTAGTAGTAGTAGTAGTAGCAGCAGCAGCAGCAGTAGTAGTAGTAGTAGTAGTAGTAGTAGTAGTAGTAGTAGTAGTAGTAGTAGTAGTAGTAGCAGTAGTAGTAGTAGTAGTAGCAGTAGTAGTAGTAGTAGTACTATTTGTATTATTATTATTAGTGTTATTTTTAAATGCCTGATGTATATATTGTTTTCATGTTGATGTGTTCACCCTCCCATGGACTGCAGATGTCATTTATCTGTCAGCTAAATCACTTCTCACTGAGACTTACGGTGCCTTCAGAAAGTATTCATACCAATTGACTTTTTCCACATTTTGTTGTGTTACAACCTGAATTTAAAATCGATTAAATTAAGATTTTTTGTCACTTGCCTACGCACAAAACCCATGATGTCAATGTCGAATTATGTTTTTAGAAATGTTTACAAATTACTAAAAAATGAAAAACGGAAATGTTTTAAGTCAATAAGTATTCAACCTTTTTGTTATGGCAAGCCTAAATAAGTTCAAGAGTAAAAATGTGCTCTGTGTGCAATAATAGTGTTTAACATGATTTACCCCACACATACAATTGTGACCGACTTACATAGCAAAATTTGAAATTGTGTTTTTTATGTTGGATAAAAGCAGAGACTCAGAGCTAGAAAATTGTATATCATACACTACAGTTGAAGAACAATAGGAAAGTAATTCTGCTTTGAAAGTTGATAAACTTGTCACCTCACTTTTGAGAAAATGGCCCTTGAATGTTTTGGTACACCTACTGGAGAGCTCTTCTTTGTCTACACCCATTCAACATTGTTCACACCCTCTTATGCTTTAGCCCCACCCATCTCTTTAAGGATTCACATGTGAGGCCATGTACTAAACAACCAAAGATTTCAAGACTAAAGGCTGGTTTATACTACAGGTCTGTTTGTAAATTCAATCTAGAGCCCTAGAGTGTGCTCAGAGCACGCTCTGGGCATTCGTAAACTCAGAACGTTGTCAGATTGTCCGTTCGTATATATTCAGAGCATTTAGCTCTCGGAGAGTTCAGAGCGCACACTGGACACCCTGGCCAGGGAGTAGTGTTGATCCGAGCCTATAATTACGCTTTTTTGCCAACCGGCCATATTCAACGGGTGTTGAGCGTTCGTAAATTCGTCAGGTATTCTGCGCTGTGGCACACTCAGATGAGAGTGCTCTGAAATCGGAGTAGATAGCCAGAGCGAATTTACCAGCTACTGTACGTCTATCGACTTGCATAATGGAGTCTTTTGTTTAGACACGTAGCTAGCTAGGTAAACAATGAACCATAATCCCAACTCATAACATTACTACCCTGCATGAATATGCAGGTAGCTAACCAACCAGGTTCAATGTTAGCTTGCTAGCTAACATTAGGCTATAACTAGCAATGTAAATGGCTCTGAGATACTAATAATATTACTACACAGATCATACATGTAACGTTAGGCAGTGAGCCAGCCAGCTAACGTTAGCCAGTTAGCTAATGGTACACTTTAACTTGAAAAGAAAACGACTTTCTGTCAAAATTAGAAACGTGTACTATCTGAAAATGTAGCTAGCTAGACTATCTTACCCGTAAACATGGATGGACTCATCTCCATCTCTGTAACAGATGTATACATCATGGATGGACGCTTCTCCCTCTCTGTCACGGATGCCATGGTTGCCCTTAGTTTGAAGATGTTATATACCTTCTGTGTGTTATCTTCTGTCTTTGCATATTTGCAATCAAACACCAACATTCTCTCCATCTCCTTAGCTATCACACTCTAATTCCACAGGGCATTCCACTGATTTCAAAACTCGGTCCTCCAGAAAAGCGCACTTTTGCAGTTCTGCTAGGTGATATCTTTTTAAAAAAAGCCACGTTAGAAAGGATTACCTACACATACTGACCAGCTCATCTTATAGACAGAAGCCTGCTACATGGCAGACCAATCCGAACTCATCTCTCGGCATGTCCAGCCCACCCATTATCTCAGCCAATCATGGCTAGCGGGAAGGTTCCTGTCTTTTTCTGTGGCTAAACCAACTAGGCTCGTAATTTAAGAATTTTATTTGTTTTTACATACAAGTGTGTTATTAAGGCACATAAAAAGTGCACATGTTCCTGAAGGCATTTCTGGCCCAAAAAATGCATTTAGATAAAAATGTTTTTAAAAGTTTACGTTCAAATGGCTCTCATGTGAAGTAGTGTCGCGCGACATATGCTTAGTTTCCTGAAACGAGTCACAATTATCTGTAAGGTTCCTCAGTCGAGCAGTGCATTTCAAACATAGATTCAACCACAAAGACCAGGGAGGTTTTCCAAGGCCTCATAAAGAAGGGCAACTATTGGTAGATAAGCATACGTTGAAAATCCCTTTGAGCATGATGAAGTTTTTAGTTACACTTTGGATGGTGTATCAATACACCCAGTCACTACAAAGATACAGGCATCCTTCCTAACTCAGTTGCTGGAAAGGAAGGAAACCACTCAGGGATTTCACCATGAGGGCAATGGTGACATTAAAACAGTTACACAGTTTAATGGCTGTGATAGGAGAAAATTGAGGATGGATCAACAACATTTTAGTTACACCAAAATACTAACCTAATTGACAGAGTGAAAAGAAGGAAGCCTGTACAGAATAAAAATATTCCAAAACATGTATCCTGTTTTCAACAAGGCACTAAAGTAATGTAGGAAAGCAATTAACTTTTTGTCCTGAATACAAAGTGATATGTTTGGGGCAAATCCAATACAACACATTACTGAGGACCACTCTCCATATCTTCAAGCATAGTGGTGGATGCATCGTGTTATGGGTATGCTTGTAATCGTTAAGGACTGGGGAGTTTTTCAGGATAAAAAAATAAATGGAATGGAGCTAAGCACAGGCTAAATCCTAGAGAAAATCCTGGTTCAGTCTGCTTTCCACCAGACACTGGGAGATGAATTCCCCTTTCAGCAGGACAATAACCTAAAACACAAGGCCAAATCTACACTGGAGTTTCTTACCAAGAAGATAGCGAATGTTCCTGAGTGGCCGAGTTACAGTTTTTACTTAAATCTACTTGAAAATATATGGCAAGACTTGAACATGGTTGTCTAGCAATGATCAACAACCAACTTGACAGAGCTTGAAGAGTTTTTTAAGGAATAATGGGCAAATGTTGCACAATCCAGGTGTGGAAAGCGCTTAGTGACTTACCCAGAGAGACTCACAGCTGTAATCGCTGCCAAAGGTGCTTCTACAAAGTATTGACTGAAGGGTGTGAATACTAATGTAATTTAGATTTTTCAGTATTTCATTTTCAATACATTTGAAAAGATTTCTAAAAACATGTTTTCACTTTGTCATTATGGAGTATTGTGTGTAGATGGGTGAGAAACAAATCCATTGAATCCATTTTGAATTCAGGCTGGAACAACAACATGTGGAATAAGTCATGAGGTATGGATACTTTCTGAAGGCGCTGTATGTTTTTGTTGTACATTGTCCCTGTTCAAATAAACTTAATAGTAATATTTGAGTTGATGTTGGGGTATTTTGGTTTGATTCTGTATGCAAGCTGATTAATCATTCTTTATATGACATTTGTGCCCTCCCCTTGCGTTTCTGTTAGAATAATAATAATAATAATAATAATAATAATAATAATAATATGCCATTTAGCAGACGCTTTTATCCAAAGCGACTTACAGTCATGCGTGCATACATTTTTGTGTATGGGTGGTCCCGGGGATCGAACCCACTACCTTGGAGTTACAAGCGCCGTGCTCTACCAGCTGAGCTACAGAGGACCACAGCAGAGTAATAAGTTACCAACATGGTACTTCTTGTTCACTAGCTCCCAGTACCTACGTAGAGCCAGCAAGGAGTTAAATCATAGTATCTCTCCCTAGCCCCTAGCTTGGCCTGTCCTGACCTCTCTGCCTATCACTTAGCCCCTAGCCCATAGCCTCTAGCCTCTAATCTCTCTTCCTAGCCCCTATCCCCTATCCCCTATCCCTTAGCCCCTAGCCCCTAGCCCCTAGCCCCTAGCCCCTAGCCCATAGCCTCTAGCCTCTAACCTCTCTTCCTAGCCCCTATCCCCTATCCCCTATCCCTTAGCCCCTAGCCCCTATCTTCCTAGCCCCTATCCCCTATCCCCTATCCCTTAGCCCCTAGCCCCTAGCCCCTAGCCCCTAGCCCATAGCCTCTAGCCTCTAACCTCTCTTCCTAGCCCCTAGCCCCTAGCCCCTATCCCCTATCCCCTATCCCCTATCCCTTAGCCCCTAGCCCCTAGCCCCTAGCCCCTAGCCCATAGCCTCTAGCCTCTAACCTCTCTTCCTAGCCCCTATCCCCTATCCCCTATCCCTTAGCCCCTAGCCCCTATCTTCCTAGCCCCTATCCCCTATCCCCTATCCCTTAGCCCCTAGTCCCTAGCCCCTAGCCCATAGCCTCTAGCCCCTAAGCTCTCTCCCTAGCCCCTAGCCTCTAGCCCCTAAGCTCTCTCCCTAGCCCTTAGCCCCCAGCCTCTAGCCCCTAGCCTCTAGCCCATAACCTCTCTTCCTAGCCCCTAGCCCCTAGCCCCTAGCCCCTAGCCTCTAGCCCCTAGCCCCTAGCCCCTATCCCCTAGCCCCTAGCCCCTAGCCCCTAACCTCTCTCCCTAGACCCTGGCCCCTATCCCTTAGCCCCTAGCCCCTATCCCTTAGCCCCTATCCCCTAGCCTCTAGCCCCTAACCTCTCTTCATAGACCCTGTCCCCTGTCCCCTAGCCCCTATCCCTTAGTCCCTAGCCCCTAGCCTCTAGCCTCTAACCTCTCTTCATAGACCCTGTCCCCTATCCCCTAGCCCCTATCCCTTAGCCCCTAGCCCCTAGCCTCTAGCCTCTAACCTCTCTTCCTAGACCCTGGCCCCTAGCCCCTAGCCCCTAGCCCCTAGCCTCTAGCCTCTAACCTCTCTTCCTAGACCCTGGCCCCTAGCCCCTAGCCCCTAGCCCCTAGCCCCTAGCCCCTAGCCTCTAGCCCCTAGCCCCTAGCCCCTAGCCCCTAGCCTCTAGCCCCTAGCCCCTAGCCCCTAGCCTCTAGCCTCTAGCCCCTGGCCTCTAACCTCTCTTCCTAGACCCTAGCCCCTAGCCCCTAGCCCCTAGCCCCTAGCCCCTAGCCCCTAGCCCCTAGCCTCTAGCCCCTAGCCCCTAGCCTCTAGCCTCTAGCCCCTGGCCTCTAACCTCTCTTCCTAGACCCTGGCCCCTAGCCCCTAGCCCCTAGCCCCTAGCCCCTAGCCCCTAGCCCCTAGCCTCTAGCCCCTAACCTCTCTTCCTAGACCCTGGCCCCTATCCCTTAGCCCCTAGCCCCTAGCCTCTAGCCTCTAGCCCCTGGCCTCTAACCTCTCTTCCTAGACCCTAGCCCCTAGCCCCTAGCCCCTAGCCCCTAACCTCTCTTCCTAGACCCTGGCCCCTAGCCTCTAACCTCTTTTCCTAGCCCCTAGCCCCTAGCCCCTAGCCCCTAGCCCCTAGCCTCTAGCCCCTAACCTCTCTTCCTAGACCCTGGCCCCTATCCCTTAGCCCCTAGCCCCTAGCCGCTAGCCCCTAGCCCCTAGCCTCTAGCCCCTAGCCCCTAGCCCCTAGCCTCTAGCCTCTAGCCCCTGGCCTCTAACCTCTCTTCCTAGACCCTGGCCCCTAGACCCTAGCCCCTAGCCTCTAGCCTCTAGCCTCTAACCTCTTTTCCTAGACCCTGGCCCCTAGCCCCTAGCCCCTAGCCTCTAGCCCCTAACCTCTCTTCTTAGACCCTGTCCCCTATCCCTTAGCCCCTAGCCCCTAGCCCCTAGTCCCTAGCCTCTAGCCCCTAACCTCTCTTCCTAGACCCTGGCCCCTAGCTCTTAGCCCCTAGCCCCTAGCCTCTAGCTCCTAGCTTGACCTGTCCTAACCTCTCTCCCTAGCCCCTAGCCCCTGTCCTCTCTCCCTAGCCCCTAACCTCCTTTCCTAGACCCTTGCCCCTAGCTCTTAGCCCCTAGCCCCTAGCTTGGCCTGGCCTGACCTCTCTCCCTCGCCCCTAGCCCCTAGCTTGGCCTGGCCTAACCTCTCTCCCTAGCCTCTAGCCCCTAGCTTGGCCTGGCCTTATCTCTCTCCCTAGCCCCTAGCCCCTAGCCCCTAACCTCTCTCCCTAGCCCCTGTCCTCTCTCCCTAGCCCCTAACCTCTCTCCCTAGCCCCTAACCTGTCTCCCTAGCCCCTAGCCTCTCTCACTAGCCCCTAGCCTCTCTCCCTAGCCCCTAATCTTTCTCCCTAGCCCCTAACCTCTCTCCCTAGCCCCTAACCTCTCACCCTAGGCCCTAACCTCTCTCCCTAGCCCCTAGCCTCTCTCCCTAGCCCCTAACCTCTCTCCCTAGCCCCTAACCTCTCTCCCTAGCCCCTAGCCTCTCTCCCTAGCCCCTAACCTCTCTCCCTAGCCCCTAACCCCTCTCCCTAGCCCCTAGCCCCTAACCTCTCTCCCCTAGCCCCTAACCTCTCTCCCTAGCCCCTAACCTCTCTCCCTAGCCCCTAGCACCTAACCTCTCTCCCTAGCCCCTAGCCCCTAGCCACTAGCCTCTCTCCCTAGCCCCTAGCCCCTACCCCTAACCTCTCTCCCTAGCCCCTAGCCCCTAACCTCTCCCCCTAGCCCCTAAACTCTCTCCCTAGCCCCTAGCCCCTAGCCCCTAACCTCTCTCCCTAGCCCCTAGCCCCTAGCCCCTAACCTCTCTCCCTAGCCCCTAGCCCCTAGCCCCTAACCTCTCTCCCTAGCCCCTAGCCCCTAACCTCTCTCCCTAGCCCCTAGCCCCTAGCCCCTAACCTCTCTCCCTAGCCCCTAGCCCCTAACCTCTCCCCCTAGCCCCTAGCCCCTAGCCCCTAACCTCTCTCCCTAGCACCTAGCCCCTAGCCCCTAGCCCCTAACCTCTCTCCCTAGCCCCTAGCCCCTAGCCCCTAACCTCTCTCCCTAGCCCCTAGCCCCTAGCCCCTAACCTCTCTCCCTAGCCCCTAGCCCCTAGCCCCTAGCCTCTCTCCCTAGCCCCTAGCCCCTAACCTCTCTCCCTAGACCCTAGCCCATAGCCCCTAACCTCTCTCCCTAGCCCCTAGCCCCTAGCCCCTAAACCCCTAGCCCCTAGCCCCTAGCCCCTGGTTTGTTGTAGCAGGGTGTTTATTACTAGTTATCAATCCCTGGACTAATCAGAGGACCACCACTAGTCTAACCTCCTGGACTAATAGAGCTACAGAGGACCACCACTAGTCTAACCTCCTGGACTAATAGAGCTACAGAGGACCACCACTAGTCTAACCTCCTGGACTAATAGAGCTACAGAGGACCACCACTAGTCTAACCTCCTGGACTAATAGAGCTACAGAGGACCACCACTAGTCTGACCTCCTGGACTAATAGAGCTACAGAGGACCACCACTAGTCTAACCTCCTGGACTAATAGAGCTACAGAGGACCACCACTAGTCTAACCTCCTGGACTAATAGAGCTACAGAGGACCACCACTAGTCTAACCTCCTGGACTAATAGAGCTACAGAGGACCACCACTAGTCTAACCTCCTGGACTAATTGAGCTACAGAGGACCACCACTAATCTAACCTCCTGGACTAATAGAGCTACAGAGGACCACCACTAATCTAACCTCCTGGACTAATAGAGCTACAGAGGACCACCACTAGTCTAACCTCCTGGACTAATAGAGCTACAGAGGACCACCACTAATCTAACCTCCTGGACTAATAGAGCTACAGAGGACCACCACTAGTCTAACCTCCTGGACTAATAGAGCTACAGAGGACCACCACTAGTCTGACCTCCTGGACTAATAGAGCTACAGAGGACCACCACTAGTCTAACCTCCTGGACTAATAGAGCTACAGAGGACCACCACTAGTCTAACCTCCTGGACTAATAGAGCTACAGAGGACCACCACTAGTCTAACCTCCTGGACTAATAGAGCTACAGAGGACCACCACTAGTCTGACCTCCTGGACTAATAGAGCTACAGAGGACCACCACTAGTCTAACCTCCTGGACTAATAGAGCTACAGAGGACCACCACTAGTCTAACCTCCTGGACTAATAGAGCTACAGAGGACCACCACTAGTCTAACCTCCTGGACTAATAGAGCTACAGAGGACCACCACTAGTCTAACCTCCTGGACTAATAGAGCTACAGAGGACCACCACTAGTCTAACCTCCTGGACTAATAGAGCTACAGAGGACCACCACTAGTCTAACCTCCTGGACTAATAGAGCTACAGAGGACCACCACTAGTCTAACCTCCTGTCTGTGTTTGCGTAAGACAGGGGGAGAGACGTTTTAATAGTAATTTCCTTTCTAGATAAGATGCGTGTGTGTGTGTGTGTGTGTGTGTGTGTGTGTGTGTGTGTGTGTGTGTGTGTGTGTGTGTGTGTGTGTGTGTGTGTGTGTGTGCGGAGCTGCCGACTCAGCACAAACACTAAAGGCAGGGCTATGCGGACGCGTCACAAAACAATAGCGACACACAGGAAACAGGAAGTGGGAGGGGTGTTGCCGTGGTGATTCAGTGGATCTGTCCAGTGTTGTTGTACGGTCCGATTCTATTAAAACTGTCGTTGTGCATTTCCACTGAGGGTTTCCCCCAATGTTTTACCAAACAGACCTTAGTGTTTCCACCTCCACGGCCGGCTCCTGGGACTCACTGGACCTGCTCTGACTTGGGGACAAGGCAAGGCTCCTGGGACTCACTCTGACTTGGGGACAAGGCAAGGCTCCTGGGACTCACTGGACCTGCTCTGACTTGGGGACAAGGCAAGGCTCCTGGGACTCACTCTGACTTGGGGACAAGGCAAGGCTCCTGGGACTCACCGGACCTGCTCTGACTTGGGGACAAGGCAAGGCCGCTGGGGCTTTTCAAAACAATGGCGAGCTGTGAACATGGGTTTACACCTTTTTTGCTTAACACCTTCTCACAGAGCAGAGGATGTTGATTCTTCTCTGTTACAGTGGAAAAGCAGCACTGGTGTTACAGTGGAAAAGCAGCACTGGTGTTACAGTGGAAAAGCAGCACTGGTGTTACAGTGGAAAAGCAGCACTTGTGTTACCGTGGAAGAGCAGCACTGGCATCACACTGGAAAAGCAGCACTGGTGTTACAGTGGAAAAGCAGCACTGGTGTTACAGTGGAAAAGCAGCACTGGTGTTACAGTGGAAAAGCAGCACTTGTGTTACCGTGGAAGAGCAGCACTGGCATCACACTGGAAAAGCAGCACTGGTGTTACAGTGGAAAAGCAGCACTGGTGTTACCGTGAAAAAGCAGCACTGGTGTTACACTGGAAAAGCAGCACTGGTGTTACCGTGAAAAAGCAGCACTGGTGTTACCGGGGAAAAGGAGCACTGGTGTTACAGTAGAAAAGCAGCACTGGTGTTACCCTGGAAAAGTAGCACTGGTGTTACACTGGAAAAGCAGCACTGGTGTTACAGTGGAAAAGCAGCACTGGTGTTACACTGGAAAAGCAGTACTGGCATTACAGTGGAAAAGCAGCACTGGTGTTACCGTGGAAAAGCAGCACTGGCATTACAGTGGAAAAGCAGCACTGGTGTTACAGTAGAAAAGCAGCACTGGTGTTACAGTAGAAAAGCAGCACTGGTGTTACAGTAGAAAAGCAGCACTGGTGTTACAGTAGAAAAGCAGCACTGGTGTTACAGTAGAAAATAAGCACTGGTGTGACACTGGAAAAGCAGCACTTTTCCAAAGCAGGAAGGAGACGCGTTCTGTCTCCTAGAGATGAACATACTTTGGTGGGAAAAGTGCAAATCAATCCCAGAACAACAGCAAAGGACCTTGTGAAGATGCTGGAGGAAACAGGAACAAAAGTATCTATATCCACAGTAAAACGAGTCCTATATCGACATAACCTGAAAGGCTGCTCAGCAAGGATGAAGCCACTGCTCCAAAACCGCCATAAAAAAAGCCAGACTACGGTTCGCAACTGCACATGGGGACAAAGATCATACTTTTTGGAGAAATGTCCTCTGGTCTGATGAAACAAAAATAGAACTGTTTGGCCATAATGACCATTATTATGTTTGGAGGAAAAAGGGGGGTACCTTGCAAGCCGAAGAACACCATCCCAACCGTGAAGCACGGGGTTGGCAGCATCATGCTGTGGGGGTGCTTTGCTGCAGGAGGGACTGGTGCAATTCACAAAATAGATGGCATCATGAGGAAGGAAAGTGATGTGGATATATTGAAGCAACATCTCAAGACATCAGTCAGGAAGTTAAAGCTTGGTCGCAAATGGGTCTTCCAAAAATGGACAATGACCCCAAGCATACTTCTAAAGTTGTGGCAAAATGGCTTAAGGACAACAAAATCAAGGTATTGGAGTGGCCATCACAAAGCCCTGACCTCAATCATATAGAAAATATGTGGGCAGAACTGAAAAAGCGTATGCGAGCAAGGAGGCCTACAAACCTGACTCAGTTACACCAGCTCTGTCAGGAGGAATGGACCAAAATTCACCCAACTTATTGTGGGAAGCTTGTGGAAGGCTACCCGAAACGTTTGACCCAAGTTAAACAATTTAAAGGCAATGCTACCAAATACTAATTGAGTGTATGTAAACTTCTGACCCACTGGGAATGTGATGAAAGAAATAAAAGCTGAAATAAATCATTCTCTCTACTATTATTCTGACATTTCACATTCTTAAAATAAAGTGGTGATCCTAACTGACCTAAAACAAGGAATTTGTACTCGGATTAAATGTCAGGAATTGTGAAAAACTGAGTTTAAATGTATTTGGCTAAGGTGTATGTAAACTTCCGACTTCAACTGTATATAAAGCAGTGGACACTATTTCTATGCTTTTAGGGCCCATATTCTTCAGAAAATGGGGATAGCTTCACAACATTTAAAGATCAGAAGGAAATGGCTGAAAATATGCAACGAAAGCGGATACAAATTCATTGCTTTAACTAATTATGACAAATGTTAAGATAACATTGAGCAATGTAATAAAGTAATGACTTTTCAAATAAGTTACGTTACACGGCATAGCATATCATTACAGCAGTATGTACCGGTATGTTAGCTAGCAAACGTTAGTTGGCTACTAATATATCGAACTTGCCAGGCTGTATATTAACTAAAATACCAGTCAAAAGTTTGGACACACCTACTCATTCAAGGGTTTTTATTTATTTTTACTATTTTTTACATTGTAGAATAATAGTGAAGACATCAAAACTATGAAATAACCCATATGGAACCATGTAGTAACCAAAAAAGTGTTAAACAAATGAAAATCTATTTTATATTTGAGATTCTTCAAATAGCCAGCCTTTGCCTTGATGACAGCTTTGCACACTCTTGGTATTCTCTCAACCAGCTTCACCTGGAATGCTTTTTCCAACAGTCTTGAAGGAGTTCCCACATATGCTGAGCACTTGTTGGGTGCTTTTCCTTCACTCTGCGGTCCGACTCATCCCAAACCATCTCAATTGGGTTGAGGTCGGGGGATTGTGGAGGCCAGGTCATCTGATGCAGCACTCCATCACTCTCCTTCTTGGTCAAATAGCCCTTACACAGCCTGGAGGTGTGTTGGGTCATTGTCTTGTTGAAAAACAAATGATAGTCCCACTAAGCCCAAACCAGATGGGATGGTGTATCGCTGCAGAATGCTGTGGTAGCCATGCTGGTTAAGTGTGCCTTGAATTCTAAATAAATCACAGACAGTGTCACCAGAAAAGCACCCCCACACCATAACACCTCCTCCTCCATGCTTTACGGTTGGAACTACACATGTGGAGATCATCCGTTCACCCACACCGCGTCTCACAAAGACACGGCAGTTGGAACCAAAAAGCTCAAATTTGGACTCCAGACCAAAGGACAGATTTCCACAGGTCTAATGTCCATTGCTCGTGTTTCTTGGCCCAAGCAAGTCTCTTCTTATTATTGGTGTCCTTTAGTAGTGGCTTCTTTGCAACAATTCGACCATGAAGGCCTGATTCACACAATCTCCTCTGAACAGTTGATGTTGAGATATGTCTGTTACTTGAACTCTGTGAAGCATTTATTTGGGCTGCAATTTCTGAGGCTGGTAACTCTAATGAACATATCCTCTGCAGCAGAGGTAACTCTGGGTCTTCCATTCCTGTCACGGTCCTCATGAGAGCCAGTTTCATCATAGCGCTTGATGGTTTTTGCGACTGCACTTGAAGAAACTTCCAAAGTTTGTGAAATGTTCCGGATTGATAGACCTTCATGTCTTAAAGTAATGATGGACTGTCGTTTCTCTTTGCTTATTTCAGCTGTTCTTGCCATAATATGGACTTGGTCTTTTACCAAATAGGGCTATCTTCTGTATTCCCCCCTACCTTGTCACAACACAACTGATTGGCTCAAATGCATTAAGAAGGAAAGAAATTCCACAAATTAACTTTTAAGATGGCACACCTGTTAATTGAAATGCATTCCAGGTGACTACCTCATGAAGCTGGTTGAGAGAATACCAAGAGTGTGCAAAGATGTCATCAAGGCAAAGGGTGGCTACTTTGAAGAATCTCAAATATAAAATATATTTTGATTTGTTTAACACTTTTTTTTGTTACTACATGATTCCATGTGTTATTTCATAGTTTTGATATCTTCAATATTATTCTACAATGTATTTAATTTTTTTTAAATAAAGAAAAAACGTTGAATGAGTAGGTGTGTCCAAATTTTTGACTGTTAGTGTATATACAGTCAGGTCCATAAGTATTTGAACAGTGACACAATTTGCATCATTTTGTCTCTGTACGCCACAATGGATTTGAAAGGAAACAATCAAGATGTGCTTTAAGTGTAGACTTTCATCTTTAATTTAAGGGTTTTGTCAAAATTAGTGTATGAAGCGTGTAGGAAATATAACCATATGTATACATAGTCCTCCAATTTTAGGGGCTCAAAAGTAATTGGACAAGCTAACAATCATAAACTAAATTGTGAGTTTGAATACTTGGTTGCAAATCCTTTGCAGTCAATGACTGCCTGAAGTCTGGAACCCATAGGCATCACCAGATGCTGGGTTTCTTCCCTGGTGATGCTCTGCCGGGCCTTTACTGCAGCGGTCTTCAGTTCCTGCTTGTTCTCGGGGCGTTTTGCCTTCAGTTTTGCCTTTAGCAAGTGAAATGCATGCTCAGTTGGATTCAGGTCATGTGATTGACTTGGCCATTGCAGAACATTCCACTTCTTTGCCATAAAAAAGTATTGGCTTGCTTTCGCAGTATTCTTCGGGTCATTGTCCATCTGCACTGTGAAGCGCCGTCCAATGGGTTTTGAAGCGTTTGGCTGAATCTGAGCAGATAATACAGCCCTTAACACTTCAGAATTCATCCTGCTGCTTTTGTCAGCAGTCACATCATCAATAAATACAAGGGAACCCGTTCCATTGGCAGCCATACATGCCCACGCCATAACACTACCTCCACCATGCTTCCCAGATGAGGTGGTATGCTTCGGATCATGAGCAGTTCCTTCCCTTCTCCATACTCTTCTCTTCCCATCATTCTGGTACAAGTTGATCTTCCTGTTTTTGGGGCTTACCAAAGGTTTACATCTTGCGGTAAACCCTCTGTATTTACTCTGGTGAAGTCTTCTCTTGATTTTTGACTTTGACACAGATACTCCTACCTCCTGGAGGGTGTTCTTGATCTGGCCACCTGTTGTGAAGGGGTTTTTCATCACCAGGGAAAGAAATATTCTGTCATCCACCACAGTTGTTTTCCGTGGTCTTCCCGGGCCTTTTGGTGTTCCTGAGCTCACCAGTGTTTTCTTTCTTTTTAAGAATGTACCAAATAGTTGATTTGGCCACACCTAATGTTTTTGCTATCTGTCTGATGGGTTTGTTTAGAGTTTTCAGCCTAAGGATGGCTTGTGCCACTGGCAGTGACAGCTCTTTGGACTTCATACTGAGGGTTAACAGCAACAGATTCCAAATGCAAATGCCACACTTGAAATCAACTCTAGACCTTTTATCTGCTTCCTTGTAAATGAACTAATGAGGGAATGACGCACACCAGGCCATGGAATAGCTGAGCAGCCAATTGTCCAATTACTTTTGTTCCCTTAAAAAGGGGGGGACCACATATAAAAAGTGCTGCAATTCCTACACTGTTCACCCGATTTGGTTGTAAATACCCTCAAATTAAAGCTGAAAGTCTGCACTTTCAGTTCATATTCATTATTTAATTTCAACTCCAATATGCTGTGGTAGACAGCTAAAATAATAATAAGTTGGTCAATGTCCAAATATTTATGGACCTGACTGTATATACAGTGGGGGAAAAGATTATTTAGTCAGCCACCAATTGTGCAAGTTCTCCCACTTAAAAAGATGAGAGAGGCCTGTAATTTTCATCATAGGTACACGTCAACTATGACAGACAAAATGAGAAAAAAAATCCAGAAAATCACATTGTAGGATTTTTTATGAATTTATTTGCAAATTATGGTGGAAAATAAGTATTTGGTCAATAACAAAAGTTTCTCAATAATTTGTTATATACCCTTTGTTGGCAATGACACAGGTCAAACGTTTTCTGTAAGTCTTCACAAGGTTTTCACACACTGTTGCTGGTATTTTGGCCCATTCCTCCATGCAGATCTCCTCTAGAGCAGTGATGTTTTGGGGCTGTCGCTAGGCAACACAGACTTTCAACTCCCTCCAAAGATTTTCTATGGGTTGAGATCTGGAGACTAGCTAGGCCACTCCAGGACCTTGAAATGCTTCTTACGAAGCCACTCCTTCGTTGCCTGGGCGGTGTGTTTGGGATCATTGTCATGCTGAAAGACCCAGCCACGTTTCATCTTCAATGCCCTTGCTGATGGAAGGAGGTTTTCACTCAAAATCTCACGATACATGGCCCCATTCATTCTTTCCTTTACACGGATCAGTCGTCCTGGTCCCTTTGCAGAAAAACAGCCCCAAAGCATGATGTTTCTTTGTTCTTTGGATGCAACTCAGCATTCTTTGTCCTCCAAACACGACGAGTTGAGTTTTTACCAAAAAGTTATATTTTTGTTTCATCTGACCATATGACATTCTCCCAATCCTCTTCTGGATCATCCAAATGCACTCTAGCAAACTTCAGACGGGCCTGGACATGTACTGGCTTAAGCAGGGGGACACGTCTGGCACTGCAGGATTTAAGTCCCTGGTGGCGTAGTGTGTTACTGATGGTAGGCTTTGTTACTTTGGTCCCAGCTCTCTAGAGGTCATTCACTAGGTCCCCCCGTGTGGTTCTGGGATTTTTGCTCACCGTTCTTGTGATCATTTTGACCCCACGGGGTGAGATCTTGCGTGGAGTTCCAGATCGAGGGAGATTATCAGTGGTCTTGTATGTCTTCCATTTCCTAATAATTACTCCCACAGTTGATTTCTTCAAACCAAGCTGCTTACCTATTGCAGATTCAGTCTTCCCAGCCTGGTGCAGGTCTACAATTTTGTTTCTGGTGTCCTTTGACAGCTCTTTGGTCTTGGCCATAGTGGAGTTTGGAGTGTGACTGTTTGAGGTTGTGGACAGGTGTCTTTTATACTGATAACAGTGGAGGACAGAGGAGCCTCTTAAAGAAGAAGTTACAGGTCTGTTAGAGCCAGAAATCTTGCCTGTTTGTAGGTGACCAAATACTTATTTTCCACCATAATTTGCAAATCAATTCATAAAAAATCCTACAATGTGATTTTCTGGAGAAAAAAAATCTCAATTTGTCTGTCATAGCTGACGTGTACCTATGATGAAAATTACAGGCCTCTCTCATCTTTTTAACATTTAACATTTACATCATTTAGCAAACGCTCTTATCCAGAGCGACTTACATTATTTTTTTTCATACCCCCTGTGGGAGAACTTGCACAATTGGTGGCTGACTAAATACTTTTTTTCCCCACTGTACATATTCATATAGGAGTCATATAGGACTGATAAAAGATTAGGATAGGAGTCATATAGGAGTCATATAGGAGTAGGACAGGCGTAGGATAGGAGTCATATAGGAGTAGGATAGGAGTCATAGAGGAGTAATATAGGAGTCATATGGGAGTCATATGGGAGTAGGATAGCGGTAGGATAGGAGTCATATAGGAGTAGGATAGCGGTAGGATAGGAGTAGAATAGGAGTCATATAGGAGTAGGATAGGAGTAGGATAGGAGTCATATAGGAGTAGGATAGGAGTAGGATAGGAGTCATAGAGGAGTAGGATAGGAGTCATATAGGAGTAGGATAGAAGTAGGATAGGAGTCATATAGGAGTAGGATAGGAGTAGGATAGGAGTCATATAGGAGTAGGATAGCGGTAGGATAGGAGTCATATAGGAGTAATATAGGACTGATAAACGATTAGGATAGGAGTCATATAGGAGTAGGATAGGAGTATGATATGAGTCATATAGGAGTAAGATAGGAGTCATATAGGAGTAGGATAGCATTAGGATAGGAGTCATATAGGAGTAGGATAGGAGTCATATAGGAGTAATATAGGAGTAGGATAGGAGTCATATAGGAGTAGCATAGGACTAGGATAGGAGTCATATAGTAGTAATTTAGGAGTAGGATAGGCATAGGATAGGAGTCATATAGGAGTAGGATAGGAGTCATATAGGAGTAATATAGGCGTCATATAGGAGTCATATAGGAGTAGGATAGGAGTCACATAGGAGTAATATAGGAGTAGGATAGGAGTAATATAGAAGTAGAATAGGAGTCATATAAGAGTAATATAGGAGTAGGATAGGAGTAGGATAGGAGTCATATAGGAGTAGAATATGAGTAATATAAGAGTAGAAAAGGAGTAATATAGGAGTAGGATAGGAGTAGGATAGGAGTAATATAGGAGTAGGATAGGAGTCATATAAGAGTAATATAGGAGTAGGATAGGAGTAGGATAGGAGTCATATATGAGTAAGATAGGAGTAGGATAGGAGTAGGATAGGAGTAGGATATGAGTCATATAGGAGTAGGATAGGAGTAGGATAGGAGTCATATAGGAGTAGGATAGAAGTCATATAGGAATAATATAGGACTGATAAACGATTAGGATAGGAGTCATATAGGAGTAGGATAGGAGTATGATAGGAGTCATATATGAGTAAGATAGGAGTAGGATAGGAGTAGAATAGGAGTAATATATGAGTAGAATAGGAGTAATATAGGAGTAGGATAGGAGTAATATAGAAGTAGAATAGGAGTCATATAAGAGTAATATAGGAGTAGGATAGGCATAGGATAGGAGTAATATAGGAGTAGAATAGGAGTAATATAGGAGTAGAAAAGGAGTAATATAGGAGTAGGATAGGAGTAATATAGGAGTAGGATAGGAGTCATATAAGAGTAATATAGGAGTAGGATAGGAGTAGGATAGGAGTCATATAGGAGTAGGATAAGAGTAGGATAGGAGTCATATATGAGTAAGATAGGAGTAGGATAGGAGTAGGATAGGAGTAGGATAGGAGTCATATAGGAGTAGGATAGGAGTATGATAGGAGTCATATATGAGTAAGACATGAGTAGGATAGGAGTAGGATAGGAGTTATATTGGAGTAGGATAGGAGTTATATAGGAGTAGGATAGGAGTCATATAGGAGTCATATAGGAGTAGGATAGGCATAGGATAGGAGTCATATAGGAGTAAAATAGGCGTAGGATATTAGTAATATAGGAGTACAATAGGAGTAATATAGGAGTAGAATAGGAGTAATATAGGAGTAGAATAGGAGTAATATAGAAGTAGAATAGGAGTAATATAGAAGTAGAATAGGAGTAATACAGGAGTAGGATAGGAGTAATATAGGAGTAGGATAGGAGTAGGATAGGAGTAATTTAATAATAAATAATAATATGCCATTTAGCAGATGCTTTTATCCAAAGCTACTTACAGTCATGTGTGCATAGATTTTTACGTATGGGTGGTCCTGGGGATCGAACCCACTACCCTGGCGTTACAAGCGCCATGCTCTACCAATTGAGCTACAGAGGACCACCCATATAGGAGTAGAATAGGCGTAGGAAAGGAGTAATATAGGAGTAGAATAGGAGTCATATAGGAGTAGAATAGGAGTCATATAGGAGTAGAATAGGAGTAGAATAGGAGTCATATAGGAGTCATATAGGAGTAGGATAGGCATAGGATAGGAGTAGGATAGGAGTAGGATAGGAGTAGGATAGGAGTAGGATAGGAGTAGGATGGAACCAACAGGCTACAGAGCAGCATTCAGACAGTGCCAGACACAGACACTATAATATATGTTAAAATGTGATCCGTCCAGATTGATAAAGCTAGTTAGAGTGAGAGAGAGAGAGAGAGAGAGAGAGAGAGAGAGAGAGAGAGAGAGAGAGAGAGAGAGAGAGAGAGAGAGAGAGAGAGAGAGAGAGAGAGAGAGATACAGAGATACAGAGATACAGAGATACAGAGAGACATAGAGAAAGTATGTGTGCGTGTGCATGTGCGTGTGTGTCTGTGTGTGTGTGTGTGCGCGTGTGTGTGTATGGTGTAGAGGTGTTACACCAGGTGAGATTCTCCTCTTGGCAACTGAACTGAGATTCAACCCAATCAATGATTAGTGATGACGTGTGGACGTGTGGTGTCCAGCTAGTCACTGATTTGCCATGGGATTGGCCTCAACTTGTTGTTGTTGTTGTGTGAATTGTTTGTCCCTGATGGTAGAGCCATATCCTCTATACATGTTTCTCTGGGTAACTATCTAACCCTAATTAAACTCATAATCCCCTAAATATATATCACCATTCTCACTGGGTTATTTAGGCCTTCCTGGTTTTACTAACATTTCAAATAAAAATACTTTAATAGGCATTATTATGAAATGAGGAAATCAATTAAGGAAAATATTAATTATCAATTCACATTAATGACAATGTAAGGTAATCTAATATAGATATAGAAAAATAAATATAGAAAATATAGAAAAGCACAAATAAATAGAGGTTGAGGTATACAGTATACTAGTATACTATACTATAGTGTACTATAACTATAT
The DNA here is from genome assembly GCA_031479575.1 of Coregonus ussuriensis. Lineage (NCBI taxonomy): Eukaryota > Metazoa > Chordata > Actinopteri > Salmoniformes > Salmonidae > Coregonus > Coregonus ussuriensis. The sequence goes on along the minus strand of CM062505.1, from coordinate 1,660,090 downwards.
TCAGAACATTGAAGTATTTTAACAGATATAACCGTTAAATGTCTCCTGCTCTGGCCTCCATTCAGAACATTGAAGTATTTTAACAGATATAACCGTTAAATGTCTCCTGCTCTGGCCTCCATTCAGAATATTGAAGTATTTTAACAGATATAAAGTCCCTTCAGAAAGTATTCACACCCCTTGACTTTTTCCACGTTGTTGTGTTACAGCCTGAATTTAAAATTGATTACATTTAGATTTTGTTGTCACTGGCCTACACACAATAATACAACAATGTCAAACTGGAATTATGTTTTTCAAAATTGTTACAAATTAATAAAACATGAAAAGCTGAAATAGGTTCAGGAGGAAAACTTTACTTGACAAGTTACATAATAAATTGTACTGACTCGCTGTATGCAGTAACAGGGTTTAACATGATTTATGAATGACTACCTCATCTCTGTACCCCACACATACAGATAATTGTAAGGTCCCTCAGTCGAGCAGTGAATTTCAAACACAGATTCAAACACAAAGACCAGGGAGGTTTTCTAATGCCTCGCAAAGAAGGGCATCTATTGGTAGATGGATAAAAAAATAAAAAAGAGGACATTGAATATACCTTTGAGCATGGTGAAGTTATTAATTACACTTTGGGGGGTGTATCAATACACCCAGTCAATACAAAGATACAGGTGTTCTTCCTAACTTAGTTGCCGGAGAGAAAGGAAACCACTCAGGGTTTCCAAAACATGCATCCTGTTTGCAACAAAGCACTAAAGCAATACTGCAAAGCAATTAACTTGTTGTCCTGAATGCAAAGTGTTATGTTTGGGGCAATTCCAACACAACACATTACTCAGTAATGCTTCATATTTTCAAGCATAGTGGTGGCTGCATCATGTTATGGGTATGCTTGTAATCATTAAGGACTTAGGAGTTATTCAGGATAAAAAAAGAAACAGAAAAAATAATGGAGCAAAGCACAGGCAAAATCCTAGAGGAAAACCTAGTTGCCCCAGTCTGAGGTCCTGAGAGTTCTGGAGCAGGTTTTCATCAAGGATCTCTCTGTACCTTGCTCCGTTCATCTTTGCCTTGATCCTGACTAGTCTCCCAGTCCCTGCCGCTGAAAAACATCCCCACAGCATGATGCTGCCTCCACCATGCTTCACCGTAGGGATGGTGCCAGGTTTTCTCAAGACGTGACACTTAGCATTTAGGCCAAAGAGTTCAATCTTGGTTTCATCAGACCAGAGAATCTTGTTTCTCATGGTCTGAGTCCTCTAGGTGCCTTTTGGCAAACTCCAAGCGAGCTGTCATGTGCCTTTTACTGAGGTATGGGTTCCGCCTGGCCATTCAACCATAAAGGCCTGATTGTTGGAATGCTGCAGAGATGGTTGTACTTCTGGAAGGTTCTCCCATCTCCACAGAGGAACTCTAGAGCTCTATCAGAGTGACCATTGGGTTCTTGGTCACCTCCCTGACGAAGGCCCTTCTCCCCCGATTGCTCAGTTTGGCCGGGCGGCCAGCTCTAGGAAGAGACTTGGTGGTTCCAAACTTCTTCCATTTAAGAACGATGGAGGCCACTGTGTTCTTGGGGACCTTCAATGCTGAAGAAATCTTTTGTTACCCTTCCCCAGATCTGTGCCTCGACCCAATGTGGTGAACAGGTCAAATGTATGTGGTCAACAGGTCAACAGTATCTAGTCAACAGGTCAACAGTATGTGGATAACAGGTCAACAATATATTGTCAACAGGTCAACAGTATGTGGGCACAGGTCAACAGTATGTAGTCAACAGCATGTTGTCAACAGTTCAACAGCATGTGGTCAACAGATCAATAGAAGGTGGTCAACAGTATGTGCTCAACAATATCTGGTCAACAATATGTGGTCAACAGATCAACATTATGTGGTCAATATGTCAACAATATGTGGTCAAGAGGTCAACAGTATGTGGTCAACAGGTCAACAGAATGTGGTCCACAGGTCAACAGTATGTGGTCAACAGATGGAGAAAACACCTGTCTCCGAATTACATCTTCAAACGAAGGGCAACCATGGCATCTGTGAGGGAGACGCATCCATCCATGATGTATACGGGTATGATAGTCTAGCTAGCTACATTTTCAGACATTACTCGTTTCTAATTTTGACAGAGAGTGGTTTTATTTCAAGTTAAAATGTACTGTTAGCTAGCTAACGTTAGCTGGCTGGCTCATTAGCTAACGTTACATGTATGATCTTATTATTCGTATCTCAGAGCCATTTGCTTGGCTAGTTAGAGCCTAATGTTAGATAGCTAACATTGAACCTGGTTGGTTAGCTACCAGCAGATTCATGCAGGGTAGTAGTAACGTCATGAGTTGGGATTATGGTTCATTGTTTAGCTAGCTAGTTAGCTACATGTTTTAACAAAAGACTCCACTATGCAAGTATCCATTTCAATAGAATGTCACTGTGACAACTGTTGATAGACGTAGCTGGTAAATTCGCTCTGGCTATCTACTCCGATTTCAGAGCACGTGTAAGATACTCTAGCTAGCTACATTTTCAGATATTACACGTTTCAAATATTTACAGAAAGTGGTTTCATTTCAAGTTAACGTGTACTGTTAGCTAGCTAACGTTAGCTGGCTAGCTCGATAGCTAACGTTACGTGTATGATGTTATTATTCGTATCTCAGAGCCATTTGCTTGGCTAGTTAGAGCCTAATGTTAGCTAGCTAATATTGAACCTGGTTGGTTAGCTACCTGCAGATTCATGCAGGGTAGTAACGTCATGAGTTGGGATTATGGTTCATTGTTTACCTAGCTAGCTAGCTACATGTCTTAACAAAAGACTCCACTATGCAGGTAACCATTTCGGGTGCGTTTGTAAATTCAGTCTGAGTATGCCAGAGCGCAGAATAACTGATGAATTTCCGAATGCTCAACACGCGTTGAATATGGCAGGTGTCAGTAAACGTTGGCAAAAAAGCATAATTAAATTGTTGCCAGCAGCACAGTTACAGTCACCAACGCTCTGGATAACATGAAAACAGCCTAACAAGCTCTGCTAGGGCAAGTAAAATGGTCAGTGGGGTGTTTTCTAATTTCTGTCTGGAAGTGGCTAGCAAGCTAGCCAATGTTAGCCAGTTAGCTTGGGTGTTTGACTGCCATTGTGAGGTCAGAAAGCTCTGATCAACCCTACTCATTGGCCAGAGCGTCCAGTGTGCGTTCTGAATGCTCCCAGAGCGAAATGAGATGGGTGTGGCTAAAGCATAAGAGGGTGTGAACGATGCTGAATGGGTGTAGACAAAGAAGAGCTCTCCAGTAGGTACCAAAATATTGAAAGGCCATTTTCTCAAATGTGGAATTACAAGTTGATCAACTTTAAAAGCAGAATTACTTTCCCATTGTTCCTCAAAGGCAGTGTATGATATACCATTTTGTAGCACTCTGTCTCTGCTTTTATCCAATGTAAAAAAAAAAACATTTCAAATGTTGCTACATAAGACTGAATAAAGGCGGTTGGTCACATATGTGGTCAACAGGTCAACAGTATGTGGTCAACATGTTAACAGTATGTCGTCAACTGGTTAACAGTATGTGGTCAACAGGTCAACAGTTTGTAGTCAACAGTTTGTCGTCAGCATGTCAACAGTGTGTGATGAATAGGTCAACAGTGTGTGTTCAATGGGTCAACAGTATGTGGTCAACAGGTCGACAGTATGTGGTCAACAGTATGTGGTCAACAGTATCTGGTCAACAGGTCAACAGTATGTGGTCAACAGTATGTGGTCAACAGGTCAACAGTATGTGGTCAACAGTATGTGGTCAACAGGTCGACAGTATGTGGTCAACAGGTCAATAGTATGTGGTCAACAGGTCAACAGTATGTGGGAACAGGTCAACAGTATGTGGTCAACAGGTCAACAGGATGGTGTCAACAGTATGTGGTCAACAGGTCAACAGTATATGGTCAACAGCATGTGGTCAACAGAACAACAGTATGTGGTCAACAGTATGTGGTCAACAGGTCAACAGTATGTAGCCAACAGTATGTAGTCAACAGGTCAACATTATGTGGTCAACAATATGTGGTCAACAGCATATGGTCTACAGGACAACAGTATGTGGTCAACAGGTAGAAAGTATGTGGTCAACAGGTCAACAGTATGTGGTCAACAGGTCAACAGTATGTAGCCAACAGTATGTAGTCAACAGGTCAACATTATGTGGTCAACAATATGTGGTCAACAGCATATGGTCAACAGGTCAACGGTATGTGGTCAACAGCATGTGGTCAACAGTATGTGGTCAACAGGTCAACAGTATGTGGTCAACAGTATGTGGTCAACAGTTCAAAAGTATGGGGTCAACATAATGTGGCCAACATTATGTGGTTAACCGTATGTGGTCAACAGGTCAACAGTAAGTGGTCAACGGTATGCAGTCAACAGTATGTGATCAACAGGTCAGCAGTATGTGGTCAACGGTATGTGGTTAACAGTGTGTGGTCAACAGTATGTGGTCAACAGGTAAACAAATATGTTTTCAATAGTATGTGGTCAACATGTTAACAGTATGTGGTCAACAGTATGTGGTCAACATGTTAACAGTATATGGTCAACAGTATGTGGTCAACAGTATGTGGTCAACAGTATGTGGTCAACAGTATGTGGTCAACAAGTCAACAGTATATGGTCAACAGGTCAACAATATGTGGTCAACAGTATGTGGTCAACAGGTCAACAGTATGTGGTCAACAGTATGTAGTCAACAGTATGTGATCAACAGGTCAGCAGTATGTGGTCAACGGTATGTGGTTAACAGTGTGTGGTCAACAGTATGTGGTCAACAGGTAAACAAATATGTTTTCAACAGTGTGTGGTCAACATGTTAACAGTATGTGGTCAACAGTATGTGGTCAACATGTTAACAGTATGTGGTCAACAGTATGTGGTCAACAGGTCAACAATATGTGGTCAACAGTATGTGGTCAACAGGTCAACAGTATGTGGTCAACAGTATGTGGTCAACAGTATGTGGTCAACAGGTCAACAGTATGTGGTCAACAGGTCAACAGTATGTTGTCAACAGTATGTGGTCAACTGTATTTGGTCAACAGGTCAACAGTATGTGGTCAACAGTATGTGATCAACAGGTCAACAGTATGTGGTCAACAGGTCAACAGTATGTTGTCAACAGTATGTGGTAAACAGTTCAACAGTATGTGGTCAACAGTATGTGGTCAACAGTATGTGGTCCACAGGTCAACAGTATGTGGTGAACAGTATGTGGTGAACAGTATGTGCTCAACAGGTCAACAGCATGTGGTCAACAGGTCAACAGTATGTGGTCAACAGTATGTGGTCAGCTGTATGTGGTCAACAGGTCAACAGTATGCGGTAAACAGGTCAACAGTATGTTGTCAACAGTATGTGGTCAACTGTATTTGGTCAACAGGCCAAAAGTATGTTGTCAACAGTATGTGATCAACCGGTCAACAGTGTGTGGTCAACTGTATGTGGTAAACAGGTCAACATTATGTTGTCAACAGTATGTGGTCAACAGGTCAACAGTATGTGGTCAACAGTTCAACAGTATGTTGTCAACAGTATGTGGTCAACAGGTCAACAGTATGTGGTCAACAGTTCAACAGTATGTGGTGAACAGTATGTGGTCAACAGTATGTGGTCAACAATATTTGTCAACAGTATATTGTCAACAGTATGTGGTCAACAGTATGTGGTCAACAGGTCAACAGTATGTGGTCAACAGTATGTGATCAACAGGTCAACAGTATGTGGTCAACAGGTCAACAGTATGTTGTCAACAGTATGTGGTAAACAGTTCAACAGTATGTGGTCAACAGTATGTGGTCCACAGGTCAACAGTATGTGGTGAACAGTATGTGCTCAACAGGTCAACAGCATGTGGTCAACAGGTCAACAGTATGTGGTCAACAGTATGTGGTCAGCTGTATGTGGTCAACAGGTCAACAGTATGCGGTAAACAGGTCAACAGTATGTTGTCAACAGTATGTGGTCAACTGTATTTGGTCAACAGGCCAACAGTATGTTGTCAACAGTATGTGATCAACCGGTCAACAGTGTGTGGTCAACTGTATGTGGTAAACAGGTCAACATTATGTTGTCAACAGTATGTGGTCAACAGGTCAACAGTATGTGGTCAACAGTTCAACAGTATGTTGTCAACAGTATGTGGTCAACAGGTCAACAGTATGTGGTCAACAGTTCAACAGTATGTGGTGAACAGTATGTGGTCAACAGTATGTGGTCAACAATATTTGTCAACAGTATATTGTCAACAGTATGTGGTCAACAGTATGTGGTCAACAGGTCAACAGTATGTGGTCAACAGGTCAACAGTATGTTGTCAACAGTATGTGGTCAACAGGTCAACAGTATGTGTTCAACCGGTCAACAGCATGTTGTCAACAGTATGTGGTCAACAGGTCAACAGGATGTGGTCAACAGTATGTTGTCAACAGTATGTGCTAAACTGTATTTGGTCAACAGGTCAACAGTATGTGGTCAACAGGTCAACAGTATGTGGTCAACAATATTTGGTCAACAGTATATTGTCAACAGTATGTGGTCAACAGTATGTGGTCAACAGGTCAACATTATGTGGTCAACAGTATGTGGTCAACAGGTCAACAGTATGTGTTCAACAGGTCAACAGTTGTTGTCAACAGGTCAACAGTATGTGGTCAGCTGTATGTGGTCAACAGGTCAACAGTATGTGGTCAACAGTATGTGTTCAACAGGTCAACAGTATGTGGTCAGCTGTATGTGGTCAACAGGTCAACAGTATGTGGTCAACAGTATGTGGTCAACAGTTCAACAGTATGTGGTGAACAGTATGTGGTCAACAGTATGTGGTCAACAATATTTGGTAAACAGTATATTGTCAACAGTATGTGTTCAACCGGTCAACAGTATGTTGTCAACAGTATGTGGTCAACAGGTCAACAGTATGTGGCCAACAGTGTGTTGTCAACAGTATGTGGTAAACTGTATTTGTTCAACAGGTCAACAGTATGTGGTCAACAGGTCAACAGTATGTGGTCAACAATATTTGGTCAACAGTATATTGTCAACAGTATGTGGTCAACAGGTCAACATTATGTGGTCAACAGTATGTGGTCAACAGGTCAACAGTATGTGTTCAACAGGTCAACAGTATGTTGTCAACAGTATGTGGTCAACAGGTCAACAGTATGTGGTCAACAGTATGTGTTCAACTGGTCAACAGTATGTGGTCAGCTGTATGTGGTCAACAGGTCAACAGTATGTTGTCAACAGTATGTGGTCAACTGTATTAGGTCAACAGGTCAACGGTATGTGGTCAACAGTATGTGGTCAACAGGTCAACAGTATGTGGTCAACAGGTCAACAGTATGTTGTCAACAGTATGTGGTCAACAGGTCAACAGTATGTGGTCAACAGTATGTGCTCAACAGGTCAACAGCATGTGGTCAACAGGTCAACAGTATGTGGTCAACAGTATGTGGTCAGCTGTATGTGGTCAACAGGTCAACAGTATGCGGTAAACAGGTCAACAGTATGTTGTCAACAGTATGTAGTCAACTGTATTTGGTCAACAGGCCAACAGTATGTTGTCAACAGTATGTGATCAACCGGTCAACAGTGTGTGGTCAACTGTATGTGGTAAACAGGTCAACATTATGTTGTCAACAGTATGTGGTCAACAGGTCAACAGTATGTGGTCAACAGTTCAACAGTATGTTGTCAACAGTATGTGGTCAACAGGTCAACAGTATGTGGTCAACAGTTCAACAGTATGTGGTGAACAGTATGTGGTCAACAGTATGTGGTCAACAATATTTGTCAACAGTATATTGTCAACAGTATGTGGTCAACAGTATGTGGTCAACAGGTCAACAGTATGTGGTCAACAGGTCAACAGTATGTTGTCAACAGTATGTGGTCAACAGGTCAACAGTATGTGTTCAACCGGTCAACAGCATGTTGTCAACAGTATGTGGTCAACAGGTCAACAGGATGTGGTCAACAGTATGTTGTCAACAGTATGTGCTAAACTGTATTTGGTCAACAGGTCAACAGTATGTGGTCAACAGGTCAACAGTATGTGGTCAACAATATTTGGTCAACAGTATATTGTCAACAGTATGTGGTCAACAGTATGTGGTCAACAGGTCAACATTATGTGGTCAACAGTATGTGGTCAACAGGTCAACAGTATGTGTTCAACAGGTCAACAGTTGTTGTCAACAGGTCAACAGTATGTGGTCAGCTGTATGTGGTCAACAGGTCAACAGTATGTGGTCAACAGTATGTGTTCAACAGGTCAACAGTATGTGGTCAGCTGTATGTGGTCAACAGGTCAACAGTATGTGGTCAACAGTATGTGGTCAACAGTTCAACAGTATGTGGTGAACAGTATGTTGTCAACAGTATGTGGTCAACAATATTTGGTAAACAGTATATTGTCAACAGTATGTGTTCAACCGGTCAACAGTATGTTGTCAACAGTATGTGGTCAACAGGTCAACAGTATGTGGTCAACAGTGTGTTGTCAACAGTATGTGGTAAACTGTATTTGTTCAACAGGTCAACAGTATGTGGTCAACAGGTCAACAGTATGTGGTCAACAATATTTGGTCAACAGTATATTGTCAACAGTATGTGGTCAACAGGTCAACATTATGTGGTCAACAGTATGTGGTCAACAGGTCAACAGTATGTGTTCAACAGGTCAACAGTATGTTGTCAACAGTATGTGGTCAACAGGTCAACAGTATGTGTTCAACTGGTCAACAGTATGTGGTCAGCTGTATGTGGTCAACAGGTCAACAGTATGTTGTCAACAGTATGTGGTCAACTGTATTTGGTCAACAGGTCAACGGTATGTGGTCAACAGTATGTGGTCAACAGGTCAACAGTATGTGGTCAACAGGTCAACAGTATGTTGTCAACAGTATGTGGTCAACAGGTCAACAGTATGTGGTCAACAGTATGTTGTCAACAGTATGTGGTCAACAGGTCAACAGTATGTTGTCAACAGTATGTGGTCAACAGGTCAACAGTATGTGGTCAACAGTATGTAGTCAACTGTATGTGGTCAACAGCCCTCCAATCCAGGAATGACATCATCAGAATAAAATGATCTCATTTTATATATTTTAGTAAAATGTTCCATAATGACTGGGCAGCAAAGCTAAAAGCACTCCTACTCCAGACTCCATTATTGTGTTGGGAATATTTTATAAAATGCAGTTTTGAGATCTCAGACTGTTATGTCCATTAGTCTGTAGGTTGAATAAAGTGCTTAAATATATTGGCAGCTTCCCTAAAAAGCCCTTGTAGACAAACAGTTAGTCTTTAACCTCAGTGTTAAGGAGGGTGTTGTGTTTGTTACAAATCTACGAACAACATGGTAGAGTGTGTCTAGTGTGTGTAGGTAGGACCCTCTGGCATTCATGTACAGAACATCACCATAGTCCAACAAAGGCTAAACAGTGGCTGCAACAAGGTCTTTCCTAGCTTGAAATGAAAACAAGACTTGTTCCTAAAGAAAATCCCAGATTAAGTTTAAGCTTTTTAGTTGGCTCTTAAAGGACATAGTTTCATGAAGGGCTGTTGAACGTGGTTCTTAAAGGACATAGTTTCATCAAGGGCTGTTGAACGTGGTTCTTAAAGGACATAGTTTCATCAAGCGCTGTTGAACGTGGCTTGTTTTGCTGAGTGACTATCTGAGGCAGACTAGGGGGTTGCTTTCTTGATCTAATAATAATGATTTAATAATATATACGTCAATATAGAGATATAGACAGTAACATGTGGCCAACATTCAGTTAGATATAGATCCAGAATAATAACATAACTGTAGGTAGTATAGACACTGACCCCGTCCGCTGCATCCTACAAAGCTCAGGCCATAATAACATAGATGTAGAGATATAGATACTGATCTAGATAATATAGACACTGACCCCGTCCGCTGCGGCCTACGAAACGCAGGTCGTTGAAGCGAGCCACCTGGTTCTTCATCACTCCTGACGCGTTCCGCAGCTCGGCCGAGTAGTTCTCATCGTTCCCCGCCATCACCGTTACGACCGTCCCATCAGTCACCTCTCCCAACCCCACAACCTGGGGAGGAGAGGATGCTGGGATGTCATAGACGACTAAGCACAGCAGGTACACTGAGCCTCAACCCAAAATTACATGGTCCCTGTCTTTCACTTTTATATCTTTGCCTTTTTTGGGGGGGGGGGGGGGGGGGGGGGGGGGTTGGGGCCTGTAGATTTCTCCTGATGCGTTTAGAAGGGATACGCCTATTAGATGGATTCAGCTTGAGTTCAGACCAGTTTTTGACAGCTGAAAATGTCTGTCACTGTTTTGGGGTGAAATATGTCATTAGATCGCTCATTACAATGACCTGATACTGGGAGAAACAAATAGAGGCATGGTTATATTTATTCCATTAATATATTAAATATACGCTACCAGTCAAAAGTTTGGACACACCTACTCATTCAAGGGTTTTTCTTTATTTTTACTATTTTCTACATTGTAGAATAATAGTGAAGACATCAAAACTATGAAATAACACATATGGAATCATGTAGTAACAAAAATAAGTGTTAAACAAATCAAAATATATGTTATGTTTGAGATTCTTCAAATAGCCACCCTTTGCCTTCATGACAGCTTTGCACACTCTTGGCATTCTCTCAACCAGCTTCACCTGGAATGCTCACAAAGACACGGCAGTTGGAACCAAAAATCTCCAATTTGGACTGCAGTCCAAAGGACAGATTTCCACCGGTCTAATGTCCATTGCTCGTGTTTCTTGGCCCAAGCATGTCTCTTCTTCTTATTGGTGTCCTTTAGTAGTGGTTTCTTTGCAGCAATTCGACCATGAAGGCCTGATTCACAGTCTCCTCTGAACAGTTGACGTTGAGATATGTCTGTTACTTGAACTCCGTGAAGCATTTATTTGGGCTGCAATTTCTGAGGCTGGTAACTCTAATGATTTTATCCTCTGCAGCAGAAGTAACTCTGGTTCTTCCATTCCTGTGGCTGTCCTCATGAGAGCCAGTTTCATTGTTGCGCTTGATGGTTTTTGCGACTGCACTTGAAGAAACTTTCAAAGTTCTTGAAATTTTCCGTATTGACTGACCTTCCTGTCTTAAAATAATTATGGACTGTCGTTTCTCTTTGCTTATTTGATCTGTTCTTGCCATAATATGGACTTGGTCTTTTACCAAATAAGGCTATCTTCTGTATACCCCCCCCCCCCCCCCAGCCTACCTTGTGATAACACAACTGATTGGCTCAATCGCATTAAGAAGGAAAGAAATTCCACAAATATAACATATATTTTGATTTGTTTAACACTTTTTTGGTTAATGCATGATTCCATATGTGTTATTTCATAGTTTCGATGTCTTCACTATTATTCTACAATGTAGAAAATAGTAAAAATAAAGAAAGACCCTGGAATGAGTAGGTGATCTAAAACTTTGGACTGGTAGTGTATATGTATATCACAATTCAGTTTTATTTTATTTTATTAACAATCCAAGATAGTTTAAAGCTATAGGTTTCCATAAGCACTTTTAAAATCAAACCAAATGACATTTTATTTATCACATGCACAGAATACAACAGGTGTCAACTTAAACAGTGAAATGCTTACAAGCCCTTTCCCAACAATGCAGGGTTAAAATGTAAGAAAAGTAATATTAATAGTAAATCTAGTAGTAAATAGACCTGTACTTAGTAGAAAGGTAGTTGGGATGAGGCTATGGCCTTCACACTAACACAATATTACTGAGGTTCAGTTCTACAAATCTGCTATTCATCCTAAATTCATTCTCAAAATTATAAAAAATAAAAACATCAAAAATCAAAATCTATTTTCAAACTTTAAAAAAACTAAATATATGTCAATATGTGCTCCATCATGTCAGTGAGTAGGCGGTTTAAACATGATAGTGTGTAAGGCTAGATCTACCATCTGATTGTTCACCTTGACTCCAGGATAATAAAGGTCATTATAGGGTGGAACTACAGCCTACCTTTGGTCCTACAGATAACAGCTGTATTAATAATTAAAACCATGTTTATGATGATGGATGAAATTACCATGTATCGTCAACACTAAATAAATACTATTATAAACATGATCGGTAGACATGATCGTTTAAATTTACAGATTCATCTTTTTAGCAGTGTTAGTTGTATTAATGTTTTATAAAAAGGTATTTGAACAGCATTCAGCAGGCCCCTTTGCAGCCGATGTCGGCCTGTGGTGACATTGTCAATAATAAACCTATATAGAACGGGAAAAGGTATTAATGGGAAAAAATAGAAAACATTATCAGATGAAAATTATTTCATATATTGTTCATTTCGTTTATTATTTTTTACGCAGCAAAAATAAAGGATGGGTTATATGAATTTGGTGTACCCAGTAATGCACTAGGCTTATATGCAAATCAACATCCGTAATTAATTCATATACATTTACAAGGAACAGAAGAGTTTGTATAAATGTAGTCCCCTGTAGCTCAGTTGGTAGAGCATGGCGTTTGCAACGCCAGGGTTGTGGGTTCGTTTACCACGGGGGGCCAGTATGAAAATGTATGCTCTCACTAACTGTAAGTCGCTCTGGATAAGAGCGTCTGCTAAATGACTAAAATGTATAATTGTGGAAAATATCTAGGCCTAAATTGAAAAATTTAGCAATATGTTTATCAAACGCATCTATTTTATTGTTTATTTAGGCTACCCTATATATTATGGAAGCTGCATGCCTGCATTTCATTTGACTTAATTATGTTTTCGAATCTAATTACAATTAGAACAGCAAATATGTAAAATGTCCATCAATTTCGGAGTTTAATTTGAGTGGTGAACAGTATAATTATTCCAGTAATTGTGAGGTGTATATAATATCTAAAGGCGCTGTGAGGAATAACACCAGTATCTGTCTGTCTGTCTGTCTATCTGTCTGTCTGTCTGTCTCCCAGCGGCTGAGACAATAACAGAGACGTTTCATATGAACTTTGGTTTCAAAATATGCAGTTGTTGATGAAAGTCAACACACACAACATCTCTCCATTCCACGCCTCGCTGCTCCCAATTATCAGCTTTACACAATAACGCTTTGTTAATTAAATCCTCAAAGAAGCACGCTACTTCGTCTGTTTTAGCCTCTACTTTCCTAAATCCAAATCTGTTGAAATAAAACAGAAACATCTGCAGATCTGCTATAGCCTACACAAATATTATAGGAATAGCCTAACACAAATTCTAAATTATATAATTTGTACAACTAATTTTAAGGCAGAGCAATAGCCTAATATTTTATAAAAACATAAACACATTCATTTTCACAGCCCAAACCCCCCAAGTACAGACATTCACAGTAAGCCTTTTTCTCCCAGTTGCTATGTAGGCCCATGAAATATTTGAAGTATAAAGTAGTGTAAACAGTGTTTTACCTTGATATATTTAATATAAAGTATAAATATATATAAGGAGAGTGTATAAAGTAATAAAGAGAGTGTTATTTACCTTGAATGCGACGGGCAGCGTCTTGTTGCACCGCCAGTGAGACGGTAACACCGAGCAGAGGAAGTTTGGGCTGTCAGTCCGGACCAGCTCCGCCGGGTGGTCGGCTATGATCTCCGCCATGCTGCGGTTCTCCTGCAGGCGCAGCCTTGGCACCGTGCTGTCTTGCTGCCCGGTCCCGGTCGGCGTGTTGAGCTCGTTCATCTTGGCCGGGATCGGCTGGAGGCTATTGGACGGCGGGCTAAACCTCCGCGTGGCACTGGGATCTACGGGAATGCGCATCACAACAGACTAGGTTTCAGCACAGCCACCAGGCACTGGAAAGAGTCAAGACCACCACGCCAGTTCTCCTCTCCTCTGCTCTCCCTCTCCTCCTTAGCGACTCAGTCGGCCTGTCTGTCTGCTCGACGCGGCTGAGAAACTTCAGCTCTCCGGCCAACGGAAAATTGGACTCCGAGTTGCTAAACTTCTCTCCACGACAGTGTTCTCTGGGCGCCTCGGTGCCTCAAAATAAAACCGTCTCCAGCTACAAAACCACATCTGAACGGGCGAGTGGGATTTTTTTTTTTAGGACATTTTCATTGTTAAGTGTCCGCGTGAAAACACCAGACCGATTGCTTCATGTGTGAATTTAATTAAGTCTGATGAAGAAAAAAAAATCAAAGTAATCTAGAATTAGCCTACTAAAAGAAACACAAGACGGAATTCTCTCTTTCCCTTCAGTAGTCAGCGGGCAGCTCCAGGTGCGTCAGCGGGTCTTCGTGCCAAATTGAAAAACGTTCGAGCCTGCAGGCTATTACACGTACAGAACACCTTCAAAGGCGCGACAATAAAGATGCGAAAACGGCTTTGAACAATCATCTATAGTGTTGTTTATAGCCAGCAGCACATATATTTCAGCCAAATGTAGATCAGCCAAATCTATTCACAGCCTAGCCCATGTAACACCATCTTTAATGCATTCATGTAGCCTATATGATAGGGTTAAAAGGTGGTTGAAATAGAATAAAAGCTGTGAGTCGGTGAAATAAAGGGGAAAGCTCTCTCCATGTTTTGGTTTAGTAGCTGTGATACGGTGCTGCGGGTAGGAGGCCGGGCTTCCCGGTGCCTCTTGCTGACAGTTTGTGGTTTATATAGGGTAGCTGTCCGGTGCCCGGCGCTTACCATGGTGATGACATACACCACGTGGTGTCTCCTGGACCTATAGTGCCCTTCACCATCTATCAATGACCAATATGTTACCGGTTAGGTCACTAATGCTACAGAGGACCTGCCGCTCTGAGGATGGGTTCAATGTTAAATACATATTGTAGCCTACATGTGTAGCCAGTTTAACAGTTTAGGAATATCGTTTTATGATTCAAAGCGTCATGTGAACTCGGGCTCCCGAGTGGCGCAGCGGTCTAAGGCACTGCATCTCAGTGCGTCACCACAGACCCCCCTGGTTCGATTCCAGGCTGTATCACAACCGGCCGTGATTGGGAGTCCCATAGGGCGGCGCACAATTGGCCCAGCGTCGTCCGGGTTTGGCCGGTGTAGGCCGTCATTGTAAATAAGAATTAGTTCTTAACTGACTTGCCTAGGGAAATAAAATAACAGTGCCTACAAGCATAAAACCCGAATAGAGGAATTAAATGTTCTAGACAAATACATACCGACATGCCATACAGTTCATTGCTCCAAATTAACATTGTGACAGTTGTGTTGAATCCTTCGCCACAGTCCATCAGATGGAGCAGGATAGTCTCCCCACATGCCACTCAAACACGTGGCTAACTGTAAACCGTTCACATTATCTGTGGTGTCCCCTAATGTAGACTAGTTCTCTCATTACAAGGCCCGAATGAAGGGAAAGCCGCGTCAGAACTCAGACTGGAAGTGAACATGCAGGGCGCCGTGAGTCACTGGGGGGCTTGGGGCTGGGGCTTGGGTTGGGCTGCGGAGGGGAGTCAGGTAGGGAGACGGGCTGGGGGCTGCGGAGGGGAGTCAGGTAGGGAGACAGACGGGGCTGGGGCTGCGGAGGGGAGTCAGGTAGGGAGACAGACGGGGCTGGGGCTGGGGGCTGGGGCCTGCGGAGGGGAGTCAGGTAGGGAGACAGACGGGGCTGGGGCTTGGGTTGGGGTTGGGTGCTGGGGAGGGGAGTCAGGTAGGGAGACGGGCTGGGGGCTGCGGAGGGGAGTCAGGTAGGGAGACAGACGGGGCTGGGGCTGCGGAGGGGAGTCAGGTAGGGAGACAGACGGGGCTGGGGCTGGGGGCTGCGGAGGGGAGTCAGGTAGGGAGACAGACGGGGCTGGGGCTTGGGTTGGGGTTGGGTGCTGGGGAGGGGAGTCAGGTAGGGAGGGGGCTGGGGCTGCGGAGGGGAGACAGACGGGGCTGGGGCTGGGGAGGGGAGTCAGGTAGGGAGACAGACGGGGCTTGGGTTGGGGCTGGGGCTGGGGGCTGGGGAGGGGAGTCAGGTAGGGAGACAGACGGGGCTGGGTGCTGGGGCTGGGGGCTGGGGCTGCGGAGGGGAGTCAGGTAGGGAGACAGACGGGGCTGGGGGCTGCGGAGGGGAGTCAGGTAGGGAGACAGACGGGGCTGGGGGCTGCGGAGGGGAGTCAGGTAGGGAGACAGACGGGGCTGGGGCTGCGGAGGGGAGTCAGGTAGGGAGACAGACGGGGCTGGGGGCTGGGGGCTGGGGGCTGGGGCTGGGGGCTGCGGAGGGGAGTCAGGTAGGGAGACGGGCTGGGGGCTGGGGAGGGGAGTCAGGTAGGGAGACAGACGGGGCTTGGGTTGGGGTTGGGGCTGGGGCTGGGGCTGGGGGCTGCGGAGGGGAGTCAGGTAGGGAGACGGGCTGGGGGCTGGGGAGGGGAGTCAGGTAGGGAGACAGACGGGGTTGGGGCTGGGGAGGGGAGTCAGGTAGGGAGACAGACGGGGCTGGGGGCTGCGGAGGGGAGTCAGGTAGGGAGACAGACGGGGCTGGGGGCTGCGGAGGGGAGTCAGGTAGGGAGACAGACGGGGCTGGGGCTGCGGAGGGGAGTCAGGTAGGGAGACAGACGGCTGGGGCTGCGGAGGGGAGTCAGGTAGGGAGACAGACGGGGCTGGGGCTGGGGGCTGCGGAGGGGAGTCAGGTAGGGAGACAGACGGGGCTGGGGGCTGGGGCTGCGGAGGGGAGTCAGGTAGGGAGACGGGCTGGGGGCTGGGGGCTGGGGGCTGGGGAGGGGAGTCAGGTAGGGAGACAGACGGGGCTGGGGCTGGGGGCTGCGGAGGGGAGTCAGGTAGGGAGACAGACGGGGCTGGGGCTGGGGGCTGCGGAGGGGAGTCAGGTAGGGAGACAGACGGGGCTGGGTGCTGGGGGCTGGGGGCTGCGGAGGGGAGTCAGGTAGGGAGACAGACGGCTGGGGAGTTTAGTTACACATGGACACAGGGTAGAGCTGTTGCGCAACACAGGTATAATTTACTGTAAAAGGTATTATTCTACTCTGTACTGTAGGCCACACTACACTCTTAGAAAAAAAGGGGACACATTTGCGGATCTATATAGAACCTTTTGGTTCTTTGGGGGAGATTAAATAACCCTTTCCTAAGCAAGGTTTTAATATATATATATCCAGTGAGGGTTCTATCCCTCCCCCAGATTGGAATGGGGATTTTAGAAACCAACAGCTAACAAAAGCTAACCCAGTCACATCAAACTCTGAAATTACAGATAATGTTCAGTTTTAATTAGTTTGAGCTGTTTTTCATTGACATCCATATTAATGATGCTGCTGCATGATTTCGCCTGGTCAGAAAATGGCTATCTGACGTCGGACATGTTAGCTCTCTATGACAAGGGAAGATCGAATTCATATTTTGCAACGTAGTTGCCGAGTTCTTAGTGGCAAACAGCAAGGTTCATACAAACCTGTGCTGTTGCAAACTACATTCTAGTTAGAAGCAAGAGGAAAGTATGTGTTTAATAAAACCTACAATTTTTTTGATAAAAAAGGGTTTCTACAGCGCCTTCAGAAAGTATTCACACACCTTGACCTTTTCCACATTATGATGTTTTACATCCTGAATTTAAAATGGATAAATTGAGATTTCGTGTCACTTGCCTACACATAGTATCCCATAATGTCAAAGTGGAATTTAGTTTTTAGAAATGTTTACAAATTCATTAAAAATGAAAAGCTGAAATGTCTTAAGTCAATAAGTATACTGAATAAGCCTGAATAAGTTCAGGAGTAAAAATGTGCTTAATCCATAAAAGCCCTGTCTAAACTGGGGGAGGGGGTGGGGTTCTACTAAGCTATATGGAATTGTTTTAAGAAGGTCATCCCAAGGATCATTTAGCTATTTGATTTTGAATTTTAAGGCCCCTTGAAGTATCCAAAAATAATACAAAAAGAAAGTATACTTTTTTTTTTTTTTTTGGGGGGGGGTGGTTTTTTACTGCTATTAGACCATGCAAACGCATTGAATAACAGATTCACTACATGGAACAACAGATAGTCCCCAAAAATCTAAAGGAAGTTTTTTACATGTATTTAACCTCATCAAATCCAACACAACACATCACTGAGTACCACTCTTCATATTTTCAAACATGGTAGTGGCTGCATCATGTTATGGGTATGCTTGTCATCGGCAATGACTAGGGAGTTTTTTAGGAATAAAATAAATGGAATAGAGGTAAGCACAGGCAACATCCTAGAGGAAAACCTGGTTCAGTCTGCCTTCCAACAGACACTGGGAGACAAATGCACTTTTCAGCAGGACAATAACCTAAAACACAAGGCAAAATCTACACTGGAGTTGCTTTCCAAGATGACATCAAATGTTCCTGAGTGGCCTATTTACAGTTTTGACTTAAATCGGCTAGAAAATCTATGGCAAGATTAAAAAATGGCTGTCTAGCAATAATCAACAACCAACTTGACAGCGCTTGAAGAATTTAGAAAATAATAATGTGCAAATATTCACAGGTGTAATTGCTGCCAAAGGTGATTCTAACATGTATTGACTCAGGGGTGTGACTACTTATGTAAATCCGAATTTTCTGTATTTCATTTTCAATGTATATATATATATATATATTGTATTATAATGTATTGTAGTGTAGTGTAGTGTAGTGTATTGTTGTTGTATTGTAGTGTATTGTGGTGTATTGTAGTGTATTGTAGTGTATTATAATGTATTGTAGTGTAGTGTATTGTAGTATATTGTAGTGTATTGTGGTGTATTGTGGTGTATTGTGGTGTATTGTTGTGTATTGTTGTGTATTGTAGTGTATTGTAGTGTATTGTAATGTATTGTAGTGTATTGTTGTGTATTGTATTGTAGTGTAGTGTAGTGTAGTGTATTGTATTGTAATGTATTGTAATGTATTGTAATGTATTGTAATGTATTGTAACGTATTGTAACGTATTGTAGTGTATTGTATTGTATTGTATTGTAATGTATTGTAGTGCATTGTAATGTATTGTAGTGTATTGTATTGTAGTGTAATGTAGTGTAATGTAGTGTATTGTATTATATTGTATTGTAGTGTATTGTAGTGTATTGTAATGTATTGTATTGTAGTGTATTGTATTGTAATGTATTGTGGTGTATTGTAGTGTATTGTATTGTATTGTAGTGTATTGTAGTGTATTGTAATGTTTATTTTTATTATTTAATTTAATTTATTTCACCTTTATTTAACCAGTTATGGAGGTAAGGCCATAGTGCAAAATAATTACAATTTTGTATTAACACTGAAGTGATAGATGTGCAGAAGATGATGTGCAAATAGAGATACTGGGGTGCAAATGAGCAATGTAAATAACAATATGGGGATGAGGTAGTTGGGTGGGCTAATTACAGATGGGCTGTGTACAGGTGCAGTGATCGGGAAACTGCTCTGACAACTGATGTTTAAAGATAGTGAGGGAGATAAGTGTCTCCAGCTTCAGAGATTTTTGCAGTTCGTTCTAGTCAGTGTATTGTATTGTAGTGTAGTGTAGTGTAGTGTACTGTAGTGTATTATATTGTAGTGTATTGTAGTGTAGTGTAGTGTATTCTATTGTAATGTATTGTAGTGTATTGCAGTGTATTGTATTGTATTGAATTGGAATGTATTTTAGTGCAGTGTATTGTAGTTTATTGTATTGTATTGTATTGTAGTGTATTGTAGTATATTGTAGCGTGTTGTAATGTATTTTAGTGTATTGTAATGTATTGTATTGTAATGTATTGTAATATATTGTAGTGTATTGTAATGTATTGTAGTGTATTTTATTGAAGTGTATTGTATTATAGTGTATTGTAGTGTATTGTAGTGTATTGTAAGGTATTGTAGGGTAGTGTATTGTATTGTAGTTTATTGTAGTGCATTGTAATGTATTGTAGTGTATTGTATTGTAATGTATTGTAATTTCTTGTAGTGTATTGTTTCATATTGTAATGTATTGTAATGTATTGTAGTGTATTGTAGTGTATTGTATTGTATTGTAATATATTGTAGTGTATTATAGTGTATTGTATTGTAATGTAATGTAATGTAATGTAATGTAATGTAATGTATTGTAATGTATTGTAGTGTATTGTAGTGTATTGTAATATATTGTAGTGTATTGTAGTGTATTGTGATGTATTGTATTGTATTGTAATGTATTGTAATGTTTTGTAATGTATTTTATTGTAGTGTATTGTATTGTAGTGTAGTGTATTGTAGTGTATTGTATTCTATTGTAATGTATTGTAGTGTATTGCAGTGTATTGTATTATATTGAATTGGAATGTATTTTAGTCTAGTGTATTGTAGTGCAGTGTATTGTAGTTTATTGTATTGTATTGTAGTGTATTGTAGTGTATTGTATTGTATTGTAATATATTGTAGTGTATTATAGTGTATTGTATTGTAATGTAATGTAATGTAATGTAATGTAATGTAATGTAATGTATTGTAATGTATTGTAGTGTATTGTAGTGTATTGTAATATATTGTAGTGTATTGTAGTGTATTGTGATGTATTGTAATGTATTGTAATGTATTGTAATGTTTTGTAATGTATTTTATTGTAGTGTATTGTATTGTAGTGTAGTGTATTGTAGTATATTGTATTCTATTGTAATGTATTGTAGTGTATTGCAGTGTATTGTATTGTATTGAATTGGAATGTATTTTAGTCTAGTGTATTGTAGTGCAGTGTATTGTAGTTTATTGTATTGTATTGTAGTGTATTGTAGTGTATTGTCGTATATTGTAGCGTATTGTAATGTATTTTAGTGTATTGTAATGTATTGTATTGTAATGTATTGTAATATATTGTAGTATATTGTAGTGTATTGTAATGAATTGAAATGCATTGTAATGTATTGTAGTGTATTGTAATGTATTGTAGTGTATTGTATTGTAGTGTATGGTATTGTATTGTATTTGTAATGTATTGTAATCTATTGTAGTGTATTTTATTGAAGTGTATTGTAGTGCATTGTTTTGTATTGTATTGTAATATATTGTAATCTATTTTATTGTATTTTATTGTAGTGTTTTGTATTATAGTGTATTGTAGTGTATTGTAGTGTATTTTATTGTAGTGTATTGTTTTGTATTGTAATGTAATATATTGTAGTATAGTGTATTGTAGTGTATTGTAATGTATGGTAGTGCATTGTAGTGTATTGTATTGTAGTGTATTGTAGTGTATTGTAAGGTATTGTAGGGTAGTGTATTGTATTGTAGTTTATTGTAGTACATTGTAATGTATTGTAGTGTATTGTATTGTAATGTATTGTATTTTCTTGTAGTGTATTGTTTCGTATTGTAATGTATTGTAGTGTATTGTAGTGTATTGTAGTGTATTGTAGTGTATTGTATTGTATTGTAATATATTGTAGTGTATTGTATTGTATTGTAATGTAATGTAAAGTAATGTAATGTAATGTAATGTATTGTAATGTATTGTAATGTATTGTAGTGTATTGTAATATATTGTAGTGTATTGTAGTGTATTGTAGTGTATTGTAGTGTATTGTATTGTATTGTAATGTAATGTATTGTAATGTATTTTATTGTAGTGTATTGTATTATAGTGTATTGTAGTGTATTGTATTGTATTGTATTCTAATGTATTGTAATTTATTGTAGTGTATTATAGTATATTGTATTGTATTGTATTGTAATGTATTTTAGTGTACTGTATTGTAGTGCAGTGTAGTGTATTGTATTGTATTGTATTGTATTGTAGTGTATTGTAGTGTATTGTAGTGTATTGTATTGTATTGTATTGTATTGTAGTGTATTGTAATGTATTGTAATGTATTGTAATATATTGTTGTGTATTGTATTGTATTGTAATGTATTGTAATGTATTGTAATGTATTGTAGTGTATTTTATTGTGGTGTATTGTATTGTAGTGTATTTTATTATAGTGTATTGTAGTGTAGTGTAGTGTATTGTAGTGTGTTGTATTGTATTGTAGTGTAGTGTAGTGTGTTATAGTGTAGTGTGTTATAGTGTAGTGTGTTATAGTGTAGTGTGTTATAGTGTAGTGTGTTATAGTGTAGTGTGTTATAGTGTAGTGTGTTATAGTGTAGTGTGTTATAGTGTAGTGTGTTATAGTGTAGTGCAGTGTAGTGTCTTTATTGAACAGTCGTGTAAAGAAGCCACTCCGGGATGCTGACCTTTAGGCAGTTGCAAAGAAAAAGCCATATCTCAGACTGGCCAATAAAAAGAAAGATTAAGATGGGCAGTCTGAGATATGGCGTTTTCTTTGCAACTGGAGTCGGCTCTTCACTGTTGACGTTGAGACTGGTGTTTTGCGGGTACTATTTAATGAAGCTGCCAGTTGAGGACCTGTGAGGTGTCTGTGACCCCAAACTTTTGAACGGTAGTGTATTTACGCCCCTTTACGCATTATGCTGAATAATAATGACATTGCAGCAGACTATAGAGAACCGTTGGCTAATTTGTTGCATATAAAAAAAATCTAGACATTTATTTTGACTTATAAACTGGGTGGTTCAAGCTCTGAATGCTGATTGGCTGACAGCCGTGGTATACCACGGGTATGACAAAACGTTTATTTTTACTGCTCTAATTATGTTGGTAACCAGTTTATAAAAGCAATAAGGCCAGAGGAGGTGTGGTATATGGCCAATATACCATGGCTAAGGGCTATTCTTAGGCAAGACGCAACGCAAACTAAGACTGATGGTTTGGTTAGCTAAACTAGCAAGTCTGTTTGGTTACCACAGCAACTACTTTTAGCTAGTAAACTTGCTGGCTACTTCAGTGGATGTTGAACATGGATGACAGCGTAGGAAACAAAAATGGGGCAGATATATTTAAATCAGTTGACACCGACAGTGTGTAAACTTCTGAGGGCATAATTACACTATTATTACCCTGAGAATAAGACTGGTTCATGAATCATTTTAAACTTTTCCAGAATGTTTAGAAACTCTGTCCATGACTTTGATATTCTAAGTGTTCCAAAAGAAGGTGATTCATACTGTGTCTAGATGTTAGGACAAGAGGGCAAATATATTAATATTCCCTGCCCCCATCCTCTACTGTAGAGGGCATCTTTACCCTCTCTACCCCCGTTCTACCCTCTCTACCCTTTACCCTCTCTACCCTCTACCCTCTCTACCCTCTACCCTCTCTACCCTCTACCCTCTCTACCCTTTCTACCCTCTACCCCCTTTCTACCCTCTCTACCCTCTCTACACCCTCTCTACCTCCTCTCCTCTCCTCTCCTCTCCTCTCCTCTCCTCTCCTCTCCTCTCCTCTCCTCTCCTCTCCTCTCCTCTCCTCTCCTCTCCTCTCCTCTCCTCTCCTCTCCTCTCCTCTCCTCTCCTCTCCTCTCCTCTCCTCTCCTCTCCTCTCCTCGTCTCGTCAGTCACACTATCTAACAGATCACTCCACAACACAGTGTCACACCCCTCTGTATTCTAAAAAGGTTTTACTGTAGTTCTTTCATATTCAGGGTATGTTCTAAACCGGCAGCACAGTTAGCCACCTAACTTGACTTTAACATTCCTGCATCTATATACATATTGTAGATTTTGATCTTTTTGTGAGAGGTACGTGTGCAAGTGTGTGCGTATGATGTGTGCTTGTGCATGCCTGTGTGTGTGTGGTGGCTGTGTGTTGAGGATGTGGGAAATATATAAAGTCTAAAGCCCTGACACATTGTGTTACAGAGGAAATAAAGAGTGCTAGAGTTCTACTCCCCCTCTCCGAACCTCGCTGAGCGCCACAAATATGGTTCAGATTGGCCAACATTCCCAGAGATCAGCTTCTTGTGGACCGACGAGATCAGCTTCTGATGGACCGACGAGATCAGCTTCCGATGGACCGACGAGATCAGCTTCTGATGGACCGACGAACGGATGAACAGGAAAAAACTGTGATGGTGCTAAACAGGCCTGGCCCAGACTACAAAATGTTGGGGTTAATTTAGACAGAATGTTGGGGTTAATTTAGACAGAATTTTAGGGGTTAATTTAGACAGAATGTTAGGGGTTAATTTAGACAGAATGTTGGGGTTAATTTAGAGAGAATGTTGGGGTTAATTTAGAGAGAATGTTGGGGTTTATTTTGACAAAATGTTAGGGGTTAATTTAGACAGAATGAATGTTAGGGGTTAATTTATACAGAATTCTAGGGGTTAATTTAGACTGAATGTTATGGGTTAATTTAGACAGAATGTTAGGGGTTAATTTAGACATAATGTTAGGGGTTAATTTAGACAGAATGTTAGGGGTTAATTGAGACAGAATGTTAGGGGTTAATTTAGACAGAAATTAGGGGTTAATTTAGACAGAATGTTGGGGGTTAATTTAGACATAATGTTGGGGTTAATTTAGACAGAATGTTAGGGGTTAATTTAGACAGAATATTAGGGGATAATTTAGACAGAATGTTGGGGTTAATCTTGACAGAATTTTAGGGGTTAATTTAGACAAAATGTTAGGGGTTAATTTAGACAGAATGTTAGGGGTTAATTGAGACAGAATGTTAGGGGTTAATTTAGACAGAATGTTAGGGGTTAATTTAGACAGAATGTTGGGGGTTAATTTAGACATTATGTTGGGGTTAATTTAGACAGAATGTTAGGGGTTAATTTAGACAGAATGTTAGGGGATAATTTAGACAGAATGTTGGGGTTAATCTTGACAGAATTTAGGGGTTAAATTAGACAGAATGTTGGGGTTAATTTAGACAGAATGTAGGGGTTAATTTCAGGCAAAACGTTAGGGTTTAATTTAGACAGAATGTTGGGGTTAAGCTTCAGTCCTGATAATATCAATTTCTAACCACTGAATTCCGTTTTAGTATAAAAACATCCTAAAGTGGGAAAAAACTAAACATTCTGTACTCAACTGAGGCTGGAATGAATTAAAACCCGCCTTAGCATTGTTTGTACAGTATCTTTATTTACAATATTCATCCCGTGCCTACACACTTCTAATTCTGAAAAGTGAAACCTGTGAGGTGCATCAATCTGGTAGTAGTTGTAGGATTTTATACAGTACCCAAGACCAGTCTGTGAGTTAATTTGACCATTGGAAAAAGAGCTACTGTGTAAATACTCCACTGTGGTAAGAGGTATCTAGCTCTATCTCTTTCCACATGTACAGCGTAGCGGGACCCTATCTGTCGCAGCACTCCAGCCAGGTCGCTCAAGTTCCAATGTGATATTAGATATCCGTCCAGGTCCCCAGGACATTTTACATTTACATTTTAGTCATTTAGCAGACGCTCTTATCCAGAGCGACTTACAGTTAGTGAATACATATATTTTTTAATATTTTTTTTTATACTGGCCCCCTGTGGGAAACGAACCCACAACCCTGGCGTTGCAAACGCCATGCTCTATCAACTGAGCTACATCCCTGCCGGCCATTCCCTACCCTGGACGACGCTGGGCCAATTGTGCGCCGCCCATGAGTCTCCCGGTCGCGGCCGGCTGCGACAGAGCCTGGATTCGAACCAGGATCTCTAGTGGCACAGTTAGCACTGCGATGCAGTGCCTTAGACCACTGCGCCACTCAGGACATGGACATCAGGACATCAGGAATCGGCTTCAATACAAATACTGACCACTAGGGGCAACAGTGAGCGCTATTCCCATCAAGTAGACCTGGGTTGCTAGAGCATTGTGGACGGGGGTGGTGGATGGGCATACGCTGTGAGCTCCGGCTCTGAGGGTGATGGATGGGCATACGCTGTGAGCTCCGGTTCTGGGGATGGTGGATGGGCATACGCTGTGAGCTCCGGCTCTGAGGGTGATGGATGAGCATACGCTGTGAGCTCCGGCTCTGAGGGTGATGGATGGGCATACGCTGTGAGCTCCGGCTCTGAGGGTGATGGATGGGCATACGCTGTGAGCTCCGGCTCTGAGGGTGATGGATGGGCATACGCTGTGAGCTCCGGCTCTGGGGATGGTGGATGGGCATACGCTGTGAGCTCCGGCTCTGGGGATAGTGGATGGGCATACGCTGTGAGCTCCGGCTCTGGGGATGGTGGATGGGCATACGCTGTGAGCTCCGGCTCTGAGGGTGATGGATGGGCATACGCTGTGAGCTCCGGCTCTGGGGATGGTGGATGGGCATACGCTGTGAGCTCCGGCTCTGAGGGTGATGGATGGGCATACGCTGTGAGCTCCGGCTCTGAGGGTGATGGATGGGCATACGCTGTGAGCTCCGGCTCTGACGGTGATGGATGGGCATACGCTGTGAGCTCCGGCTCTGAGGGTGATGGATGGGCATACGCTGTGAGCTCCGGCTCTGGGGATAGTGGATGGGCATACGCTGTGAGCTCCGGCTCTGGGGATAGTGGATGGGCATACGCTGTGAGCTCCGGCTCTGGGGATGGTGGATGGGCATACGCTGTGAGCTCCGGCTCTGAGGGTGATGGATGGGCATACGCTGTGAGCTCCGGCTCTGGGGATGGTGGATGGGCATACGCTGTGAGCTCCGGCTCTGAGGGTGATGGATGGGCATACGCTGTGAGCTCCGGCTCTGAGGGTGATGGATGGGCATACGCTGTGAGCTCCGGCTCTGAGGGTGATGAATGGGCATACGCTGTGAGCTCCGGCTCTGAGGGTGATGGATGGGCATACGCTGTGAGCTCCGGCTCTGGGGATGGTGGATGGGCATACGCTGTGAGCTCCGGCTCTGAGGGTGATGGATGGGCATACGCTGTGAGCTCCGGCTCTGAGGGTGATGGATGGGCATACGCTGTGAGCTCCGGCTCTGGGGATGGTGGATGGGCATACGCTGTGAGCTCCGGCTCTGAGGGTGATGGATGGGCATACGCTGTGAGCTCCGGCTCTGGGGATGGTGGATGGGCATACGCTGTGAGCTCCGGCTCTGAGGGTGATGGATGGGCATACGCTGTGAGCTCCGGCTCTGAGGGTGATGGATGGGCATACGCTGTGAGCTCCGGCTCTGAGGGTGATGGATGGGCATACGCTGTGAGCTCCGGCTCTGAGGGTGATGGATGGGCATACGCTGTGAGCTCCGGCTCTGGGGATGGTGGATGGGCATACGCTGTGAGCTCCGGCTCTGGGGATAGTGGATGGGCATACGCTGTGAGCTCCGGCTCTGGGGATAGTGGATGGGCATACGCTGTGAGCTCCGGCTCTGGGGATGGTGGATGGGCATACGCTGTGAGCTCCGGCTCTGAGGGTGATGGATGGGCATACGCTGTGAGCTCCGGCTCTGGGGATGGTGGATGGGCATACGCTGTGAGCTCCGGCTCTGAGGGTGATGGATGGGCATACGCTGTGAGCTCCGGCTCTGGGGATGGTGGATGGGCATACGCTGTGAGCTCCGGCTCTGAGGGTGATGGATGGGTATACGCTGTGAGCTCCGGCTCTGAGGGTGATGGATGGGCATACGCTGTGAGCTTCGGCTCTGAGGGTGATGGATGGGCATACGCTGTGAGCTCCGGCTCTGAGGGTTGTGCATTCAATCCCTGTGACAGGCACTTCTTTTTAGTTTTTTTAGTTTAAAATTTTCCCAAACCTTAACCTACCTAAACTTAACCGTCATAAATCGATGTCTATTCCCCCCAAATTAATTGAGATACAGCCTATATTGGGCCTATCTGAATTCTAGCTACATTTGAAGCACATGTTGTGCCCTAGAAAGTAATACGTAACACTGTAAAACTGTAAAGAGATTTGTTTATTATAAACCCTAAAATGTTGATAGGAAATACCTGTCATTGAAATTACAAAGTCATTTGTGGAATATTAGATTTCTACGTTGTGTAAAAGCACAATTTTCCTTCAGAAAATTGTAGACTGTTTCTTTAGAAACATCAGGTTTGTGATGATGACAAGACATCAGTCATTCATTCATTCTGTGAACATTGATCACCTGAAAAATATATCTCTTTTCCTTTTTTGTCTGTGGCCCCAGATGTTTGGATACACTGGGAAAGTTACCTGAGTGGTATCCTATGAAACAGATTTGAGGAGTTGGCGAGGTAACTTTGGACAACTCTGAGTTCAACTCGGGAGAACTGGTGAAACGAAAGCGGGTCACCTTTTAGCCTGGTACATTTCTATGGCAATGAATCCTTCAGAACTAACCTGCTCCAGGGCAGGCTAACTCACAGCTATCTCCGCTCACCCTGAATGAAATGACTGAGCCATGAGTTGAGGACCAAAGAGATCAGATTCCCTCCCTCTCACAAAGATTGCATCATCATCCCCTTAATTTGAGGAAGACGACTGCTACTCAATATTAGGAAGGGGTTTCTAATGTTTCGTATACTCAGTGTATATATCAATGCGTTGTCTAAACTGCGGACGCAAATCCGCCATAGAAATACAATTGGTAATGGTTTGGTAATATGTATAGTCTATCTATTGAACAGTTTGGTAATATGGATAGTCTATCTATTGAACAGTTTGGTAATATGGATAGTCTATCTATTGAACAGTTTGGTAATATGGATAGTCTAACTATTTAACATTTTGGGCCCGTGTAGCTCAATTGGTAGAGCATGGCGCTTGCAACGCCAGGGTTGTGGGCTCCATTCCCACGGGGGACAAGTATGAAAAAACAACCCAAAAAAAACATGTATGCACTCACTAACTGTAAGTCGCTCTGGGTAAGAGCATCTGCTAAATGACTAAAATGTAAAAATGTAATATGGATAGCCTAACTATTGAACGGTTTGGAGCGTGTACTGAAGTAATGGACAGGTTCGTTTTGCAAGGCCCTGATCCCCAGGCGGGTGGAGAGTTCTCTTTAGTATCAATGGAATGGTCGAAAACGTGCGAACCCTATTTTAATTTGCTCCATGGCAAGGCGGCAAAGTGTTGCGTTATCACTAGTTACCACAGCCACAAAGTCATAAACCCCGGCTATTTCCACATTCTCTTCTTAAAGTCTGATTTTAAACCTAACCTTAACCCTAAGTTTAACCACACTGCTAACATTAGCCTAATCCTAACCTTAAATTAAGACCAAAAAGCTCATGTTGATTTTAATGAATTTGTACACTATAGACAATTTTGACTTTGTGGCTGTTTTATCTGGAAACCCTAGCTACAGAGAAAAGCTGTTTGGCTCTCAGACGACTCGTGAATTGGAAGAACTTTGCAGCAGGTGTTTCTGATCAATAAACATTGCCATGCTGGTGGATGGTAAGAGTTAAATAAAAACCAGGCCTGAAACAAAATGTAGGCTGGAAAATAATTGGCAGGTCATCTCATAGAAAAAGACACGTAAAACTCTCATAATCCGACCAAAACGATGACCTATTGACTGACATCGTTGTGCGACATCGTGGGTAAGCTCTGGCCATCGTCTTTCAGCTCAAAAAAAGTGAATGCATTTTAAACTTCACGCACAGTAACACTTTTATATTACTTATTAATACAATTATTTTATCGATAAGAATGGGGAAAAGGGTGCTTTTGGTTGTGCATTGATAACCAATAGTCGCTATTAACTATAAGCAATAAAGTATATTTCACACCATAGCTGCTGAATTAGGGTGGCAGGTAGCCTAGTGGTTAAGAGCATTGGACCAGAGCCGACTAGGGGAAAAATCTGTCGATGTGCCTTTGAGCAAGGCACTTTACCCTAATTGCTCCTTTAAGTGGCTCTGGATAAGAATGTCTGCTAAATGACTAAAATGTAAAGTTTATTTGATTTTGGCACAAAGGAGAATGTGTCACTGACCCCGCCCATGGATTGATGTTTCAGTGTTGTCTCAATGAAGAGTTCAGCATTCAACTAGCGACATGCACGCACATTTACAAGCCTGCTGGAGTTCTGGTTAGCTTTCTAAAACCCTGAGTGGATCTAGCTGACTTCGTAAGATACCCCTCCGGTTGTTAGCTAGCTAGCCAGAGGTAACATCACTGAACAAAGTGTAAACAAATGGTTAACGACTCGCGAGTAGTTTTACAATGGCCCACCGTTTATGAATGTAAAATGCCGTCCGGGCAAAACCGCTATAGGAAGTAAACAAATTAAATTAAAAATTAAATTAAATTAAAAATGTTGCGCCGATAAAGTGGGTCAGATCTTTTGACCTAGTTCGGCTAGACGCAACCATGATGCTATCGAACCTGCACTCACTTGTTTCGCTAGGGCACTCGAAAACAACGGTACAGCGAAGCCTTATCCTTACAACAATTACTATCTGGGAGATTTTTTATTTTAATTTTTTGCACAGTGCTCCCAAAATAAAACTCCTGGTCCAACAGCAAAATATTTTCATTGTTGCCCATGCGAGGAAGTTAGGCTGGCCATTTTTAGCTAGGTAGCCTATGACAACAAAAACTAAAAGTGTATGACAGAGTCATAGACCATTTTGACAACATGAAAGAGAGGATGGCGTTCAACTAGTCTAAGTAGGGTGAGTCAACTTATTTTACTTGCACGCGCACGCAAGCACACACTCTCACACACACACAAACACACTCACTCACACACACACACACATTCACTCTCTCACACACCCACGCACTCACACACACACGCACACGCACACACACACACACTCACACGCGCACATATGCGCACGCAAGCACACACACACTCACACACGCACACACAAATCAGTATCATGGACAGCCGCATGATATTTAGCAACACTGATTGGACTGTAACTTGCTTGACCATGCCGCAGGTGAAATAACTGTTTGTTTCATGCAATATGCTTTGTGGACTTCACCGTACAGATGTTGCTCTCCCGTTTTGTGATTAAACAAACGTATGTGTAGTTGAATTTATTCCGCCACTGTGTGACTGTTGTCTTCCCTTTGTTAGGACCGTAGTGTATATACTGTAGTACTGGTTATAGAGATAGAGCCTAACACCTCTCTCCTATCCTGCGTTCTTTCATCGGTCCAGAGGAAAGTACAGCCACTAGATGATTTAGGCTCTCTGTCGTTCTGTCTCGCTCTCTCTCTCTCTCTCTCTCTCTCTCTGTCTCTCTCTCTCTCTCTCTCTCTCTCTCTCTCTCTCTCTCTCTCTCTCTCTCTCTCTCTCTCTCTCTCTCTCTCTGTCTCTCTCTCTCTCTCTCTCTCTCTGTCTCTCTCGCTCTCTAGCTCTCTCTTTCTCGCTCTCTCTCTCTCTCTCTCTCTCTCTCTCTCTCTCTCTCTCTCTCTCTCTCTCTCTACCCCCCTCTCTCTCTCTCCCCCCTCCCTCTCTCGCTCTACCTCCTCCTCTCTCTCTCAATTCAAAGGGCTTCATTGGCATGGGAAACATATGTTAACATTGCCAAAGCAAGTGAAGTAGATAGTAAACAAAAGTGAAATAAACAATAAATATTAACAGTAAACATTACACTCAGAAGTTTCAAAAGAATAAAGACATTTCAAATGTCATATTATGTCTATATACAGTGTTGTAACAATGTGCAAATAGTTAAAGTACAAAAGGGAAAATAAATAAACATAAATATGGGTTGTATTTACAATGGTGTTTGTTCTTCACTGGTTGCCCTTTTCTTGTGGCAACAGGTCACAAATCTTGCTGCTGTGATGGCACACTGTGGTATTTCACCCAGTCGATAAGGGAGTTTATCAAAATTGGGTTTGTTTTCGAATTCTTTGTGGATCTCTGCAATCTGAGGGAAATATGTGTCTCTAATATGGCCATACATTTGGCAGGAGGTTAGGAAGTGCAGCTCAGTTTCCACCTCATTTTGTGGGCAGTGTTCACATAGCCTGTCTTCTCTTGAGAGCCAGGTCTGCCTATGGCAGCCTTTCTCAATAGCAAGGCTATGCTCACTGAGTCTGTACATAGTCAAAGCTTTCCTTAAGTTTGGGTTAGTCACAGTGGTCAGGTATTCTGCCACTGTGTACTCTCTGTTTAGGGCCAAGTAGCATTCTAGTTTGCTGTTTTTTTGTTAATTCTTTACAATGTGTCAAGTAAATATCTTTTTGTTTTCTCATGATTTGGGTCTAATTGTGTTGCTGTCCTGGGGCTCTGTGGGGTCTGTTTGTGTTTGTGACCAGAGGCCCAGGACCAGCTTACTTAGGGGACTCTTCTCCAAGTTCATCTCTCTGTAGGTGATGGCTTTGTTGTGGAAGGTTTGGGAATCGCTTCCTTTTAGGTGGTTGTAGAATTTAACATCTCTTTTCTGGATTTTGATAATTAGCGGGTATCGGTCAAATTTTGCTCTGCATGCATTATTTGGTGTTTTTCGTTGTACACAGAGGATATTTTTGCAGAATTCTGCATGCAGAGTCTCAATATGGTGTTTGTCCCATTTAGTGAATTCCTGGTTGGTGAGCGGAACCCAGACCTCACAACTATAAAGGGCAATGGGTTCTATAACTGATTCAAGTATTTTTAGCTCTCTCTCTCTCTCTCTCTGTAAGGTTTGATAAGCTGGCCAACTCAGAGGAAAACCTCCTCCTCCTCCCCCTCCCCTCCTCCTCCCCAGGAGTTCAAACCACAGGCCCCAGATCAGAGGTAATCCCATAATGACTGTTTGTCACCACGATTCTGACGTCACCACACAGCTCTGAGATCAGCCTTCAGGCTTTACTACAGATGCAGAGGATAATTTACACACACACTACTGTTTCTCCTGGGTGTGTGTGTGTGTGTGTGTGTGTGTGTGTGTGTGTGTGCAGAGCTCTAAAGAGTGACCAATTTGGTCGCACATGCGACTAAAAATCTTGCTGTGCGTATCTTCCAGTACTTTTATTTTGGGAGCACTGTGCAACTAAAAAAAATATCCAATAAAAAACTCAATGCCTAACAATGTTTCGCCTCAGCACTCTTCTCTTCACCGCTCAAACAAGACAGACAATACAGACTAATGCTTTGTTTACAAACCATAACCAATCATAATGCTACAAATGCTAATTAAACCAATCACACAATCTAGGCACACAACCAATCCCTTTTTTTGCGCAAACCTTCCCTCAGAGCTGTGCCACCCCTTTCTGGCAGGTAATGGCATTAGCTAGAAAGTTAGCTAGCAAGAATAACAACAACGAAACAGGGTGGAATTGAAGCTTTCTTTTAACAAAACAAAAAAACTAATGAGGAAATGATCAACCACAACCAGAAGAAGATGATGAGGACAATGTCTGCTACCGATCCACCTCCTCAGAAAAAGAAAAAGATGCTTCAATAGGAGACGTGGGACAAAACTAGCAACACAATATTCTGTTGAAAGTGTTAAAGTTAAAACACGAGGCGTTGTAGTAGTAACTGGGTCCAGAAGCCTAAAACACGACGCGTTGCTAAAACATAAATTAAGCCATCAGGCTAAATCAAATCAAATGTTATTTGCCCCGAATACAACAAGTGTAGACTTTACCGTGAAAATGCAAACTAATGAGCCTTTTCCCAACAATGCAGTTAAAAAGTATGAAAATGAACAAATAGTACTGGTACTGAGTCAGTGCACTAGGGTGGTTGGGTTAGTAGGGGTAGTTGGGGTGGTTGATTGAGGTAATATGTCTTGCTGATGTTGAGGGAGAGGTTGTTGTCCTGGCACCACACTGCCAGGTCTTTGACCTCCTCCCTATAGGCTGTCGTTGGTGATCAGGTCTACCACCGTCGTGTCGTCAGCAAACTTAATGATGGTGTTGGAGTCATGCCTGGCCACGCAGTCGTGGGTGAACAGGGAGTACAGGAGGGGGCTAAGCACGCACCCCTGAGGGGCCCCCGTGTTGAGGGTCAGCTTGATGGATGTGTTGTTGTTTGCCCTCACCATCTGGGGGTGGCTCATCAGAAAGTCCAGTATCCAATTGCAGAGGGAGGTATTTAATCCCAGGGTCCTTAGTTTAGTGATGAGCTTGGAGTGCACGATGGTGTTCTCCGTTTTGCTCTACGACCCCCCACAAGTGTATAAAGAGTTACCCGTCTAACAGAACACAGAGGGTGTTCTTTAATGGAAGCCTCTCCAACATAATCCAGGTAGAGTCAGGCATTTGAGTAAAGCCAGTGTGTCTGTATGTGGATCACTCAACACTATACATGTCAGCTACTACAGCGACTGAATTGACTGCAACACTTAACCTTTACGGGATTGGTGTCCCGTATACGGGACGGTTGAGCTAATATGCGCTAATGTGAATAGCATGATTGTTGTAAGTAACAGCAAACTTTCCAGGACATAGACATGTGTTGTATGGGCAGAAAGCTTAAATTCTTGTTAATTTAACTGCACTGTCCAATTTACAGTAGCTATTACAGTGATAAAAATACCACACTATTGTTTGAGGAGAGTGCACAACAACAAAAAACGTATCACGACAACTGGTTTGAGGAGAGTGCACAACAACAAAAAACGTATCACGACAACTGGTTTGATACATTCACCTCTGAAGGTAAATAATGTACTTACGTTCAATTAATCTTGCTCTGATTTGTCATCCTGAGGGTCCCAGAGATAAAATGTAGCATAGTTTCGTTTGAAATGTAGGAACTTAAATGTAGGAACTTGGTTCTACTGTTCGAATCCCTGCTGTCTCTGGCTCCACACCCACCCCGCCCGGACATCTAGATGTGTGAAAGTTAGTGTATAAGCTAATGATCCATCATGTATGATATTCCTGGGAGTGTGTAAACTTACATTTTGTATTGCCATATCATTTTTGTATGTTCTCTATAGTTTGTACTTGAAAAATGTATCAATTGACCAATTGACCAATTCGGGCAGACTTGATAGTCCAGTATTGCAATGCTTCACTGGATCAATCTGAAACTTTGCACAGACACTGCTGCCATCTAGTGGCCAAAATGTAAATAGCGCCTAAACTGCAATATTATATTGTGGCCTTTCTCTTGCATTTCAAAGATGATAAAAAAATATATAAATAGATAATTGTCACGATCGTCTTCAAAAGGAGCAGACCAATACGCAGCGTGTTGAGCGAACATGATGACTTTATTATACTAAAGTGCAAAACAATAAACGATTCATGAAGTCCACAGTTACAATGACCGTAAAGGAACAAAAACCCACAACACTAAGGTGAACACTGACAGTTTAAATATGGCTCCCAATCAGAGATAACGAGCCGACAACTGACACTCGTTACCACTGATTGGGAGTCACACGACCAAACAATGAAACACAACCAAATACAACACAACCAAATGAACACACCCTGGCTCAAAATACACAGTCCCGGAGCCAGAGCGTGACAGTACCCCCCCCCTAAAGGCGCGGACTCCGACCGCGCCTACACCCCAAACAGGGGAGGGCTGGGTGGGTATTGCTCCTCGGAGGCGGCTCCGGCTCCGGCCTTGACCACCACCCTACTACAATCCCCCCGTAGTGCCCCCAGTCCGATCTGACCCAGCTAGCTGGATCAGGACTGCCGACGCGCACCCCTGGCTTGGCGCGTGAGGCAGGAATGGACCGGACCTGGCAGACGATACGCACCCTTTGCATGGTGCGTGGAGCCGGAACAGGCCTCACCAGGCTGAAGACTCGCATCCCTGGCTTGGTGCGAGTAGCAGGAATGGGCTGAATCCGGCTGACGACTCGCACCCTTGGCTTGGTGCGAGTAGCAGGAATGGGCTGAATCCGGCTGACGACTCGCACCCTTGGCTTGGTGCGAGTAGCAGGAATGGGCTGAATCCGGCTGACGACTCGCACCCTTGGCTTGGTGCGAGTAGCAGGAATGGGCTGAATCCGGCTGACGACTCGCACCCTTGGCTTGGTGCGAGTAGCAGGAATGGGCTGAATCCGGCTGACGACTCGCATCCTTGACTTGGTACGAGTGGCATGAATGGGCCGGACTGGGCTGGCGACGTGCACCACAGACCTGGTGCGGAGAGCAGGAACGGGCAGAGCCGGGCTGACGAGACGCACCACAGGCTTGATGCGGAGAGCAGGCACGGGCCGTGCCGGACTGACGACGCACACCACTGGCTTGGTGCGGGAAGCTTGGATGGGCCGGACTGTACTGGGGACACACACCACTGGTCCTACACCGGGATCTGGAACGGGCCGGACCGGACTGGCAACACACGCCAGTACCTCTCGCCGTGCCTCTACTTCCTCCATCCCCTCTTCGACCAGTGGCCCCCGTAACCCGGCGGCCTTCTCCGGCAACCCACTGGGCCGCTCTATCGCGGCCTCCCGCTGGTCCGACGTCGTGGGCCCCCCAAAAAATTTTTCGGGGCGTCTCTCCTACCCGTGGACCAGGTCTCCATGTCCCTCGCCAGCCTCTCGCCCTTCTGCCATAATGTCAAGCCCTTCTCTTCCTCACTCGGCTTGACCCAGTCCAGGAGGCGAAGGAGATCTGTGAGGGATCTCCCTGGCGATGGCTCCTGGACACGCTGCTTGGTCCCATCTTGGTGGGTTTTTCTGTCACGATCGTCTTCAAAAGGAGCAGACCAATACGCAGCGTGTTGAGCGAACATGATGACTTTATTATACTAAAGTGCAAAACAATAAACGATTCATGAAGTCCACAGTTACAATGACCGTAAAGGAACAAAAACCCACAACACTAAGGTGAACACTGACAGTTTAAATATGGCTCCCAATCAGAGATAACGAGCCGACAGCTGACACTCGTTACCACTGATTGGGAGTCACACGACCAAACAATGAAACACAACCAAATACAACACAACCAAATGAACACACCCGGCTCAAAATACACAGTCCCGGAGCCAGAGCGTGACAATAATGCATGTTTTTTTGTTTGTATTATCTTTTACCAGATCTAATGTGTTATATTCTCCTACATTCATTTCAGATTTCCACAAACTTCAGTGTTTCCATTCAAATGGTATCAATAAATATAATAATAATAATAATAATAATAATAATAATAATAATAATAATAATAATAATAATAATAATAATAATAATAATAATATGCATATCCTTGCTTCAGGTCCTGAGCTACAGGCAGTTAGATTTGGGTATGTCATTTTAGGCGAAAATTGAAAAATGGGTCCGATCCATAAGAGGTCAACAAAGAGCTGCAATTAGTTTCAGAATGGCTGGCAAGGAATAAGTTAGTCCTACATATTTCTAAAACTAAAACCATTGTATTTGGGACAAATCATTCACTAAACCCTAAACCTCAACTAAATCTTGTAATAAATAATGTGGAAATTCAGCAAGTTGAGGTGACTAAACTGCTTGGAGTAACCCTGGATTGTAAACTGTTATGGTCAAAACATACTGATACAACAATGGCTAAGATGGGGAGAAGTCTGTCCATAATAAAGCACTGTTCTACCTTCTTAACAGCACTATCAAAAAGGCAGGTCCTACAGGCTCTAGTTTTGTCGCACCTGGACTACTGTTCAGTCGTGTGATCAGGTGCCACAAAAAGGGACTTGCAATTGGCTCAGAACAGGGCAGTGCGGCTGGCCCTTGGATGTACACAGAGAGCTAACATTATAGTAGCAAAGGCCAAATTCAATATTTTATCTCCCTGCTGCTGTTGAACCAGGTCTCTCTTGAAAAATATATTTTATCTCACTGAGAAAAACCTGTATAAATAAAGTAATGTGCATGTCAATCACTCCTGGCTCAAAGTGGAGGAGAGATTGACTTCATCACTACTTGTATTTGTGAGAGGTATTGACATGTTGAATGAACCGAGCTGTCTGTTTGAACTACTAGCACACAGCTCGGACACCCATTCATACCCCACAAGACATGCCACCAGAGGTCTCTTCACAGTCCCCAAGTTCAGAACAGACTATGGGAGGCGCACAGTACTACATAGAGCCATGACTACATGGAACTCTATTCCACATCAAGTAACCGTTTACAGTTTGCAGTTGCACAATAAAGGTTATATTTTAATAAAGTATATAAATATATTTGCTCTTGCACTTT
>CM062505.1:1582259-1617259 GCA_031479575.1 Coregonus ussuriensis | reverse complement strand
CTCTGTTCATGGCGGCTCGGAGTCTATAAGTATCCAAAGCAACGGCTCCGACTCGGACTGCTCTGCTCAATGAAGAGACACGAAAGAGCAGTTAGCTGTTAGCTACTCTTCATCACTCTAAACTCCGACAAACGCAAGGAACATTATTATTTTCTGTGAAATAATCTCTGCTGTCTTATATTTGACGAGGTTGAAGCACTTCTGACACTTAACTCTAACCCATACACATCCTAACCCCTAACTCTAACCCATACACATCCTAACCCCTAACTCTAACCCATACACATCCTAACCCCTAACTCTAACCCATACACATCCTAACCCCTAACTCTAACCCATACACATCCTAACCCCTAACTCTAACCCATACACATCCTAACCCCTAACTCTAACCCATACACATCCTAACCCTTAACTCTAACCCATACACATCCTAACCCTTAACTCTAACCCATACACATCCTAACCCTTAACTCTAACCCATACACATCCTAACCCCTAACTCTAACCCATACACATCCTAACCCCTAACTCTAACCCATACACATCCTAACCCTTAACTCTAACCCATACACATCCTAACCCTTAACTCTAACCCATACACATCCTAACCCCTAACTCTAACCCATACACATCCTAACCCCTAACTCTAACCCATACACATCCTAACCCCTAACTCTAACCCATACACATCCTAACCCCTAACTCTAACCCATACACATCCTAACCCCTAACTCTAACCCATACACATCCTAACTCCTAACTTATATGCAGACATAGAAGACCAATTCTACTCCCGCTAATGTCCTCTAATCCATTAAATGTATTTGTTTGGTTTGGCCGCTTTCTCAATGTAACGGAACTGTATATTTTAACTGAGACTACTGTTATGGACAGTTACTGATCCTTGAGGTACACAATGAATCTATAGTCTGGCTCTGCAACCGTTATGCTCAGTAATGTCCTGGATGCTTATATTGTGTCTTGGAGGGTTGAATGCATTGGATGCATCTGTTTAGCTTGGCAGCAGTATTCTTAGTGAAAGTACTATAACGGATGGTAACCAGTACAGGGTAAGGACATACATAGCCTTGCTGCTCCAGAACACTCTCCAGTGTGTGTGGGTGTGTCTCTCTCTCTCTCTCTCGCTCTCTCTGTGTCTGTGTGTGTGTGTGTGTGTGTGTGTGTGTGTGTGTGTGTGTGCGTTTGTGTATATGCGGGGTCGCAGATATCAACATCAATAGTTGTTGCCAGACCGTCCAGCCCTCTCATAACATCCAATCAGATAGCAGAAATAACAGGCACAGAATCAGCCACAGCACTCTCTTCAGAGTTTGGATCACTCTCCTACCATCTCTCTCTCTCCCCCCCCCCCCAACCCTGGACCTGGTCCATTCTGTAGGTTGTTGGGTTCAATCTGGACCATCCTGTAGGTTGTTGTGTTCAACCCTGGACCTGGTCCATCCTGTATGTTGTTGGGTTCAACCCTGGACCTGGGCCATCCTGTAGGTTGTTTGGTTCCACAGCTTTAAACCCGTGGATGGTCCATGGACTCTGTGTGTATCCCAAATGGCCCTATTAGGGCTCTGGTCAGAAGCAGTGCACTATAAAGGGTACAGTGCTGCACTATAAAGGGTACAGTGGTGCACTATAAAGGGTACAGTGGTGCACTATAAAGGGTACGTTGACTTATTCCACATTTTGTTACAGCCTGAATTCAAAATGGATAAAAAAACTTTTTCTCTCTCATCTACAGACAACATCTTAAGTGAAAACATGTTTTTTGTACAATATTTGCACATTGTTCTTTTTTAAATTGTTCAAGCTCTGTCAAGACAGTCAGAGAGATAGACAGTTAGAGAGATAGATAGACAGTTAGACATGGATGGACAGTTAGAGAGATAGATAGACAGTTAGAGAGATAGACAGACAGTCAGAGAGAGACAGATAGATAAACAGTCAGAGAGATAGACAGTTAGAGAGAGATAGATAGCCAGTTAGAGAGATAGACAGTTAGAGAGAGATATAGACAGTTAGAGAGAGACAGATAGTTAGAGAGATAGATAGACAGTTAGACATGGTTGGTCCTCTGTAGCTCAGCTGGTAGAGCACGGCGCTTGTAACGCCAAGGTAGTGGGTTCGATCCCCGGGACCACCCATACACAAAAAAATGTATGCACGCATGACTGTAAGTCGCTTTTGATAAAAGCGTCTGCTAAATGGCATATTATTATTATTATGGACAGTTAGAGAGATAGATAGACAGTTAGAGAGATAGATAGACAGTTAGAGAGAGACAGATAGATAGACAGTTAGAGATATATAGACAGTTAGAGAGAGATAGATAGACAGTTAGAGAGAGACAGATAGATAAACAGTTAGAGAGATAGACAGTTAGAGAGAGAGATAGACAGTTAGACATAGATGGACAGTTAGAGAGATAGAAAGACAGTTAGTGAGAGATAGATAAACAGTTAGAGAGATAGATCGACAGTTAGAGAGAGACAGATAAACAGTTAGAGAGATAGACAGTTAGAGAGATAGATAGACAGTTAGAGAGAGACAGATAGATAAACAGTTAGAGAGATAGATAGACAGTTAGACATAGATGGACAGTTAGAGAGATAGAAAGACAGTTAGTGAGAGATAGATAGACAGTTAGAGAGATAGATCGACAGTTAGAGAGATAGACAGACAGTTAGACATGGATGGACAGTTAGAGAGATAGATAGACAGTTAGTGAGAGATAGATAGACAGTTAGACATGGATGGACAGTTAGAGAGATAGAAAGACAGTTAGTGAGAGATAGATAGACAGTTAGACATAGATGGACAGTTAGAGAGATAGAAAGACAGTTAGTGAGAGATAGATAGACAGTTAGACATAGATGGACAGTTAGAGAGATAGAAAGACAGTCAGAGAGATAGATAGACAGTTAGAGAGATAAATAGACATTTAAATAGACAGTTAGACATAGATAGACAGTTAGAGAGAGACAGATAGATAGACAGTTAGAGAGAGATAGATAGACAGTTAGACATGGATGGACAGTTAGAGAGATAGGAAGACAGTTAGTGAGATAGATAGACAGTTAGAGAGAGATCGACAGTTAGAGTGAGATAGATAGACAGTTAGACATAGATGGACAGTTAGAGAGAGATAGATAGACAGTTAGAGAGAGATAGATAGACAGTCATAGAGATAGATAAACAGTTAGAGAGATAGATAAACAGTTAGAGAGATAGATAAACTGTTAGAAATAGATAGACAGTTAGAGAGAGATAGATAGACAGTTAGACATAGATGGACAGTTAGAGAGAGATAGATAGACAGTTAGACATAGATGGACAGTTAGAGAGAGATAGATAAACAGTTAGACATAGATGGACAGTTAGAGAGAGATAGATAGACAGTTAGACATAGATGGACAGTTAGAGAGAGATAGATAGACAGTTAGACATAGATGGACAGTTAGAGAGAGATAGATAGACAGTTAGACATAGATGTACAGTTAGAGAGAGATATATAGACAGTTGACATATATAGACAGTTAGAGAGAGAGATAAACAGTTAGAGAGATAGATAGACAGTTAGAGAGAGATAGATAGACAGTTAGAGAGATAGATCGACAGTTAGAGATAGATAGATAGATAGATAGATAGACAGTTAGACATAGATGGACCGTTAGAGAGATAGAAAGACAGTCAGAGAGAGAGATAGACAGTTAGAGAGATAAATATACATTTAAATAGACAGTTAGACATAGATCGACAGAGAGTGAGATAGATAGACAGTTAGACATGGATGGACAGTTAGAGAGATAGAAAGACAGTTAGTGAGATAGACAGTTAGAGAGAGAGATCGACAGTTAGAGAGCAATAGATAGACAGTTAGAGAGAGACAGATAGACAGTCATAGATATAGATAAACAGTTAGAGAGATAGATAAACAGTTAGAGAGATAGATAAACAGTTAGAGAGAGATAGATAGACAGTTGGAGATAGATAGATAGACAGTTAGAGAGACAGATAGACAGTTAGACATAGATGGACAGTTAGAGAGATAGAAAGACAGTCAGAGAGAGAGATAGACAGTTAGAGAGATAAATATACATTTAAATAGACAGTTAGACATAGATCGACAGATAGAGTGAGATAGATAGACAGTTAGACATGGATGGACAGTTAGAGAGATAAAAAGACAGTTAGAGAGATAGATCGACATTTAGAGAGATAGATAGACAGTCATAGAGAGAGAGATAAACAGTTAGAGAGATAGATAAACAGTTAGAGAGATAGATCGACAGTTAGAGAGAGATAGATCGACAGTTAGAGAGAGATAGATAGACAGTTAGACATAGATGGACAGTTAGAGAGAGATAGATAGACAGTTAGACATAGATAGACAGTTAGACATAGATGGACAGTTAGAGAGAGATAGATAAACAGTTAGAGAGATAGATCGACAGTTAGAGAGAGATAGATCGACAGTTAGAGAGAGATAGATAGACAGTTAGACATAGATGGATAGTTAGAGAGAGATAGATAGACAGTTAGACTTAGATGGACAGTTAGATAGAGATAGATAGACAGTTAGACATATATAGACAGTTAGAGAGAGAGATAAACAGTTAGAGAGATAGATAGACAGTTAGAGAGATAGATAGATAGATAGTTAGAGAGATAGATCAACAGTTAGAGATAGATAGATAGATAGATAGACAGTTAGACATAGATGGACCGTTAGAGAGATAGAAAGACAGTCAGAGAGAGAGACATGTTAGAGAGAGAGATCGACAGTTAGAGAGCAATAGATAGACAGTTAGAGAGAGACAGATAGACAGTTATGGAGATAGATAAACAGTTAGAGAGATAGATAAACAGTTAGAGAGATAGATAGACAGTTAGAGATAGATAGATAGACAGTTAGAGAGACAGATAGACAGTTAGAGAGATAAATATACATTTAAATAGACAGTTAGACATAGATCGACAGATAGAGTGAGATAGATAGACAGTTAGACATGGATGGACAGTTAGAGAGATAGAAAGACAGTTAGAGAGATAGATCGACAGAGAGATAGATAGACAGTCATAGAGAGAGATAAACAGTTAGAGAGATAGATAAACAGTTAGAGAGATAGATAAACAGTTAGAGAGATAGATCGACAGTTAGAGAGAGAGAGATAGACAGTTAGACATAGATGGACAGTTAGAGAGATAGAAAGACAGTTAGTGAGAGAGACAGTTAGAGAGAGACAGATAGATAGATAAACAGTTAGAGAGATAGACAGTTAGAGAGAGACAGATAGACAGTTAGAGAGAGATAGATAGACAGTTAGAGAGAGATAGATAGACAGTTAGACATAGATGGACAGTTAGAGAGATAGAAAGACAGTCAGAGAGATAGATAGACAGTTAGAGAGAGACAGATAGATAAACAGTTAGAGAGATAGATAGACAGTTAGACATTGATGGACAGTTAGAGAGATAGAAAGACAGTTAGTGAGATAGATAGACAGTTAGAGAGAGATCGACAGTTAGAGAGAGATAGATAGACAGTTAGACATAGATGGACAGTTAGAGAGATAGAAAGACAGTTAGTGAGATAGAGAGACAGTTAGAGAGAGACAGATAGATAGAGAGATAGACAGTTAAAGAGAAATAGATAGATAGACAGTTAGAGAGAGATCGACAGTTAGAGAGAGATAGATCGACAGTTAGAGAGATAGAGAGACAGTTAGAGAGATAGGTCGACAGTTAGAGAGATAGATAGACAGTCAGAGAGATATATAGACAGTTAGAGAGAGAGACAGAAAGAGAGAGTTAGACAGAGAGGGAGAGATAGACAGTTAGAGAGATAGATAGACAGTTAGAGAGAGAGACAGAAAGAGAGAGTTAGACAGTTAGAGAGGGAGAGATATACAGTTAGAGAGATATAGATAGATAGATATACAGTTAGACAGTTAGAGATAGATAGATAGATAGATAGATAGATAGATAGATAGATAGATAGATAGATAGATAGATAGATAGATAGATAGAT
Source organism: Coregonus ussuriensis (assembly GCA_031479575.1). Lineage (NCBI taxonomy): Eukaryota > Metazoa > Chordata > Actinopteri > Salmoniformes > Salmonidae > Coregonus > Coregonus ussuriensis. The sequence continues at coordinate 1,611,213 of CM062505.1, read as the reverse complement.
AGATAGATAGATAGATAGATAGATAGATAGATAGATAGATAGATAGATAGATAGATAGATAGATAGATAGATAGATAGATAGATAGATAGATAGATAGATAGATAGATAGATAGATAGATAGATAGATAGATAGATAGATAGATAGATAGATAGATAGATAGATAGATAGATAGATAGATAGATAGATAGATAGATAGATAGACAGTTATAGAGAAAGATAGACAGGTAAAGAGATAAACAGTTATAGAGAGATAGGTAGACAGTTAGAGAGATATAGACAGTTAGAGAGAGAGATAGACAGTTAGAGAGAGAGATAGACAGTTAGAGAGAGAGATAGACAGTTAGAGAGAGAGATAGACAGTTAGACATAGATGGACAGTTAGAGAGAGAGATCGACAGTTAGAGAGAGATAGATAGACAGTTAGAGAGATAGATAGACAGAGAGATACATCGACAGTTAAAGAGAGATAGATAGACAGTTAGAGAGATAGAAAGACAGTTAGAGAGATAGATCGACAGTTAGAGAGAGACAGATAGACAGTTAGAGAGAGAGATAGACAGTTAGAGAGAGACAGATAGACAGTTAGAGAGAGAGATATACAGTTAGAGAGATAGATAGACAGTTAGAGAGAGATAGATAGACAGTTAGACATAGATGGACAGTTAGAGAGATAGAAAGACAGTCAGAGAGATAGATAGACAGTTAGAGATAGACAGATAGATAAACAGTTAGAGAGATAGATAGACAGTTAGACATGGATGGACAGTTAGAGAGATAGAAAGACAGTTAGTGAGATAGATAGACAGTTAGAGAGATATATAGACATTTAGAGAGAGAGACAGATAGAGAGAGTTAGATAGACAGTTAGAGAGGGAGAGATAGACAGTTAGAGGGAGAGATAGACAGTTAGATATACAGTTAGAGAGATAGATAGATAGATAGTTATAGAGAAAGATAGACAGGTAAAGAGATAAACAGTTATAGCGAGATAGATAGACAGTTAGAGAGATAGATAGACAGTTAGAGAGATAGAAAGACAGTTAGAGAGAGAGATATAGACAGTTAGAGAGAGAGATAGACAGTTAGAGAGAGATATAGACTGTTAGAGAGAGAGATAGACAGTTAGAGAGATAGAAAGACAGTTAGAGAGATAGATAGACAGTTAGAGAGAGAGATAGACAGTTAGAGAGAGAGATAGACAGTTAGAGAGAGAGATAGACAGAGAGATAGATCGACAGTTAGAGAGATAGATAGACAGTTAGACATAGATGGACAGTTAGAGAGATAGATAGACAGTTAGAGAGATAGATAGACAGTTAGAGAGATAGATAGACAGTTAGTGAGAGACAGATAGACAGTTAGAGAGAGATAGATAGACAGTTAGACATAGATGGACAGTTAGAGAGATAGAAAGACAGTTAGTGAGATAGATAGACAGTTAGAGAGATATATAGACATTTAGAGAGAGAGATAGACAGTTAGAGAGATAGAAAGACAGTTAGAGAGAGAGATATAGACAGTTAGACATAGATGGACAGTTAGAGAGATAGAAAGACAGTTAGTGAGATAGATAGACAGTTAGAGAGATATATAGACATTTAGAGATATAGATAGACAGTTAGAGAGATAGATAGACAGTTAGAGAGAGATATATAGACAGTTAGAGAGAGAGATAGACAGAGAGAGAGATATAGACAGTTAGAGAGAGAGATAGACAGTTAGAGAGATAGAAAGACAGTTAGAGAGATAGATAGACAGTTAGAGAGAGATAGACAGAGAGATAGATCGACAGTTAGAGAGATAGATAGACAGTTAGACATAGATGGACAGTTAGAGAGATAGATAGACAGTTAGAGAGAGAGATAGACAGTTAGAGAGAGAGATAGACAGTTAGAGAGAGAGATAGACAGAGAGATAGATCGACAGTTAGAGAGATAGATAGACAGTTAGACATAGATGGACAGTTAGAGAGATAGATAGACAGTTAGTGAGAGATTGGTAGAAAGTTAGACATAGATGGACAGTTAGAGAGATAGAAAGACAGTTAGTGAGATAGATAGACAGTTAGAGAGAGATAGATAGACAGTTAGACATAGATGGACAGTTAGAGAGATAGAAAGACAGTTAGAGAGAGAGATAGACAGTTAGAGAGATAGAAAGACAGTTAGAGAGATAGATAGACAGTTAGAGAGAGAGATAGACAGAGAGATAGATGGACAGTTAGAGAGATAGATAGACAGTTAGACATAGATGGACAGTTAGAGAGATAGATAGACAGTTAGAGAGAGAGATAGACAGTTAGACATAGATGGACAGTTAGAGAGAGAGATCGACAGTTAGAGAGAGATAGATAGACAGTTAGAGAGATAGATAGACAGAGAGATACATCGACAGTTAAAGAGAGATAGATAGACAGTTAGAGAGATAGAAAGACAGTTAGAGAGATAGATCGACAGTTAGAGAGAGACAGATAGACAGTTAGAGAGAGAGATAGACAGTTAGAGAGAGACTGATAGACAGTTAGAGAGAGAGATAGACAGTTAGAGAGATAGATAGACAGTTAGAGAGAGATAGATAGACAGTTAGACATAGATGGACAGTTAGAGAGATAGAAAGACAGTCAGAGAGATAGATAGACAGTTAGAGATAGACAGATAGATAAACAGTTAGAGAGATAGATAGACAGTTAGACATGGATGGACAGTTAGAGAGATAGAAAGACAGTTAGTGAGATAGATAGACAGTTAGAGAGATATATAGACATTTAGAGAGAGAGACAGATAGAGAGAGTTAGATAGACAGTTAGAGAGGGAGAGATAGACAGTTAGAGGGAGAGATAGACAGTTAGATATACAGTTAGAGAGATAGATAGATAGATAGTTATAGAGAAAGATAGACAGGTAAAGAGATAAACAGTTATAGCGAGATAGATAGACAGTTAGAGAGATAGATAGACAGTTAGAGAGATAGAAAGACAGTTAGAGAGAGAGATATAGACAGTTAGAGAGAGAGATAGACAGTTAGAGAGAGATATAGACTGTTAGAGAGAGAGATAGACAGTTAGAGAGATAGAAAGACAGTTAGAGAGATAGATAGACAGTTAGAGAGAGAGATAGACAGTTAGAGAGAGAGATAGACAGTTAGAGAGAGAGATAGACAGAGAGATAGATCGACAGTTAGAGAGATAGATAGACAGTTAGACATAGATGGACAGTTAGAGAGATAGATAGACAGTTAGAGAGATAGATAGACAGTTAGAGAGATAGATAGACAGTTAGTGAGAGACAGATAGACAGTTAGAGAGAGATAGATAGACAGTTAGACATAGATGGACAGTTAGAGAGATAGAAAGACAGTTAGTGAGATAGATAGACAGTTAGAGAGATATATAGACATTTAGAGAGAGAGATAGACAGTTAGAGAGATAGAAAGACAGTTAGAGAGAGAGATATAGACAGTTAGACATAGATGGACAGTTAGAGAGATAGAAAGACAGTTAGTGAGATAGATAGACAGTTAGAGAGATATATAGACATTTAGAGATATAGATAGACAGTTAGAGAGATAGATAGACAGTTAGAGAGAGATATATAGACAGTTAGAGAGAGAGATAGACAGAGAGAGAGATATAGACAGTTAGAGAGATAGATAGACAGTTAGAGAGATAGAAAGACAGTTAGAGAGATAGATAGACAGTTAGAGAGAGATAGACAGAGAGATAGATCGACAGTTAGAGAGATAGATAGACAGTTAGACATAGATGGACAGTTAGAGAGATAGATAGACAGTTAGTGAGAGATTGGTAGAAAGTTAGACATAGATGGACAGTTAGAGAGATAGAAAGACAGTTAGTGAGATAGATAGACAGTTAGAGAGAGATAGATAGACAGTTAGACATAGATGGACAGTTAGAGAGATAGAAAGACAGTTAGAGAGAGAGATAGACAGTTAGAGAGATAGAAAGACAGTTAGAGAGATAGATAGACAGTTAGAGAGAGAGATAGACAGAGAGATAGATCGACAGTTAGAGAGATAGATAGACAGTTAGACATAGATGGACAGTTAGAGAGATAGATAGACAGTTAGAGAGAGAGATAGACAGTTAGAGAGAGAGATAGACAGTTAGAGAGAGATAGATAGACAGTTAGACATAGATGGACAGTTAGAGAGATAGAAAGACAGTTAGCGAGAGAGATAGACAGTTAAAGAGAGATAGATAGACAGTCAGAGAGATAGGTAAACAGTTAGAGAGATTGATAAACAGTTAGAGAGATAGATTGACAGTTAGAGAGAGATAGATAGACAGTTAGACATAGATGGACAGTTAGAAAGATAGATAGACAGTTAGAGAGAGAGATAGACAGTTAGAGAGATAGATAGACAGTTAGACATAGATGGACAGTTAGAGAGATAGATAGACAGTTAGAGAGAGAGATAGACAGTTAGAGAGAGAGATAGACAGTTAGAGAGAGATAGATAGACAGTTAGACATAGATGGACAGTTAGAGAGATAGAAAGACAGTTAGCGAGAGAGATAGACAGTTAAAGAGAGATAGATAGACAGTCAGAGAGATAGGTAAACAGTTAGAGAGATAGATTGACAGTTAGAGAGAGATAGATAGACAGTTAGACATAGATGGACAGTTAGAAAGATAGATAGACAGTTAGAGAGAGAGATAGACAGTTAGAGAGATAGATAGACAGTTAGACATAGATGGACAGTTAGAGAGATAGATAGACAGTTAGAGAGAGAGATAGACAGTTAGAGAGAGAGATAGACAGTTAGAGAGAGCTAGATAGACAGTTAGACATAGATGGACAGTTAGAGAGATAGAAAGACAGTTAGCGAGAGAGATAGACAGTTAAAGAGAGATAGATAGACAGTCAGAGAGATAGGTAAACAGTTAGAGAGATTGATAAACAGTTAGAGAGATAGATTGACAGTTAGAGAGAGATAGATAGACAGTTAGACATAGATGGACAGTTAGAAAGATAGATAGACAGTTAGAGAGAGAGATAGACAGTTAGAGAGATAGATAGACAGTTAGACATGGATGGACAGATAGAGAGATAGACAGACAGAGAGAGACAGATAGATAAACATTTAGAGAGATAGATAGACAGTTAGAGAGAGAGAGAGAGCTATAAAGTTAGGGACTCTTCACAGTCCTCAACTCCAGAACAGACTATGGGAGGCGAACAGTACTACATAGAGCAGCACACAAGTCCTCAGGGAAAACATGATTTCAGGTGAAGCAAATGAAGGGCTCTTGGAGTATTACGTCCCTGGCTTGTTGTTGTTGTTGAACCTTGAACCCTGGATTGTGTTTGTGTCTTTGTGTGTATTATTGTGTGTCTGTGTGCGTGTGCGTACATTGTGTGTATGTGTGTGCATGTGATCAGTGTGTGTGTTCACTGTGTGCGTGTGCACGTGTTCAGTGTGTGTGTGGAAGTGGGTGAGTGTGGTGAGTGACTAGACTACAGGCGTCCAAAACAGAACATTTCATGCTGAATGTATTTTACCCCACGTTGAAGTTTATATGACACTTAGTTCTGATATTAAAATGAAGTATGCTGCAGTAATAAAGTCAGTCAGATAGTTTGAATGACTCCGAGTCCCTCAGCGAACATCAATTTTATTGTGAAAACGCTGTCCTTAAAATATTATCCATTTTGTGGCGTGCTATGACATAGTATCCGAATGGAGGTGTCACAAATGCATCATATTCCCTATATAGTACACTACGTTTAACCAGAGCCCTATATCGCCCTGGCCAAATGTAGTACACTACATATGGAATATGGTGCCATTTGGGACGCAAGAAATGTCTTGCTCATAAAGTGTGTCTTTGGCTGGGAGCTGGGAGTTTCTGTTGGGATGTGGCCCTCTCATTGACACGTACTATAACTCTCTGAGGAAACACAATGATTGAAATCCATCTGAGCAGAACTGATAAGGTTCAAGTTTTAAACTGATGAGAGAGAGAGAGAGAGAGAGAGAGAGAGAGAGAGAGAGAGAGAGAGAGAGAGAGAGAGAGAGAGAGAGAGAGAGAGAGAGAGAGAGAGAGAGAGAGAGGGAGAGAGAGAGAGAGAGAGAGAGAGAGAGAGAGAGAGAGAGAGAGACAGAGAGACAGAGAGACAGAGAGAGAGAGAGGTCTCCAGTAGTTACTAGGATCGAAGAAAATGTACCCTGCCGTCACCAACAAGCATACAAGGGAAGTGTTAACTTCATCATTAACCTAGCCAGTCCCTGATAAGGTGAGGTCTTCAACTTCATCATTAACCCAAGACTCCCCCCCCCCACATACACATGCACACACACATTGCTACTGTAGCACAAACAAACCACCAGTCCATAAAAGCCTGCAGAGGAAAATAGACGCACGTTAACCACACGCCTACACACTCATTATCAGTAATTACACACTCTGATAGGGGTTCATATTGATAACACACCCTCAGGGGAGAGAGAGAGAAAGAGAGCGAGTGTGTTCTCTGTGTGGGAGCCAAGAGTGCCCCAGGTCCTCTACACTGAGCTAAAGTGGACACGGCTTCTAGTGTGCATGTGTGTGTGTGGGTGGGTGTGTGTGTGTGTGTGTGTGTGTGTGTGTGTGTGTGTGTGTGTGTGTGTGTGTGCAGCAATAAACGGCTGGCTCAGGGACTCTGGTTAACCAGACTGTAATTGTGACTCCCAGAATGCTCTCTGTTATGTTTGTTTGCCAGTAAACTCAGCTCCAGTCGTTTTGCTGTGTCCGCACGGCCGGGGGATTGTGTAGGCTCTCTTTCTATTGTTTTTTAACAAGGCTCAGTAACAGAGTGAGACAGGGACAGAACTGAGTCATGTTGTTTTTCAAACATTATTGTGTCAAAAATAGAATAGAACAGTGGTCCTCTGTAGCTCAGCTGGTAGAGCACGGCGCTTGTAACGCCAGGGTAGTGGGTTCGATCCCCGGGACCACCCATATGTTTAAAAAAAAATATGCGCACATGACTGTAAGTCGCTTTGGATAAAAGCGTCTGCTAAATGGCATATTATTATTATAATAGAAAACAGTTGTTATTTTACTGTCAGAGTATGTTGAGGTTTAAGTTTTGGGTAGTTAGAGTTATGTGGATTTATAAAATCTTTCTAAAATGTATCCATGGAAACACTTCAACTTGTTTTCTCATTTATCTCTAGTAAAACTATAATATTATTATAATAAGATATTAACTCAACACTATATTATTATAATAATAAGCTATTAACTCACCACTATGATATTATTTTCATTGAATCTTTGTGTGGTGTTTTTGTTATTCGCGGGTCTGGTGGACCCACAACATTATTGGGTTTTTATAACTATACAGCCAGAAAAATTTACGTAAAATACTTAATACTTAGATGTTGACTTATATCAATTAACAAGCAATATAGACAGCATACATGGTTAATATTTGCCATTTACATCTGCTAGATCACATTTATCAATAAAAGCGCTATTCGTTTTTTTTTTTTATAAAATGTGTTTTTTTGTAAACAAAAATCAATTATAATCAAGACATGGGTGGAATAAATCATGTTTAACTTGAACAAATATAAATGAAACAAGGTTTTCATCAATATTGATGTTTATTGCTTTGAACTGAACAAATTGGAAGGACACATTTTACATACAGTATTTTATGGAAATGATAAATTAGCCCATTGAACACAAATTAAGGCCGTTCTACACACCACAGCACTTCTTCTTGTTGCTACCGGCTGCAATATAGAATTATTATGAAAACACTTAGTTCAGGAATTTTGCTAACAACTCACTCACTCACATTTTTACATTTACATTTTAGTCATTTAGCAGACGCTCTTATCCAGAGCGACTTACAGGAGCAATTAGGGTTAAGTGCCTTGCTTAAGGGCACATCGACAGATTTTTCACCTAGTCGGCTCGGGGATTAGAACCAGCGACCTTTCGGTTACTGGCACAACGCTCTTACCCACTAAGCTACCTGCCGCCCACTCACTCACCCACTCACTCACTCACTCACTCACTCACTCACTCACTCACTCACTCACTCACTCACTCACTCACTCACTCACTCACTCACTCACTCACTCACTCACTCACTCACTCACTCACTCACTCACTCACTCACATATACAGTTACAGCAGGCCAAGGTAGGAGAGTCAGACACACACACACATGCAACAACATCACTCACACAGACAGACAGGCAGGGAGACAGACAGACAGGCAGGGAGACAGGCAGACAGGCAGGGAGGCAGACAGACAGACAGGCAGGGAGACAGGCAGGGAGACAGACAGACAGGCAGGGAGACAGACATACATGCAGGGAGACAGACAGACAGACAGGCAGGGAGACAGGCAGGGAGACAGACAGACAGGCAGGGAGACAGACAGACATGCAGGGAGACAGACAGACAGACAGGCAGGGAGACAGGCAGACAGGCAGGGAGACAGACAGACATACAGACAGGCAGGGAGACAGACAGACAGGCAGGGAGACAGACAGACATGCAGGGAGACAGACAGGCAGGGAGACAGACAGACAGGCAGGGAGACAGACAGACAGACAGGCAGGGAGACAGACAGACAGGCAGGGAGACAGACAGACAGGCAGGGAGACAGACAGACATGCAGGGAGACAGACAGACAGACAGACAGACAGACAGACAGACAGACAGACAGACAGGCAGGGAGTCAGACAGACAGACAGGCAGGGAGACAGACAGACAGGCAGGGAGACAGACAGACAGGCAGGGAGACAGACAGACATGCAGGGAGACAGACAGACAGGCAGGGAGACAGGCAGAGAGACAGACAGACAGGTTATTGGTGCTATGTTGAAACAGTAGGGAGGAGTAAGACAGAGTGAAGGCACACAGCAAACCTTTTTGTTTCATTTATTCTTGTTTTCACCTAAACACACACTTTTTCACACTTTTATTACCCTCGGGTCCAGTGGACCCGAACACCACATACAGTGGGGAAAAAAGTATTTAGTCAGCCACCAATTGTGCAAGTTCTCCCAATTAAAAAGATGAGAGAGGCCTGTAATTTTCATCATAGGTACACGTCAACTATGACAGACAAAATGAGAAAACAAAATCCAGAAAATCACATTGTAGGATTTTTTATGAATTTATTTGCAAATTATGGTGGAAAATAAGTATTTGGTCAATAACAAAAGTTTCTCAATACTTTGTTATATACCCTTTGTTGGCAATAAACAGGTCAAACGTTTTCTGTAAGTCTTCACAAGGTTTTCACACACTGTTGCTGGTATTTTGGCCCATTCCTCCATGCAGATCTCCTCTAGAGCAGTGATGTTTTGGGGCTGTCGCTTGGCAACACGGACTTTCAACTCCCTCCAAAGATTTTCTATGGGGTTGAGATCTGGAGACTGGCTAGGCCACTCCAGGACCTTGAAATGCTTCTTACGAAGCCACTCCTTCATTGCCCGGGCGGTGTGTTTGGGATCATTGTCATGCTGAAAGACCCAGCCACGTTTCATCTTCAATGCCCTTGCTGATGGAAGGAGGTTTGTAGTAGGCGGCGTAGTGTGTTACTGATGGTAGGCTTTTTTACTTTGGTCCCAGCTCTCTGCAGGTCATTCACTAGGTCCCCCCGTGTGGTTCTGGGATTTTTGCTCACCGGTCTTGTGATCATTTTGACCCCACGGGGTGAGATCTTGCATGGAGCCCCAGATCGAGGGAGATTAACAGTGGTCTTGTATGTCTTCCATTTCCTAATAATTGCTCCCACAGTTGATTTCTTCAAACCAAGCTGCTTGCCTATTGCAGATTCAGTCTTCCCAGCTTGGTGCAGGTCTACAATTTTGTTTCTGGTGTCCTTTGACAGCTCTTTGGTCTTGGCCATAGTGGAGTTTGGAGTGTGACTGTTTGAGGTTGTGGACAGGTGTCTTTTATACTGATAACAAGTTCAAACAGGTGCCATTAATGCAGGTAATAAGTGAAGGACAGAGGAGCCTCTTAAAGAAGAAGTTACAGGTCTGTGAGAGCCAGAAATCTTGCATACATAGACACTCTGGCTTTACTCAAGCCAGTGGCATGTCATTAGTAAAGGCTGAAAAAAGTAATGGGCCTAGACAGCTGCCCTGGGGAATTCCTGATTCTACCTGGATTATGTTGGAGAGGCTTCCATTAAAGAACACCCTCTGTGTTCTGTTAGACAGGTAACTCTGTATCGACAATATAGCAGGTGGAGTAAAGCCATAACACATAAATTTTTCCAGCAGTAGACTATGATCGATAATGTCAAAAGCTGCACTTAAGTCTAACAAAACAGCCTCCACAATCTTCTGATCATCAATTTCGCTCAGCCAATCATCAGTCATTTGTGTAAGTGCTGTGCTTGTTGAATGTCCTTCTCTATAAGCATGCTGAAAGTTTGTTGTCAATTTGTTTACTGTAAAATAGCATTGTATCTGGTCAAACACCATTTTTTCCAATAGTTTACTGAGGGTTGGTAACAGGCTGATTGGTCGGCTATTTGAGCCAGTAAAGGGGGCTTTACTATTCTTAGGTAGCGTAATGACTTTTGCTTCCCTCCAAGCCTGGGGGCACACACATTCTAGTAGGCTTAAATTGAAAATATGGCAAATAGGAGTGGCAATATCGTCCGCTATTATTCTCAGTCATTTTCCATCCAAGTTGTCAGACCCCGGTGGCTTGTATTGTTGACAGACAACAATAATTCGTTCACCTCTTCCACACTCACTTTTACAATGCTTGTCTTTCATAATTTGGTCTGATATACATGGATGTGTAGTGTCAGCAATTGTTGCTGGCATGTCATGCCTATGTTTGCTAATCTTGCCAATGAAACAAATTATTAAAGTAGTTGGCAATATCAGTTGGTTTTGTGATGAATGAGCCATCTGATTCAATGAATGATGGAGCTGAGTTTGCCTTTTTTCCCAAAATGTCATTGAAGGTGCTCCAAAGCTTTTTACTATCATTCTTTATGTCAATTATCTTTTTTTCATTGTGTAGTTTCTTCTTCATTTTATTCGGTTTAGTCACACATATTAACGCAACAGTTTAATATTTTAATAATATAAGATATTAACTCAACACTATAATATTATGAGATATTAACTCAACACTATATTATAATAATATGAGATATTAACTCAACACTATAATATTATAATAATATGAGATATTAACTCAACACTATATTATAATAATATGAGATATTAACTCAACACTATAATATTATAATAATATGAGATATTAACTTAACACTATAATATTATAATAATATGAGATATTAACTCAACACTATATTATAATAATATGAGATATTAACTCAACACTATAATATTATAATAATATGAGATATTAACTCAACACTATAATTTTATAATAATATGAGATATTAACTCAACACTATAATTTTATAATAATATGAGATATTAACTCAACACTATAATATTATAATAATATAAGTTAAGTTATATTAAGTCAACACTGCAATATTTGTTATTCTGTTTGCTTTTCTGGAATAGAACCGTAGCTATAAATAAAATATCAAAAGAAACACAGTTTGAGAGAAGCTTGCGTGAAAAACGACAAACTGCTATTTTAGAAAGTTTTCCCAGACTGAGCTCTATTCTCTTCCCGTCGAGAGAGAGAGAGAGAGAGAGAGAGAGAGAGAGAGAGAGAGAGAGAGAGAGAGAGAGAGAGAGAGAGAGAGAGAAATGTGTATTTAGAATATATCTGTAATAGAATATTCCTTATGGATTGCTCCTGTTCTAGCTGCATCAGTAGCAGAATGAGGCGATAACATGACGTTCTATTTCCTAAGGCCTGTAGCAGACAGAGAAACAGCATACTACAACATCAACAGCATACTACAACATCAACAACATCAACAACAGGAACAACAGGACGACAGAACGACACAAATGAAAAGAGTTCTACCTTCCCAATGCTGGCTGTGGATAGGCTGAAAGAGACAGGACTGGCTGTGGATAGGCTGAAAGAGACAAGACTGGCCGTGGATAGGCTGAAAGAGAAAGGACTGGCTGTGGATAGGCTGAAAGAGAAAGGACTGGCTGTGGATAGGCTGAAAGAGACAGGACTGGCTGTGGATAGGCTGAAAGAGACAGGACTGGCTGTGGATAGGCTGAAAGAGACAGGACTGGCTGTGGATAGGCTGAAAGAGACAGGACTGGCTGTGGATAGGCTGAAAGAGAAAGGACTGGCTGTGGATAGGCTGAAAGAGACAGGACTGGCTGTGGATAGGCTGAAAGAGAAAGGACTGGCTGTGGATAGGCTGAAAGAGACAGGACTGGCTGTGGATAGGCTGAAAGAGAAAGGACTGTAAATAGACACTTGTTTATTATGGAGCTGAGTGTGGAGCTGAGTGTGCTTTTCATTATGGAGCTGAGTGTGCTTTGATTAGTGAGACGAGGAAAGAATAAATATGAGATGTAGTTCCTCTAGTAATGTAGCGTCATCAGTGAATAAAGAAGAGCTGACTAGCCATCCTCTTTCTGAATAAATCTAGAACTCTGTGTGATATGAAACACAAACAGTCTGGAAGATTGGCTGACAAAGTCTAAATTGGAAGAGAGAAAATAGTTGTGGTGTTATCACAGTGATATTTAACAACCTGTGGTGTCATCATACACAGTGATATTTAACATCCTGTGGTGTCATCATACACAGTGATATTTAACATCCTGTGGTGTCATCATACACAGTGATGGGGGGGGGGGGGGGGGGGACTCCTAAACTATATGGAATTGTTTTAATAAGGTCATACCAAGGATCATTTAGCTATTTGATTAAAAAAAAAAAAAAAAAAAGATGAAAAATGATTTTTGGCCTTACTGCTATTAGCCCTTTCAGTCTGTCCTGTATCTGAGAGATATAAGAAAGATCAGGAAACATTTGTTATTTTTTTTATATGTATTTAACCCCATATCATTGGCTCTAAACAGTCTCTGTACATATACAGTACATCCATTAATTTTTTTTCAACTGGTACCGGGGGACATTCAGACAACTGGTACCGGGGGACATTTTTTTTGCAAGGGCGCATCCACCGATGTCGGCCTTCCGCTTCTGCGGTGAAAGGTGGCAGTGCTACACAGTCTTTGTCAGACCAGGAGACATCTCGAAAATCGACTTCCGTCACGAAAACGTCTGAATGGTTTGGCCTCTGCTTTGCTCTACAACGAGTGTCAACGGACTCGTCTGAAGGTAACCCGGTACCGGGACAAAATATGAATGGAAGTGAATAGGGCAAATGAGCTTTCTGATATCTATCACATAGAGGAAAAACAGTTCAAAACAAACTTCCTATTGATAAAATTATTTACTATCCGTTATTCAATGCGTTTCTATGGGCTAATAGCAGTAAGGCCAAATTCAATGTTTCGTCAAATAATATTTTTTTATTCTTTATTTTTATACCTACAGGGGTCCTACAATTCCAAATCAAATATCTACAGGGCCTTCAGAAAGTATTCACACCCCTTGAGTTTTTCCACATTTTGTTGTTAGAAAGTGGAATTAAAATGGATTTAATTCTCATTGTTTGTCAAAAAATCTACACAAAATATTCTATAACGTCAAAGTGGAAGAATTTTTTTAATATTTGTTGAAAATAAAACTGAAAACACTAACACATCTTCATTAAATAAATATTCAACCCCCTGAGTCAATACAAGTTAGTGTCACACCCTGATCTGTTTCACCTGTCTTTGTGATTGTCTCCACCCCCCTCCAGGTGTCGCCCATCTTCCCCATTATCCCCAATGTATTTATACCTGTGTTCTCTGTTTGTCTGTTGCCAGTTCGTTTTGTTTCGTCAAGCCTACCAGCGTTTTTCCCCTTGCTGCTGTCTTTCTCAAGTTCCTGTTTTCTAGTTTTCCAGGTTTTGACCGTTCTGCCTGCCCTGACCCTGAGACTGCCTGCTGTTCTGTAACTTGTCACACCACCCTGGATTATTGACCTCTGCCTGTCCTTGACCTGTCGTTTGCCTGCCTCCTGTTTTTGTAATAAACTTTTGATACTTCGACACTATCTGCATCTGGGTCTTCTCCTGAAACGTGATAGTACGAACTGGCCAAGAATGACCCAGCAGACTCGGATCAGCTCCGCAATGCCATCTCCTCCCAAGGAGCCACCATTGGAAGGCACGAGGAGTTGCTTCGTGGTCTCATGGAAGGGTTCCAGACCTTGGCCAAACGCCATGACCGAGCGTTTAACACATTGCTGGAGTAAAATCCCTGGGTTGTCTGTTAGGCAGCCTACCACGACGGTAACCTCCCAGCCCCCCTCCCCGGCCACCCGGTTTCCCGAGAACCCCGCTTACCTCCCCCGGAACGCTTCGCTGGAGAGTCGGGAACCTGTTGGGCATTTCTCACTCAGTGTTCACTCATCTTTGAGCTGCAGCCCTTCCCCTCGGACCGCTCTAAGATAGCCTCATCCCACTGATATCCGTGAGGGCTCTCGGCTGAGCTATGGCGGTGTGGGAACAACAGTCGGCCGTATGCTTCAGTCTGGAGGAGTTCATGCAGGAGGTAAAGAGGGTTTTCGATGCTCCATTGTCCGGGAGAGAGGCTGCCAGGAAGTTACTCCAGCTTCGGCAAGAATCCCACTGTGTGGCAGACTATGCGGTGGATTTCCGCACGTTAGCAGCTGAGTGTGCCTGGAACCCAGAGGCGCTGTTCAACACGTTCCTGCGCGGAGTATCGGAGGAGGTAAAGGACGAGCTAGCAGCCCGGGAGCTACCGACGGATCTCGAATCGCTCATCTCCTTGACCATTCGGATCGATGGGCGACTACGGGAACGAAGGAAGGAGAGGATGTCCGATTCCACTCGCCCGCCCAAGGATTCCACCTCGCCGCCGAGGCATTCCCCCGAGAGTCTCCGAAGTCTGCCGATTCACCTCTTCCCGAGCCGATGCAACTAGGCAGAGCTAGGCTGTCTCCAGCCGAATGGCAATACAGGCTTCACACGAAGAGTTGCCTGTATTGCAGGACTACTGGTCATTTTGTGTCCACCTGTCTACTAAAAGACCAGGCTCACTCGTAGGAGCGAGTACTCTGGTGGGCCATATGGAGAACTTTTCCTCTCCCGTTACCCCATTTCATGCCATCTTGCTGTGGGGGAACCAGAAGAAATCTCTCCGGGTACTCATCGACTCTGGGGCTGATGAGAGCTTTATGGACGCTACCCTGATGTTCGAGCTGGGCATCCCCACTCAGCCCCTCACCATTCCCATGGATGTTAGAGCACTGGATGGGTGCTCTATAGGCCGGGTCACCCACAATACCACCCGCATCAACCTACGAGTATCAGGGAACCACAGCGAGACGATCAAATTCCTGCTAATTAAGTCTCCTCAGGTTCCCATGGTATTGGGTTTCTCTTGGCTTCAGCGACACAACCCGTTTATTGACTGGTGCCATCATGGTCTGGAGCCCATTCTGCCACGCTCATTGCCTGAAGTCAGCGCAGCCTGCCCCGGGACGTCTTCCTGGGGGCTCGGAAGTTGCCTCGGACCTCTCCACCATTCCCGCGGAGTACCATGACTTCTGGGAGGTGTTCAGTAAGGCCCTGGCTACTTTGCTTCCGCCGCACCGACCCTACAACTGTGGATTCAACCTTCTTCCAGCCACCACCCCGCCCCAGGGATGACTGTACTCACTGTCGGGTCCGGAGATCAAGGCTATGGAGACCTACATTGAGGACTCCCTAGCTGCCGGGTTCATCTGTCCTTCTGCCTCCCCTGCCAGCGCAGGGTTCTCTTTGTGGAGAAGAAGGACAAAACCCTGCGCCCGTGCATCGACTACCGAGGCCTCAACGACATCACGGTGAAGAACCACTACCTGCTACCACTCATCTCCTTGGCCTTTGAGCCTCTCCAGGGGGCCTACGTGTTCTCCAAGCTGGACCTATGGAACGCCTACCACCTGGTGTGGATACGGGAGGGGGACGAGTGGATGACTGCCTTCAACACGGCCAGCATTAACTACGAGTATCTGGTCATGCCATTTGGTCTTACCAATGCTCCAGCTGTGTTCCAGGCCCTGGTTAATGATGTTCTCCGCGACATGTTGAACCGGTTCATCTTCGTCTACCTCGACGACATCCTCATCTTCGCCCGCTCCACCGAAGAACATGCGCTCCTCGGTCCTGGAGTGGGCCCACTCCTCCAGGCTTGCCTGCCACCTGGACTCCCGTCGGACCCTGTCCTTTGTGCGACAACGCTTTTGGTGGCCTATCATGGTTCCTGATGTCTCCGCATTTGTCGCCGCCTGCATGATCTGTGCACAGAATAAAACTCCTCTGCAAGCTCCGGCTGGTCTCCTCCAACCTCTGCCTGTACCTCACCGTCCCTGGTCTCACATATCCCTGGACTTTGTCACAGGTCTCCCCCGTCTGACGGCAACACCGCCATCCTGACAGTTGTGGACCAGTTATCCAAAGCCGCCCACTTCATTCCTCTCCCCAAGCTACCCTCCGCCAAAGAGACGGCCCAGCTCATACCAATAATTGTATGTGGGGTACAGAGATGAGGTAGTCATTCAAAAATCGTGTTAAACACTATTATTGCACACAGAGGGAGTCCATGCAACTTATTATGTGACTTGTTAAGCACATTTTTACTCCTGAACTTATTTAGGCTTGCCATAACAAAGGGGTTGAATACTTATTGACTCAAGACATTTCAGCTTTTCATTTTTAATTAATTTTAAAAAATATCTAAAAACATAATTCCACTTTGACATAATGGGCTATTGTGTTTAGTTCAGTGACCAAAAAATTACAATTTAATTCATTTTGAATTCAGGCTGTAACACAACAAAATGTTAAATAAGTCAAGGGGTATGAACACTTTCTGAAGGCACCGTAAATTATCCTTGGTATGACCATCTTAAAACAATTCCATATGTTAGCTTAAAAGTAGAAGTCGCATTGCCATACCTCCAAAATCATGTCGCTGTCACGCCTCCCTTGGAGGTCTGGAGAATTTTGTATTACAAAAAACGGTTTGAATGGTCTGTTGGCTCCAAGCGGCAAAATGTTGATTGGATGTTACATTTCAAGAACCTTCCCCACATGCCCTTTGGTGCTGCGTGTTATGTTCGTCGCTGTTTTCAGACTGGGAAGGACACATTTTGCAGAGAGTTTCCTGTATGCTAGTTTGCAACATGGCAGAAAATGGAAGAAACCCTGTAGGAAAAATGTAATTCTGTTTTGTCAGAAGTGTGCTCCCTACACAAAATTGATATATATCAACATATTTTGATGGGGTTTTAATCGGCGAGTTCTTGGCCATCCTCACGATAGATTGTAAAAATAATCGTTGTGCACCCTGGAGGGGTGAGGCAGGGGGAGATGGAGGGCTGAGGCATGGGGAAGTGGAGGGGTGAAGCAGGGTGAGATGGAGGGGTGAGGCAGGTGGGATGGGGAGGTGGAGGGGGTGAGGCATGGGGAGATGGAGGGCTGAGGCAGGGGGGGATGGAGGGGTGAGGCAGGGGGAGATGGAGGGCTGAGGCAGGGGGGATGGAGGGGTGAGGCAGGGGGGATGGAGGGGTGAAGCATGGGGAGGTGGAGGGGTGAGGCAGGGGAAGATGGAGGGCTGAGGCAGGGGGGGATGGAGGGGTGAGGCAGGGGGAGATGGAGGGCTGAGGCAGGGGGGATGGAGGGGTGAGGCATGGGGAGGTGGAGGGGTGAGGCAGGGGGAGATGGAGGGGTGAGGCAGGGGGGATGGAGGTGTAAGGCAGGGGGGATGGAGGGGTGAGGCATGGGAAGGTGGAGGGGTGAGGCAGGTGGGATGGAGGGGTGAGGCAGGGAGGATGGAGGGGTGAGGCAGGGGGGATGGAGGGGTGAGGCAAGGTGGGGAGGATCGTGGGGAGATGTGGCGGTGAAGGGGTGAGGGTTTTTTCCAGGTGCAGTTTGAGTGATAGCATTAATCACACACCTGCGCGCACACACACACACACACACACACACACACACACACACACACACACACACACACACACACGCACACACCTCTACTGTGACATCAATGACCTGACACTGTACTGTACGCGACCCACGCTACTGTCCATGTTCCTTTGCAGATACACTATACATGCCACACATACAACATACTTCAACCACACAAGACAAGGGAGGAAAGCCTAGATTTACAGAGAAAGGCGCTATACTTTCCCCCATTTTCCTCCAAAAAAATTGCTCAAAATCAACTGGTACTTTGTATCACAGAGTAGGTGACTACAGTTCACAGTTCTGTTGCCAGGACATTTATCAAAGTAAGATCAACATGTTTGAAGCTAACGCTCTCCTCTCCTCCTCTCCTCTCTCCTCCTCTCCTCTCCTCTCCTCTCTCCTCTCCTCTCCTCTCCTCTCCTCTCCTCTCCTCTCCTCTCCTCTCCTCTCCTCTCCTCTCCTCTCCTCTCCTCTCCTCTCCTCTCCTCTCCTCTCCTCTCCTCTCCTCTCCTCTCCTCTCTTTTACTCTCACCTCCTCTCTCATCCTCTACTGTCTCTCCTCTTCTCTATTCTCCTCTCCTCTCATCTCCTCTCTCCTCCTCTCCTCTCCTCTCCATCTCCTCTCCTCTCCTCTCCTCTCCTCTCCTCTCCTCTCCTCTCCTCTCCTCTCCTCTCCTCTCCTCTCCTCTCCTCTCCTCTCCTCTCCTCTCCTCTCCTCTCCTTTACCCTCTCCTCTCCTTTACCCTCTCCTCTCCTCTCTCCTCTCCTCTCCTCTCCTCTCCTCCTCCTCTCTCTCCTCCACTCCTCTCCTCTTCTCTCCTTTCCTGTCTCCTCTCCTCTCCTCTCCTCTCCTCTCCTCTCCTCTCCTCTCCTCTCGTCCTCTCCTCTCTTGTCCTCTCCTCTCTCCTCCTCTCTTCTCCTCCTCTCCTCTCCTTTCTCCTCTCCTCTCCTCTCCTCTCCTCTCCTCTCCTCTCCTCTCCTCTCCTCTCCTCTCCTCTCCTCTCCTCTCCTCTCTCCTTTCCCCTCTCCTATCCTCTCCTCTCTTCTCTCTTCCTCTCCTTTCCTCCTCTCCTCCTCCTCTCCTCCACTCCTCTCCTCCTCTCATTTCCTCTCTCCTCCTCTCCTCTCCTCTTCTCTCCTCTCTCCTTTCTCCTCTCCTCTCCTCTCCTCTCCTCTCCTCTCCTCTCCTCTCCTCTCCTCTCCTCTCCTCTCCTCTCCTCTCCTCTCCTCTCCTCTCCTCTCGTCCTCTCCTCTCTTGTCCTCTCCTCTCTCCTCCTCTCTTCTCCTCCTCTCCTCTCCTTTCCGCTCTCCTTCTCCCCTCCTCTCCTCTCTCCTCTCTCTCCTCCTCTCTCCTCCTCATCTCCTTTCATCTCTCCTCCTATCCTCTCCTCCTCTCTCCTCCTCTCCTCTCCTCTCCTCTCCTCTCCTCTACTCATCCTCTCCTCCTCTCTTCTCTCCTCCTCCTCTCTCTTCCTATCCTCTCCTCTCTCCTCCTCTCTCCTCCGCTCCTCTCCTCTCTCCTCCTCTCCCCTCCTCTCCTCTCTCTTCTTCTCCTCTCCTCTCCTCTCCTCTCTCCTCATCTCCTCTCTCCTCCTCTCCTCCTCTCCTCTCTCTTCCTCTCCTCTCTCCTCCTCTCCTCCTCTCCTCCTCTCCTCTCTCTTCCTCTCCTCTCTTTAATCCTCCTCTCCTCTCCTCTCTCCTCCTCCCCTCTCTCCTCTCTCTTCATCTCCTCTCCTCTCTCCTCCTCTCTTCCTCTCCTCTCCTCTCCTCTCTCTTCCTCTCCTCTCTTTAATCCTCCTCTCCTCTCCTCTCCTCTCCTCTCCTCTCCTCTCCTCTCCTCTCCTCTCCTCATCTCCCCTTCTCTTTTTAACACTTCTCGCCCGTAACACAGTCCATGGTGTTTGAGTGTGTGTGATATATGAGGCAGTAATGCCTCTCAGACCGAAGCGATCCCACATTCCAGGAAGGTTAAACCAACAGGAGGAAAAAGCTGCCCTTTCCTCAGCACTAACAGGTAGTGCCTTGTGTCCCGTGTGGCTCAGTTGGTAGAGCATGGCACTTGCAATGCCAGGGTTGTGGGTTCGATTTCCAAGGGGGACCAGTACGAAGAAGTATGAGTATATATGCACTCTGCTGTAAGTCTTTCTGGATAAGCGTCGCTGCTAAAATGTAAAAATGTTCAGGTGCTGCCACACACAGGTCAGTACAAAAACAGTCATTAGCTTCAACACTCCATATTCCACGCACAATTGGCCCGGGGTAGGCCGTCATTGTAAATAACTATTTGTTCTTAACTGACTTGCCTAGTTAAATAAAATAATTACATTGCAGGAATATTGGCTGGAGTGGAATACAGGAAATGGTATCAAACGTAGTTTCCATGTGTTTGATGCCATTCCATTCCATTTGCTCCGTTCCAGACATTACTATGAGCCGTTCTCCCCTCAGCAGCCTCCACCGATCTATACTAATTACACTGCAGGAATATTGAGCATAACTCTATTCTAATTACACTGCAGGAATATTGAGCATAACTCTATTCTAATTACACTGCAGGAATATTGAGCATAACTCTATTCTAATTACACTGCAGGAATATTGAGCATAACTCTATTCTAATTACACTGCAGGAATATTGAGCATAACTCTATTCTAATTACACTGCAGCCCTCAGAAATATACGCTGCATTCCAGATGGCACCGTAGGGTCCCTGGTCAATAGTAGTGCACTATATAGGGAATAGGCCATTTAGGACAATAAGTTTCCATCCAATTGGCAACAGATTTTCATGCAAATAATTATAAAATCTGCATAAAAACATTATGCTTATTTTCCCACCAGAGATGTCCATCTAATTGACTTAGTGCACATAAAAATACCTTTCGTGGTTAAATTCAGAAATTCAAAAAGACAAGTTAAATGGGTTTCCATCTCATTTTCAACTCTACTGATGGTTTTCTCACAAAAAAACATTTGCGTTACATAGCGAGTGCCTACTCTGGTATTGGCGTGTGCTCTCCAGCCAACACTGTATCTGCACGATGACATCATTATGGACAAAAGAGCGAGATTATTTTTATTTGTCAAACGGCAGCCAAGCAACGACGATCAATCATGTCACCAGAATATGACTTCTCTATATTTATTGGATCACCGTGCACGTTCACCACCCTGTGAAGTTCATCGTAACTTATTTAATCTGTAGCCTAATAAACTGCATGGTTTCCCAACGAGTCCTAGTGGGGGGACCACACGTGTCACATGTCATGATTATTATATCAATATTAGCTCACAAAAGCATTTCCACTGACATTTCTCGCATTATTCATTTTACTGACACAAAAAGATCCCACCTTGTCTAGCGAAATGTGTTTAGTCGACATTTGGAAAGTTTAAATGTTTTATCCGACATGTACTTTACTCACAGAACGATGTTGGATGGAAACATGGTTACAGACATACATTCTGGATCTACTGTTCACTCTGGATCTACTGTTCACTCTGGATCTACTGTTCACTCTAGATCTACTGTTCACTCTGGATCTACTGTTCACTCTGGATCTACTGTTCACTCTGGATCTACTGTTCACTCTGGATCTACTGTTCACTCTAGATCTACTGTTCACTCTGGATCTACTGTTCACTCTGGATCTACTGTTCATTCTAGATCTACTGTTCACTCTGGATCTACTGTTCACTCAGATCTACTGTTCATTCTGGATCTACTGTTCACTCTGGATCTACTGTTCATTCTAGATCTACTGTTCATTCTGGATCTACTGTTCACTCAGATCTACTGTTCATTCTAGATCTACTGTACATTCTAGATCTACTGTACATTCTAGATCTACTGTTCACTCTAGATCTACTGTTCACTCTGGATCTACTGTTCACTCTGGATCTACTGTTCACTCTGGATCTACTGTTCACTCTGGATCTACTGTTCACTCTGGATCTACTGTTCACTCTGGATCTACTGTTCACTCTGGATCTACTGTTCACTCTGGATCTACTGTTCACTCAGATCTACTGTTCACTCGGATCTACTGTTCATTCTGGATCTACTGTTCACTCTGGATCTACTGTTCATTCTAGATCTACTGTTCATTCTGGATCTACTGTTCACTCTGGATCTACTGTTCATTCTAGATCTACTGTTCATTCTAGATCTACTGTTCATTCTGGATCTACTGTTCACTCAGATCTACTGTTCATTCTAGATCTACTGTACATTCTAGATCTACTGTACATTCTAGATCTACTGTTCACTCTGGATCTACTGTTCACTCTAGATCTACTGTTCACTCTGGATCTACTGTTCACTCTAGATCTACTGTTCACTCTGGATCTACTGTTCATTCTAGATCTACTGTTCATTCTGGATCTACTGTTCACTCTAGATCTACTGTTCACTCAGAGCTACTGTTCACTCTGGATCTACTGTTCACTCTGGATCTACTGTTCACTCTGGATCTACTGTTCACTCTGGATCTACTGTTCACTCTGGATCTACTGTTCACTCTAGATCTACTGTTCACTCTGGATCTACTGTTCACTCTGGATCTACTGTTCACTCTGGATCTACTGTTCACTCTGGATCTACTGTTCACTCTGGATCTACTGTTCACTCAGATCTACTGTTCACTCGGATCTACTGTTCATTCTGGATCTACTGTTCACTCTGGATCTACTGTTCATTCTAGATCTACTGTTCATTCTGGATCTACTGTTCACTCTGGATCTACTGTTCATTCTAGATCTACTGTTCATTCTAGATCTACTGTTCATTCTGGATCTACTGTTCACTCAGATCTACTGTTCATTCTAGATCTACTGTACATTCTAGATCTACTGTACATTCTAGATCTACTGTTCACTCTGGATCTACTGTTCACTCTAGATCTACTGTTCACTCTGGATCTACTGTTCACTCTAGATCTACTGTTCACTCTGGATCTACTGTTCATTCTAGATCTACTGTTCATTCTGGATCTACTGTTCACTCTAGATCTACTGTTCACTCAGAGCTACTGTTCACTCTGGATCTACTGTTCACTCTGGATCTACTGTTCACTCTGGATCTACTGTTCACTCTGGATCTACTGTTCACTCTGGATCTACTGTTCACTCTAGATCTACTGTTCATTCTGGATCTACTGTTCACTCTAGATCTACTGTTCATTCTGGATCTACTGTTCACTCTGGATCTACTGTTCACTCTAGATCTACTGTTCATTCTGGATCTACTGTTCACTCTAGATCTACTGTTCATTCTAGATCATCTGTTCATTCTAGATCTACTGTTCATTCTAGATCTACTGTTCACTCTAGATCTACTGTTCATTCTGGATCTACTGTTCATTCTGGATCTACTGTTCACTCTGGATCTACTGTTCACTCCAGAGTGTTTGTGACACTGTTTTTTAAATCTGATTTGACTGACTGACCTGATGTGGAATAGAGTTCCATGTAGCCATGGCTCTATGTAGTGCTGTGCACCTCCCATAGTCTGTTCTGGACTTGGAAATGTCTTGAGTCAATAAGTATTCAGGCCCTTTGTCATGGCAAGCCTAAATAAGTTCAGGAGTAGAAATTTGCTTAACAAGTCACATAATAAGTTGCATAGACTCACTCTGTGTGCAATAATAGTGTTTAAAATGATTTTTTAATGACCACCTCATCTCTGTACACCACATACAATTGTATGTAAGGTCCCTCAGTCGTGTAGTGAATTTCAAACACAGATTCAATCACAAAGACCAGGGAGGTTTTCCAATGCCTCGCAAAGAAAGGCTGGGTTTAATGTCGAAGACACATTTTGGTTGAATTCATTCAGTTGTGCAACTGACTAGGTATCCTCTATCCCTACTGGTAAATAGGTAAAAATATAAAAAGCAGACATTGAAAATCCCTTTGAGCATTGTGAAGTTATTCATTACTTTGGATGGTGTATCAATACACACAGTCAATACAAAGATATACGTGTCCTTCCTAACTCAGTTGCCAGAGAGGAAGGAAACCGCTCAGGGATTTCACTATGAG
The DNA here is from genome assembly GCA_031479575.1 of Coregonus ussuriensis. Taxonomy (NCBI): domain Eukaryota; kingdom Metazoa; phylum Chordata; class Actinopteri; order Salmoniformes; family Salmonidae; genus Coregonus; species Coregonus ussuriensis. The sequence continues at coordinate 1,587,180 of CM062505.1, read as the reverse complement.
GCCAATGGTGACTTTAAAACAGTTGCAGAGTTTAATGGCTGTGATAGGAGAAAACCTGAGGATGGATCAACAACATTGTACTGACTCCACAATACTAACCTAAACGACAGAGTGAAAAGAAGGAAGTGTGTACAGAATAAAAATATTCCAAAACGTGCATCCTGTTTGCAACAAGGCACTAAAGTAATACTGCAAAAAATGTGGCAAAGCAATTCACTTTTTGTCCTGAATACAAAGTGTTATGTTTGGGGCAAATCCAATACAACACATTACTGAGTACCACTCTCCATATTTTCAAGCATAGTGGTGGCTACATCATGTTATGGGTATGCTTGTAATTGTTAAGTACTTTGGAGTTTTTCAGAATAAAAATAAACGGAATTGAGCTAAGCACAGGCTAAATCCTAGAGGAAAACCTGGTTCAATCTGCTTTCCACCAGACACTGGGAAATTAATTATCCTTTCAGCAGGACATTAACCTAAAACACAAGGCCAAATTTACACTGGAGTTGCTTACCAAGAAGACCGTGAATGTTTCTGGGTGGCCGAGTTACAATTTTGACATAGCCCTTTCCTTCAGTCAAATTACCTAATGGCCTCATGGGTGGAATGTTATTAATATAATTCATAATTTCATAATTTATAGACATTATTTAAAAAAAAAAAATTATATGTCAAACTGTTCTGTTATATTTCAGTCTTCTGTGGTGTATATAAAGTGTAATATTGGGACGCAAACTCAAAATGTAATACATTTCAACTCTATATCTGACATGGTACAGGTGTCTTCTTTCTCTAAGTCCATAACCATGTGTGTGAAGTGTATACTCTTGTTTCAAAGTAGATTTGTTTAAGACTACCAAGAAACACTATGTGTGACCCTGATTTAGCCCTGCAGTGAAAGGTTAAATCTACTTGAAAATCTATGGCAAGACCTGAAAATGGTTGTCTAGCAATGATCAACAACCATTTTGAAGAATTTTTAAAGGAATAATGGGCAAATGTTGCACAATCCAGGTGTGGAAAGCTCTTAGAGACTTACCCAGAAAGACTCACAGCTGTAATCACTGCCAATGTGCTTTTACAAAATATTGACTCAGGGGTGTGAATACTTACATTAATTAGATATTTCTGTATTTAATTTAAATACATTTGCAAAAAAAATTTTAAACATGTTTTCACTTTGTCATTATGGGGTATTGAGTGTCGATGGGTACAAAAATATATCTTTAATTCATTTTGAATTCAGGCTGTAACACAACAAAATGTGGAATACGTCAAGGGGTATGAAAACTTTCTTAATGTCATTATTTGGCAATAGTTACAACACACCGACCTGATCTAATTTACAAGATGGGAATGGGTAGAATTCTAGATAGCTGAGCATCTCAAAGAGAACTCTCTGTCGTCTTCTTGTTATCCACACCACATATACCATGTAGAACACTCATGTGTCTGATAAAGAATCACACCATCTTTCGTCATTGCATTTCTATCTGGACATTCATTTGTTATCGAAGTGTGGTAGTGTTGCTTCTGATAGAAACATATCCAGAACATGGATCACTGCACCTGTACACAGCCCATCTGTAATTAGCCCACCCAACTACCTCATCCCAACCACCTCATAATGTTATTTATTTTGCTAATTTGCACCCCAGTATCTCTATTTGCACATCATCTTCTACACATCTATCATTCCAGTGTTAATACTAAATTGTAATTATTTTGCACTATGGCCTATTTATTGCCTTACCTCCATAACTTACTACATTTGCACACACTGTATATAGATTTTCTATTGTGTTATTGCCTGTACGTTTTATTTACCCCATATGTAACTCTGTGTTGCTGTAGTTTTTATCGCACTGCTTTGCTTTATCTTGGCCAGGTCGCAGTTGTAAATTAGAACTTGTTCTCAACTGGCTTACCTGGTTAAATAAAGGTTAAATAAAATAAAATAAATAATGGTTGCTATATTCTCAGAATATCAGAAATATGTATATTTACAGAATGTCTGTACTTTCTCACATTGACCATTTAACCAATGATGATGCCAGTTATACCAAAACAACACAGAGTTTCATCTCAAAGTCTTAATGTGGAAAAATAGACAAATTGAAACAGAATCACTTGGGACCAGTGTTGGGGTAAAAGTACTGTATTTAAAAGTACTGTATTTAAAAGTACTGTAAAGGAGTAATATAATTAGTTACTTCTTTAATGATTGTAATATTATTACGGTTACTTTTTCAAGTAGGCTCCAAGGCACAAAGCTGGTAGCCAAAAGTTCCAGCAATGCGTGAAAGAGGAGAACTCTATACACATTATGACAATAAACAAGGATGAATCATATGTCCAAGTGATCTAACAACATTTCCATATAAACATTCAAAATGTCTGATAAATGCAATTCAAAATGGCTAAAATGAAATGAACATATATTGCAAAGAACTCAGCTCTCTCAGCTCTCTCTCAGCTCTCTCTCAGCTCTCTCTCAGCTCTCTCAGCTCTCTCTCAGCTCTCTCTCAGCTCTCTCTCAGCTCTCTCAGCTCTCTCTCAGCTCTCTCTCAGCTCTCTTAGCTCTCTCAGCTCTCTCTCAGCTCTCTCTCAGCTCTCTCAGCTCTCTCAACTCTCGCAGCTCTCTCAGCTCTCTCAGCTCTCTCAACTCTCGCAGCTCTCTCAGCTCTCTCAGCTCTCTCTCAGCTCTCTCAGCTCTCTCAGCTCTCTCTCAGCTCTCTCTCAGCTCTCTCAGCTCTCTCTCAGCTCTCTCTCAGCTCTCTCTCAGCTCTCTCTCTGCTCTCTCAGCTCTCTCTCAACTCTCTCTCAGCTCTCTCAGCTCTCTCTCAGCTCTCTCAGCTCTCTCAGCTCTCTCAGCTCTCTCTCAGCTCTCTCAGCTCTCTCTCAGCTCTCTCTCAGCTCTCTCTCAACTCTCTCTCAGCTCTCTCAGCTCTCTCTCTCAGCTCTCTCTCAGCTCTCTCAGCTCTCTCTCAGCTCTCTCTCTGCTCTCTCAGCTCTCTCTCAGCTCTCTCAGCTCTCTCAGCTCTCTCTCAGCTCTCTCAGCTCTCTCAGCTCTCTCTCAGCTCTCTCTCAGCTCTCTCAGCTCTCTCTCAGCTCTCTCTCAGCTCTCTCTCTGCTCTCTCTCAGCTCTCTCAGCTCTCTCTCAACTCTCTCAGCTCTCTCTCAGCTCTCTCTCAGCTCTCTCTCAGCTCTCTCTCAGCTCTCTCAGCTCTCTCTCAGCTCTCTCTCTGCTCTCTCAGCTCTCTCTCAGCTCTCTCAGCTCTCTCAGCTCTCTCAGCTCTCTCTCAGCTCTCTCTCAGCTCTCTCTCAGCTCTCTCAGCTCTCTCAGCTCTCTCTCAGCTCTCTCTCAGCTCTCTCAGCTCTCTCTCAGCTCTCTCTCAGCTCTCTCTCTGCTCTCTCTCAGCTCTCTCTGCTCTCTCTCAGCTCTCTCAGCTCTCTCTCAGCTCTCTCTCAGCTCTCTCAGCTCTCTCTCAGCTCTCTCTCAGCTCTCTCTCTGCTCTCTCAGCTCTCTCTCAGCTCTCTCAGCTCTCTCAGCTCTCTCTCAGCTCTCTCTCAGCTCTCTCTCAGCTCTCTCTCAGCTCTCTCTCAGCTCTCTACACAGAGGTTGCATCCCAAATGGCACCCTATTCCCTATGTAGTGCACTACTTTAGACCAGGGCCCTCCTGATAGCCTTATCATAACAGATAAATAGTCTGAGGTGATGAGGGAACATACACACACACACACACACACTATAATACACACCATAATACACACCATAATACGCACCATAATACACACTATAATACACACTATAATACACACTATATTACACACCATAATACACACCATAATACACACCATAATACAACCATAATACACACTATAATACACACTATAATACACACCATAATAGACGCCATAATACACACTATAATACACCCCATAATACACACCATAATACACACTATAATACACACTATAATACACACTACAATACACACTATAATACACACTATAATACACACCATAATACACACCATAATACACACCATAATACACACCATAATACACACCGTAATACACACCATAATACACACCATAATAGACACTATAATACACACTATAATACACACCATAATACACAACATAATACACACCATAATACACACCCTAATACACACTCTAATACACACCATAATACACACCATAAAACACACCATAATACACACCATAATACACACTATAATACACACCATAATACACACCATAATACACACTATAATACACACCATAATACACACTATAATACACACTACAATACACAGCTGGGGACTAATTAGTAGTGCGTTTGTTGATGCAGACTCTGAGTTGCAGTGTTACACCGGCAGTCATGAGTCATGACCATTGAGTCACGGTAATCTCCTCTTATGCACTGGACATGCCTTGGTAGAACCCAACTACCCAACTACCATCAGGTCCTAATTGCCTGGTATGCCGGTATGAAACATTTATGCACTCACTAACTGTAAGTCGCTCTGGATAAGAGCGTCTGCTAAATGACTTAAAATGTAAAAATGGTACTCAGTGCTCTATTGTCCCTCTAACCATCAGGTCCTAATGGCCTGGTACTCAGGGCTCTATTGTCCCTCTAACCATCAGGTCCCTAATGGCCTGGTACTCAGGGCTCTATTGTCCCTCTAACCATCAGGTCCTAATGGCCTGGTACTCAGGGCTCTATTGTCCCTCTAACCATCAGGTCCTAATGGCCTGGTACTCAGGGCTCTATTGTCCCTCTAGACAATCAGGTCCTAATGGCCTGGTACTCAGGGCTCTATTGTCCCTCTAACCATCAGGTCCTAATGGCCTGGTACTCAGCGGCTCTTAGTGTCCCCTCTAACCATCAGGTCCTAATGGCCC
>CM062505.1:1569596-1581759 GCA_031479575.1 Coregonus ussuriensis | reverse complement strand
TAGGGTGGTGTAGTGTGGTGTGGTGTGGGTGGTAGGGGTGGCTGTAGTGGTTGGCTAGTGGTGTGGTGTAGGGTTTGGGTGTGTAGTGTGGTGGGTGTGTGGGTGTAGTGTGGTTGTGGTGTGGGTGGTGTTGGGGTTGTGGGTGGTAGGGTGTGTAGTAAGGGTGGTGTTTTTAGTGTGGTGTAGTGTGTAGGGTGGTGTAGTGGTGTGGCGGGTAGGGTGGTGTGTTTGTGTAGTGTGGTGTTAGTGTTTGGTAGGGTGTTGTAGTGGTGTGGTAGGGTGGTGTATTGTGGGTGTGTGTTGTGTGTGTAGTGGGTGTTTGTGGTGTGGGGTGAAGGTGTGGTGTAGTGTGGTGTATGTGGTAGGGTGGTGTAGTGGTGTGTGTAGGGTGGTGGTGTGGTGTAGGTGTGGTGTAGTGTGGTAGGGTGGTGTAGTGGTGTGTAGGGTGGTGGGTTGTAGTGGTGTGGTGTGGTGTTGTGTGTGTAGTGGTGGTAGGGTGGTGTAGTGGAGTGTGGTAGGGTGGTGTAGTGTGTGTAGTGTGTAGGTGTGGTAGGGTGGTGTAGTGGTGTGGTTAGGTGGTGGTGTGGTGTAGTGTGGTGTAGTGTGGGTGGGTGTGGTGTGTGTGTGGTGTAGTTGGGTGTGGTGTTGTGTGGTGTAGTTTTGGTGGGGTGGTAGGGTGGTAGTAGTGGTAGGTAGGGTGGTGTGTGTGGTGTAGTGTGGTAGGGTGCGTGTAGTGTGGGTTAGGGTGGTGTAGTGTGTGTAGTGTGGTGTAGTGTGGTAGGTGGTGTAGTGGTGTGGTAGGGTGGTGTGGTGTGTGTGGCAGTGGTGGTGTAGTGTGGTAGGGTGGTCTGGCGGTAGTGGTGTAGTAGGGTGGTGGTGTAGTGTGTGTAGTGTGGTGTAGTGGGGTGGTAGGGTGGTGTAGTGGTTTGTGGTAGGGTGGTGTGGTGATGTGGTGTAGTGTTGGTAGGGTGCGTGTAGTGGTTGTGGTAGGGGTGGTGTAGTGGTGTGGTGTGGTGTAGTGTGGTGTCGTGTGGTAGGGTGTGTAGTGGTGTGAGGTAGTGGTGGTGTAGGTGTGTCGTAGGGTGGTGTAGTGGGGTGGTATAGGGTGTGGTGTAGTGTGTGGTGGGGGGTGTAGTGGTGTTAGGTGTTGTTAGTGTGGTGGTAGGGTTGTGGTGTAGTGTGGTGTGTTAGTGGGTGGTGTAGTGTGGTGTGGTGTAGTGTGGTTTTGGGTGTGGTGTTAGGTGTGGTGTGTGTGTTTTGGTGTGGTGGTGTAGTGTGTAGTGTATTGTGGTGTAGTGGTGTGGTATAGGTGGTGTGAGTGTGGTGGTGTGGTCTGTAGTGGGTGTAGTGTGGGTGTAGTGGGTGGTAGTGTGGTGTTTTAGTGGTGTGGTTAGGGTGGTGGGTGGTGTAGTTTGGTGTGGTGTAGTGTGGTCAGGTTTGTGTGTAGTGGTGTGGTGGTAGTGGTGTGGTGTAGTGTGGTGTAGTTTGGTGTGGTGGTGTAGGGTGGTGTAGTGGTGTGGTAGGTCAGTGGTGTAGTAGTGGTGTAGTGTGGTGTGGTGTGGTAGGGTGTGTAGAAGTGGTGTGGTAGGGTGGGTGTGAGGTGTGGTGTAGTTTGTGTGTGTAGTGTGTAGGGTGGTGTAGTGGGGTGTGGTGTGGGTGTGTAGTGTGGTGTTTAGTGTGTAGGGTGGTGTAGTGGTGTGGTAGGGTGTGTGTAGGTTGTGTGTGTAGTGTGGTAGGGTGGTGTAGTGGTGTGGTAGGGTGGTGTAGTGGTGGTGGTGGTGTAGTGTGGGTTGTGGTGGGTGGTGTAGTGGTGTGGTAGGTGATGTGTAGTGTGGTGTAGTAGTGGTGTAGGTGGTGTAGTGGGAGTGGTGTGGTGTAGTGGGGTGGTGGGTGGTGTAGTGGTGTGGTGTAGTGTGGTGTAGTGTGGTTTCGGTGTTTAGTGTGGTGGTGTGGTGTAGTGTGGTGTAGGTAGTGGTGTAGTGTGGTGGTGTGTGGTTATAGTGTGGTGTAGTGTGTTGTGGTGTAGTGTGGTGTAGTGTGGTGTGGTGTTGTAGGTGTGGTGTGGTGGATGTGGTGTAGTGGTGTGTTAGTGGTGTAGTGGTGTGGTATAGTGTGGTGTAGTGTGGTGGTGGTGTGGTGTGTGGTGTAGTTTGTGGTAGGGTGTGGTGTAGTGTGTGGTTTAGTGTGTGGTGTAGTGGTGTGGTGTAGTGGGTGGCTATAGGGTGTGGTGTAAGTGGTGTGGTAGGTGGTGTTGGTTTAGTGGTGTAGTGTGTGTAGTGTGGTAGGGTGTGTGTAGTGGTGTGGTGTAGTGGTGGTGTGTAGTGGTGTGGTGTAGTGGTGGGTGTAGTGTGGTCTAGGGTGGTGTAGTGGTGTGTTGTGTAGTGTAGTGTGGTGTAGTGTGGTGTGGTGTTGAATGGTGTGGTGTGGGTGTGGTGTGGTGTAGTGGTTGGTGTAGGGTGGTGTGTAGTGGTCGTGTAGGTGTTGGTGTGGTGTAGTGGTGTTAGTGGTGGTGTGGTGTGGTGTAGTGGTGTGGTGTAGTGATTGGTGTGGTTTTGTAGGGTGGTGTAAGTGTGGTGTGTGAGTGGGTGTGTAGGTGTAGTGGTGTAGGGTGGTGTAGTGTGGTGTGGGTGGTGTAGTGGGTGGTGTAGTATGTTTGGGGTGTAGTGTGGTAGGTGGTGTAGTGTGTGTGGGTGAGTGGGTGGGTGTGTGTGTGTGGTGTAGTGTGGTTGTGGTGGTGTGTGGTGTGTGGTGTGGTGGTGTGGTGTAGTGTGGTGTAGTGTGGTGTGGGGTGTAGTGTGGGGTGGGTAGTGTGTAGGTGGTGGTGTAGTGTGGTGGTGTAGTGTGGTGTAGTGGTGGGTGTGGTGTAGGTGGGTGGGCGAGTGTGGTGTAGGGGTGTGGTGTGGTGTGTAGGGGTGTAGGGTGGGTGTGGTGTTTAGTGTTTTAGTTGTGGTAGTGTGTTAGTAGTGGTGTGGTGGTGTGGTCTGTGGTGTAGTGGTGTAGTTGGTGTAGTGGTGTGGTATAGTGTGGTGTCGTGTGGTTAGCTGTGATGTAGTTGGTGTAGTGTGGTGTAGTGGTGTGGTGATAGTGTGGTGGTGTTAGTGGTGTGGTAGGGTGTGGGTGGTGTAGTGGTGTGATTTGTGTAGTGGAGTGGTAGGGTGGTGGTGTAGTGGTGTGGTGTTGTGTGGTGTGGTGTTGAGTGGGTGTAGTGGTGTGTCTAAGTGTTTGTTTGTACGTGGTGTAGTGTGGTTGTGGTTAGTGGTGTGGTGTAGTGGTAGTGGTGTAGTTGGTGGGTGTAGTGGTGTGGTGTAGTGTGTGTAGTGGTGTGGATGTGGTGTAGTGGTGTGGTGTGTGGTGTGGTGTAGTGTGGTGTGGTGGTGTTTGTAGTGGTGTGGTGTAGTGGTGTGGTGTGTGGTGGGTGGTGTAGTGGTGTGGTGTATGGTGTGGTGTTATGGGTGTGGTGTAGTGGGTGTTTGGTGTGGGTGGTGAGTGGGTGGTGTGGGTGTGTGTGGGTGTGGTGTAGGGTGGTGGTATTGTAGTGGTGTGGTGTAGGGTGTGGTAGGGTGTGGTGTGGTGTAGGATGTGGTGTGTGTAGTTGGAGTGGTGTGGTGTAGTGTGTGTGTAGTGTGGGAGTGTGGTGTAGTGTGGTGTGGTGGTGTGGGTGTAGTTGGGTAGTGTAGTGGTGTAGTTTAGTGGTGTTTAGTGGGGTGTTAGTGTAGTGTAGGTAGGCGTGGTGTAGTGTGTGTGGTAGTAGTGTGGTGTAGTGGTGTGGTGTGGTGTAGTGTGGTGTAGTTTGATCGTGGTGTGGTGGTAGTAGGTGGTGGTATAGTGGGTGGGTGGTGGTGGTGTGTGTGTGTGTGTAGTTGGTGGTGGTGTATGTGGTGTGTAGGTGTAGTGTGGTGGTAGGGTGGGGTGGTTGGTGTAGTGGTGTAGTGGTGTAGGTGTTAGTGTAGTGGTTGGTTTAGGGTGGTTGTAGGGTGTGGTATAGTGTGGTGTAGTGGTGTAGGTGTAGTGTGGTAGTTGGTAGTGGTGGTGGTGTAGTGTGGTGTGGTGTAGTGGGTGTAGGGGTTTAGATGGTGTGTGGTGGTAGGGTGGTATTAGGGTGGTAGTGTGTGGTGTGTGTGTGTATGGTGTGTGGTGTGTTGTAGTGGTGGTTTAGTGGTGTAGTGGTGTAGTGGTGTGGTGTAGTGGTAGTGGTAGTGGTGTGGGTGGTGTAGTGTAGTGTAGTGTGGTAGGGTGGTGTAGTAGTGTGGGTTGTTAGTGGTGTGTGTATAGTGTGGTGTGGTGTAGTGGTGTGGTATAGTGTGGTGTAGTGGTGTAGTGTAGTGTGTAGGGTGGTGTAGTGGTGTGGTATGTGTGGTGTAGTGGTGTGGTAGTGGTGGTGTAGTGTGGTGTGGTATAGTGTGGTATAGTGGTGTAGTGGGTATGAGTGTGTTGTGTAGTGATAGTGTGGTGTAGTGGTGTGGGTAGGGTGGTGTAGTGGTGTAGTGGGTAGTGTGGTAGGGTGGTGTAGTGGTGTGGTATAGTGTGGTGTAGTGGTGTGGTGTGTGTTAGTGGTGTGGTTAGGGTGGTGTAGTGGTGTGGTAGTAGTTGTGGTAGGGTGGTGTAGTGGTGTGTGTATAGTGGTGTGGTGTGGTGTAGTTGGTGTGGTAGGGTGGTGTGGTGTGGTGTGGTTTTGTAGTGTGGTTTGGTAGGGTGGTGTAGTGGTTGTGTCCTAGTGTGGTAGTTTGGTGTGTAGTGGTGGTGTAGTGGTGTGGTGCTAGTGGTGTGGTGTAGTGCTGGTGTAGAGTAGGTAGGGAGGTTGTAGTGGTGTGGTGTAGTGTGGCTAGGGTGGGTAGTGTAGTGGTGTGGTGTTAGCTGGCTGTGGTGTAGTGTGTGTCGTGTGGTAGTTTGGTTAGGGTGGTGTAGTGGTGTGGTAGCGGTGGTAGAGGTGGTGTAGTGTCGGTAGGGTGGTGTAGTCCGGTGTAGTGGTAGTGTGGTAGGGTGGTGTAGTAGGTGTAGTGGTGTAGGGTGGTGTAGTGGTGTAGGGTGGTGTAGTGTGTTGGTGTGGTGTATGTGTACCCCAGGTAACTTGGTCTGCATGTCCAGTAGAACGCTCCTCCACTCCTGCTGCTGGAGCTGCCAGATACGAGCTGTAACCATCCCTGCTGCCACTCACAAACCTACACACACACACACATACACATACACACATTACACACACACACACACATTACACACACACACATTACACACACACATTACACACACTAAAGCAGTGTTAAGGCGTCTGCATACTAGGTTGGTTTTCTAGCAGAACTCAGCAGGAAGTGAACGTCTGTGTCTTATCAAGGCATCAGCATGCTCAGGTTGGCTGAACCCAGAAGTGAACGTCTGTGTCTTATCAAGGCATCAGCATGCTCAGGTTGGCTGAACCCAGAAGTGAACGTCTGTGTCTTATCAAGGCATCAGCATGCTCAGGTTGGCTGAACCCAGAAGTGAACGTCTGTGTCTTATCAAGGCATCAGCATGCTCAGGTTGGCTGAACCCAGAAGTGAACGTCTGTGTCTTATCAAGGCATCAGCATGCTCAGGTTGGCTGAACCCAGAAGTGAACGTCTGTGTCTTATCAAGGCATCAGCATGCTCAGGTTGGCTGAACCCAGAAGTGAACGTCTGTGTCTTATCAAGGCATCAGCATGCTCAGGTTGGCTGAACCCAGAAGTGAACGTCTGTGTCTTATCAAGGCATCAGCATGCTCAGGTTGGCTGAACCCAGAAGTGAACGTCTGTGTCTTATCAAGGCATCAGCATGCTCAGGTTGGCTGAACCCAACCAGCTCCATCCTCCCGTAAAATACCTTCGCTTGAAAAAAAACTGAAAAAAAGCGGCAATAGTACTGTTTGTCCATTTGAAGGACGCCGTAGCCAGTATCCGCTTCATCAAAATAGTCTGAATTAATCTACGATAACTCAAGAAATGTGTCATTAATTTAGACGTTTTTGCTGAGGAGATCTTAGTCGTGCAATTTTACATCTACCTAAGATGTTTGGTGCAGTATTTCTCAAGTGAAGTCTTTTTACATGAAAATGTGTCATAAACCCTTACCTGTCAGGATAAACCATTACCTGTCAGGATAACCCCTTACCTGTCGCTACAGTTTGAGAACTGGATGCTGTCCACTTTGTCCTGAGGGGACAGACAGAGAGAGAGAGAGACAGAGAAACTCAACATGGCACCAAGGCATTATACTGGGCTCTCTCTGAAGTGCAGTCCAGTTTCCCCTCTTCTACTCACAGTGTGTGACTCCAGCTCAGAGATCTTCTCTGGTTGTCCAGAGCCGAAGTAGAACACTCTGATGATGTGGTCCGTACTTCCTGTGGCTAGGAACATACCCCCTGGACACACAATCAATAATCAATATGTATCATAATCAACTACCTGTGGCTAGGAACATACCCCCTGGACACACAATCAATAATCAATGCCATCGATGGGTAACATAGTCAACACATAATCAACTCAATCAACATCAGATCAATATTGATTGGATGTATTTTAGGGTAAAACTATTTCAAATGTAATGTCAGATGGTGTCCATGGTTACCTGCGCTGAAGGAAGAGCAGATCATCTGGACTCCAGGTCTGGACCGCTCCGTGAACTTACCAGGCCCCTGACTGAACACACACACACACACAACGTCAGCGTTAATACCACCCAGTATAAATAATGTATGCACTCACTAACTGTAAGTCGCTCTGGATAAGAGCGTCTGCTAAATGACTACAATGTAAATGTATGTGTGTGTGTGTGTGTGTGTGTGTCTCACCCGAACTTGAGAGTGCGTGCGTCCCACTGCCAGAAGCAGATGGTCCCATCGGCTCCGGTGGGAGGACAGGAACCGCTTTGAACCACTGACCACAGGAGGAAAACTACACAAAGACATCCAATCAGAGGGGAGAACTACAACACAACAACCAATCAGAGGAGAGAACTACAACACAACAACCAATCAGAGGAGAGAACTACAACACAACAACCAATCAGAGGAGAGAACTACAACACAACAACCAATCAGAGGAGAGAACTACAACACAACAACCAATCAGAGGAGAGAACTACAACACAACAACCAATCAGAGGAGATGCTTGGGCGGTATACCGTATACCGGTTTGAAGTTTTTTTTATACATTTGAATATTTGTAGATACTTTTTAAGTAAATATCTGCAGTCAACTTGTGCAATACGTTAGGAGATTAAGAAGATTGCGTTCTTCATTTCACCTGTCACATACTTTTTCATTATGAAGTTTACCGGTAGTCCCCAGTCATGTAGCGTTTGTTTAGAAACACACAACGACCAGAGACCAGAGACCAGACACCAGGGACCAGACACCAGAGACCAGACACCAGACACCAGAGACCAGACACCAGAGACCAGACACCAGAGACCAGACACCAGACACCAGACACCAGAGACCAGACACCAGACACCAGAGACCAGAGACCAGACACCAGACACCAGACACCAGAGACCAGACACCAGACACCAGACACCAGAGACCAGACACCAGACACCAGACACCAGAGACCAGAGACCAGAGACCAGACACCAGACACCAGAGACCAGACACCAGAGACCAGACACCAGACACCAGACACCAGAGACCAGACACCAGACACCAGACACCAGAGACCAGAGACCAGAGACCAGACACCAGACACCAGAGACCAGACACCAGAGACCAGACACCAGAGACCAGACACCAGACACCAGACACCAGAGACCAGAGACCAGAGACCAGACACCAGACACCAGAGACCAGACACCAGAGACCAGACACCAGACACCAGACACCAGAGACCAGACACCAGACACCAGACACCAGAGACCAGAGACCAGACACCAGACACCAGACACCAGAGACCAGACACCAGAGACCAGACACCAGAGACCAGAGACCAGACACCAGAGACCAGACACCAGAGACCAGACACCAGAGACCAGACACCAGAGACCAGAGACCAGACACCAGAGACCAGACACCAGAGACCAGACACCAGAGACCAGACACCAGAGACCAGAGACCAGACACCAGAGACCAGACACCAGACACCAGAGACCAGACACCAGAGACCAGAGACCAGACACCAGACACCAGACACCAGGGACCAGACACCAGAGACCAGAGACCAGAGACCAGACACCAGACACCAGAGACCAGACACCAGACACCAGAGACCAGACACCAGGGACCAGACACCAGACACCAGAGACCAGACACCAGACACCAGAGACCAGACACCAGGGACCAGAGACCAGACACCAGACACCAGAGACCAGACACCAGACACCAGACACCAGAGACCAGACACCAGACACCAGAGACCAGACACCAGACACCAGAGACCAGACACCAGAGACCAGACACCAGAGACCAGAGACCAGACACCAGAGACCAGAGACCAGACACCAGAGACCAGAGACCAGAGACCAGAGACCAGAGACCAGAGACCAGAGACCAGACACCAGAGACCAGAGACCAGAGACCAGAGACCAGACACCAGAGACCAGACACCAGGGACCAGAGACCAGACACCAGACACCAGAGACCAGGGACCAGAGACCAGACACCAGGGACCAGACACCAGAGACCAGAGACCAGAGACCAGAGACCAGAGACCAGACACCAGAGACCAGACACCAGAGACCAGACACCAGACACCAGACACCAGAGACCAGACACCAGGGACCAGAGACCAGACACCAGACACCAGAGACCAGAGACCGCAGCCTTGAGAGTCACTCACTGTTGTGCAGCATGTGCCAGGTGATGAAAATGTATGCTCTCACTAACTGTAAGTCGCTCTGGATAAGAGTGTCTGCTAAATGACTAAAATGTCAAATGTAAAAAATTGATCTAATTACAGTATGGAATTCACAACTAAATGTTTGCCAGCTAGATATCTTAACTATTAAATTAACAGTCTAAAATGTCCTAAATGCTCTGCAGCTGTGCATTTGGTTTGCTAATTTAGTATCTAGTTAGCTATCTAGCTAAGTGGTTAGCTTGGTTTGCTAATTTAGTATCTAGTTAGCTATCTAGCTAAGTGGTTAGCTTGGTTTGCTAATTTAGTATCTAGTTAGCTATCTAGCTAAGTGGTTAGCTTGGTTTGCTAATTTAGTATGTAGTTAGCTATCTAGCTAAGTGGTTAGCTTGGTTTGCTAATTTAGTATCTAGTTAGCTATCTAGCTAAGTGGTTAGCTTGGTTTGCTAATTTAGTATCTAGTTAGCTATCTAGCTAAGTGGTTAGCTTCTTCCAAAAATCGATTCTCTTGGTAATAGCAGAGAATCCTCTCCTGGATCAAGAGCCTTGCTGTCTAATATGCGTTTTCTGCGTGCAGCAAACTGTGTAGCATTTCTTAGTTCCTTGTATAACTTTATGAGCTGGGATGTCTGTCTTGCAAATAGTTTAGGTCAGAGACTATAAAATGTTTGCAATGCGCTCGTTAGCATTCTCTATGGGTTTTGACATGTACTTGTTAGCATTGCTAACCTTTGGATGGCAAAAGCTCAGTGGGGTTTGAAAAAAGTGACCCTTGTGTTCAGTTCTGGTATTACAGAATATCCCGATATGACAAGGTCATTGTGAAGGTATGACAACACCGTTCAAGCCTACTAGAACACAACAACCAATCAGAGCAGAGAACTACAGCACAACAACCAATGAGAGCAGAGTACTACAGCACAACAACCAATGAGAAGTAAGAAAACTACACAACTGTAGTATCTTGTGATGCTTTCTTAGAACGAGGTCTCCAGACACGTAGGTACTTTTACCTCCTCCCCCTACATACACCTCTCCCCCCCTCCTCCCCCTCCCTACATACACCTCTCCCCTCTCCCCCCTCCTCCCCCTCGCTACATACACCTCTCCCCCTCCTCCCCCTCGCTACATACACCTCTCCCCTCTCCCCCCTCCTCCCCCTCGCTACATACACCTCTCCCCCCTCCTCCCCCTCGCTACATACACCTCTCCCCCTCCTCCCCCTCGCTACATACACCTCTCCCCCCTCCTCCCCCTCGCTACATACACCTCTCCCCTCTCCCCCCTCCTCCCCCTCGCTACATACACCTCTCCCCCCTCCTCCCCCTCGCTACATACACCTCTCCCCTCTCCCCCCTCCTCCCCCCTCGCTACATACACCTCTCCCCCTCCTCCCCCTCCTCCCCCTCGCTACATACACCTCTCCCCCCTCCTCCCCCTCGCTACATACACCTCTCCCCCTCCTCCCCCTCGCTACATACACCTCTACCCCCTCCTCCCCCCTAGCTACCTGAGGCTACATACCCCTCGTCCTCTCCCCTACCTGTAGAGAGGTGATAGATGCAGAGTGCCCCTCCAGGACAGCTAGAGGAACACCTACCTGTAGAGAGGTGATAGATGCAGAGTGCCCCTCCAGGACAGCTAGAGGAACACCTACCTGTAGAGAGGTGATAGATGCAGAGTGCCCCTCCAGGACCGCTAGAGGAACACCTACCTGTAGAGAGGTGATAGATGCAGAGTGCCCCTCCAGGACCGCTAGAGGAACACCTACCTGTAGAGAGGTGATAGATGCAGAGTGCCCCTCCAGGACAGCTAGAGGAACACCTACCTGTAGAGAGGTGATAGATGCAGAGTGCCCCTCCAGGACAGCTAGAGGAACACCTACCTGTAGAGAGGTGATAGATGCAGAGTGGCCCTCCAGGACAGCTAGAGGAACACCTACCTGTAGAGAGGTGATAGATGCAGAGTGCCCCTCCAGGACAGCTAGAGGAACACCTACCTGTAGAGAGGTGATAGATGCAGAGTGCCCCTCCAGGACCGCTAGAGGAACACCTACCTGTAGAGAGGTGATAGATGCAGAGTGCCCCTCCAGGACAGCTAGAGGAACACCTACCTGTAGAGAGGTGATAGATGCAGAGTGCCCCTCCAGGACCGCTAGAGGAACACCTACCTGTAGAGAGGTGATAGATGCAGAGTGCCCCTCCAGGACCGCTAGAGGAACACCTACCTGTAGAGAGGTGATAGATGCAGAGTGCCCCTCCAGGACAGCTAGAGGAACACCTACCTGTAGAGAGGTGATAGATGCAGAGTGCCCCTCCAGGACAGCTAGAGGAACACCTACCTGTAGAGAGGTGATAGATGCAGAGTGCCCCTCCAGGACCGCTAGAGGAACACAGGTCTGAAGACACCACACTCGGATGGTCTTATCACAGCTACCTGCTGCTAGCATGGTGTTCTCATAGCTCACCTGGTGAGAGAGAGACACACAGATATACACACACTCACAAAGATGGTCCTCTGTAGCTCAGCTGGTAGAGCACGGCGCTTGTAACGCCAAGGTAGTGGGTTCGATCCCCGTTTGCGAGGTGGATGTGAGTGAGTGAGTGTACAACTCACGGCCATGTCAGAGATCTCAGCAGCGTGTCCTCTCAGTGTGGCCAGTAGACGGCCCTCGTCCGTCCCCCAGATCTTCACCAGGCAGTCATCTGAACCCTACACACACACACACACACACACACACACACACACACACACACACACACACACACACACACGTCATTATTATCAATAATATGAAACCTGAGCCACCAACCAAATCAATCAAATAATCAATAACACAAACGATATTATACAGTCAGTCATTGGTCAAACAAACTTAATCTACAGTCAGCTAGTCAGTCTATAACTGGATAATCAGTCAGTCAGTCAGTCTATAACTGGATAATCAGTCAGCCAGTCAGTCTATAACTGGATAATCAGTCAGTCAGTCAGTCTATAACTGGATAATCAGTCAGTCAGTCAGTCTATAACTGGATAATCAGTCAGTCAGTCAGTCTATAACTGGATAATCAGTCAGCCAGTCAAACTGGGAAATCAGTCAGTCAAACTGGATAATCAGTCAGTCAGTCAGTCAGCCAGTCAGTCTATAACTGGATAGTCAGTCAGTCAGTCAGTCAGTCAGTCAGTCAGTCAGTCAGCCAGTCAGTCAGCCAGTCAGTCAGTCAGTCAGTCAGCCAGCCAGTCAGTCAGTCAGCCAGCCAGTCAGCCAGTCAGCCAGCCAGTCAGTCAGCCAGTCAGTCAGTCAGCCAGTCAGTCTATAACTGGATAATCAGCCAGTCAGTCAGTCAGCCAGTCAGTCAG
>CM062505.1:1424596-1567096 GCA_031479575.1 Coregonus ussuriensis | reverse complement strand
TAATGCACCGAATACAACAGGTGAAATGCTTACTGACGAGCCCTTCCCCAACAATTCAGAGTTAAAAAGTAAGAAACATTTAAGAAGGAGATAGTAACACAATAAAATAACAATAACGAGGCTATATACAAGGAGCACCGGTACCGAGTTAATGTGCGGGGGGTACGAGGTAGGTGAGGTAATATGTACATGTCGGTAGGGGTAAGTGACTAGGCAATCAGGATAGATAATAAACAGAGTAGCAGCACCGTATGTGAAGAGTGTGAAAGAGTGTCTATGTGTGAGTGTGTGTGTATGTGTGGCGTCAAAATCAAAATCTAATCTTATTTGTCACCGAATACAACAGGTGCAGACTTCCTGTGGGCTGTCTAACCGTCGTCGGATATCAGGCCTACCACTGCCGTGTCGTCTGTCTGTCAGACCAGGAGACATTCCGAAAAATTGGTTTTCTCACAAAATCGTCTGTAGCGTCCGAACGATTTGGCCTATGAAACTACGGTGACCCCTCTATGGAAACATGAGACTCTTACGAACACCGTGGTGTTCTCTGTTTTGCGCTACGACCCCCACAAGTGTCTTGGGACTCCTCTGAAGTCAGTACAGCCGATCTGCCAACTTCTGTCTATAGCGTCCGAACAGTTTTGGCTACACACTCTGTGTAAAGGTGAGACTCACACGAACACGTCGGTTATTTTGCACTAGGACGCCCACAGGCCCCACAAGACTAGTCTGAAAGTCCCCTGGTACCAGTTGAAAAAATGTATGGAAGTACAGTGCATTCGGAAAGTATTTTTCGAAATGTTGTTACGTTACAGCCTTATTCTAAAATGGATTAAATAAATAAAAATCCTCATCAATCTACACACAATACCCCATAATGACAAAGTGAAAACAGGTTGTTAAAAATCTTTGGACATTTATTAAAAATAAAAAACTGAAATACCTTTTTTACATAAGTATTCAGACCCTTTGCTATGAGACTCAAAATTGAGCTCAGGTGCATCCTGTTTCCATTGATCATCATTGAGATTTCCACAACTTGATTGGCTTCCACCTGCGGTAAATTCAATTGATTGGACATGATTTGGAAAGGCACACACCTGTCTATATAAGGTCCCACAGTTGACAGTGCATGTCAGAGCAAAAACACCAAGCCATGAGGTTGAAGGAATTGTCCGTAGAGCTCCGAAATAGGATTGTGTCGAGGCACAGATCTGGGGAAGGGTACCAAAACATTTCTGCAGCATTGAAGGTCCCCAAGAACACAGTGGCCTCCATCATTCTTAAATGGAAGAATTTGGAACCACCAAGACTCTTCCTAGAGCTGGCTGCCCGGCCAAACTGAGCAATCAGGGGAGAAGGGCCTTGGTCAGGGAGGTGACCAAGAACCCAATTGTCACTCTGACAGAGCTCCAGAGTTCCTCTGTGGAGATGGGAGAACCATCTAGAAGGACAACCATCTCTGCAGCACTACACCAATCAGGCCTTTATGGTAGATTGGCCAGATGGAAGCCACTCCTCAGTAAAAGGCACATGACAGCCCGCTTGGAATTTGCCAAAAGGCACCTAAAGGACTCTCAGACCATGAGAAACAAGATTATCTAGTCTGATGAAACCAATATTGAACTCTTGGGCCTGAATGCCAAGCATCACGTCTGGAGGAAACCTGGCACCATCCCTACGGTGAAGCTTGGTGGTGGCAGCATCATGCTGTGGGGATGTTTTTCAGCGGCAGGGACTGGAAGAATAGTCAGGATCGAGGGAAAGATGAATGGAGCAAAGTACAGAGAGATCCTTGATGAAAACCTGCTCCAGAGCGCTCAGGACCTCAGACAAAGGTTCACCTTCCAACAGGATAACGACCCTAAGCACACAGCCAAGACAACGCAGGAGTGGCCTCGGGACAAGTCTCTGAATGTCCATGAGTGGCCCAGCCAGAGTCCAGACTTTAACCCGATCGAACATCTCTGGAGAGACCTGAAAATAGCTGTGCAGCGACGCTCCCCATCCAACCTGATAGAGTTTGAGAGGATCTGCTGAGAAGAATGGGAGAAACTCCACAAATACAGGTGTGCCATGCTTGTAGCGTCATACCCAAGAAGACTCGAGGCTGTAATCGCTGCCAAAGGTGCTTCAACAAAGTACTGAGTAAAAGGTCTGAATACTTACAGTTGAAGTCGGAAGTTTACATACACCTTAGCCAAATACATTTAAACTCAGTTTTTTCTCAATTCCTGACATTTAACATAGTAAAGATTCCCCGTCTTAGGTCTGTTGGGAGGGAGGGAGGGGGAGGGATGGAGGGGGGATAAGGAAGGAGGGGGGAGGGAGGGAGGGAGGGAGGGAGGGAGATGGAGATGAGGGAGAGAGGGAGGAAGGGAGATGAGGGAGGGAGGGAGGGAGGGAGGGAAGAGAGAAGGGAGAAGAGAGGGGGAAGAGAGAAGAGAGGGGGAAGAGAGAAGAGAAAAGAGAGAAGAGAGAGGGGAGAGAGAAGAGAGAAGAGAGGGGGAAGAGAGAAGAGAAAAGAGAGAAGAGAGAGGGGAGAGAGAAGAGAGAAGAGAGGGGGAAGAGAGAAGAGAGAAGAGAGGGGGGAAGAGAGAAGAGAGAAGAGCCCTATCGGCCTTTATACAGCCCTATCACTATTTATACAGCCCTATCGCTATTATACTATTATACTGCCCTATCACTAATATACAGCCCTATCGCTATATTACAGCCCTATCACTATTATACTATTATACCAGCCCTAACACTATATATATCAGCCCCTATCACTATTATACAGCCCTATCACTATTATACTATTATACAGCCCATATCACTATTTATACAGCCCCTAACACTATTACACAGCCCATATCACTATTATACAGCCCCTATCAACTATTATACTATTATACAGCCCTATCACTATTATACAGCCCTATCACTATTATACAGCCCCTATCACTATTATACAGCCCCTATCACTATTATACAGCCCTATCACTATTATGACTATTATACAGCCCTATCATATTACTACAGCGCCTATCACTATTATTCAGCCCCTATCACTATTATACAGCCCTATCACTAATATATATTATACAGGCCCTATCACTATTATACAGCCCTATCATGTTGTACAGCCCCTATCACTATTATACAGCCCTATCACTATTATACAGCCCTATCACTATTATACAGCCCTATCACTATTATACAGCCCTAACACTATTATACAAGCCCTAACACTATTATACAGCCCTATCACTATTATACTATTATACAGCCCTAACACTATTATTACTATTATACAGCCCTAACAATATTTAAAGCAGCCCTAACACTATTATACTATTATACAGCCCTAACACTATTATACAGCCCTATCACTATTATACAGCCCTAACACTATTATACAGCCCATATCCTATCACTATTATACAGCCCTAATATTATATACAGCCCTATCACTATTATACAGCCCTATCACTATTATACTATTATACAGCCCTATCACTATTATACAGCCCTAACACTATTATACAGCCCTATCACTATTATACAGCCCTAACACTATTATACTATTACACAGCCCTAACACTATTATACAGCCCTAACACTATTATACTATTATACAGCCCTATCACTATTATACAGCCCTATCACTATTATACAGCCCTATCACTATTATACAGCCCTATCACTATTATACAGCCCTATCACTATTATACAGCCCTAACACTATTATACAGCCCTAACACTATTAATACTATTATACCCCCCCAGCCCTATCACTATATAAACTATACAGCCCTAACACAATTTTACTATATACAGCCCTATCACTATTATACTATTATACAGCCCTATCACAATTATACTATTATACAGCCCTATCACCTATTTTACTATTATACAGCCCTAACACTATTATACTATTATACAGCCCTAACACTATTATACAGCCCTAACACTATATTACTATTATACAGCCCTAACACTATTATACAGCCCTATCACTATTATACTATTATACAGCCCTATCACTATTATACAGCCCTAACACTATTATACTCTTATACAGCCCTATCACTATTATACTATTATACAGCCCTTAACCACTATTATACTATTATACAGCCCTATCACTATTATACTACTATACAGCCCTAACACTATTATACTATTACACAGCCCTAACACTATTATACAGCCCTAACACTATTATACTATTATACAGCCCTATCACTATTATACTATTATACAGCCCTATCACTATTATACAGCCCTATCACTATTATAACAGCCTAACACTATTATCTATTATACAGCCCTATCACTATTATACAGCCCTATCACTATTTATACTATTATACAAGCCCTAATCACTATTATACAGCCCTATCACTATTATACAGCCCTATAACACTATTATACAGCCCTATCACTATTATACTATTATACAGCCCTATCACTATTATACAGCCCATATCACTATTATACAGCCCTACCACTATTATACTATTATACAGCCCTATCACTATTATACTATTATACAGCCCTATCACTATTATACTATTATATAGCCCTATCACTATTATACAGCCCTATCACTATTATACTATTATACAGCCCTATCACTATTATACAGCCCTATCACTATTATACTATTATACAGCCCTATCACTATTATACACAGCCCTCTCACTATTATACTATTATACAGCCCTATCACTATTATACAGCCCTATCACTATATACTATTATACAGCCCTATCACTATTATACAGCCCTATCACTATTATACAGCCCTATCACTATTATACTATTATACAGCCCTATCACTATTATACAGCCCTATCACACTAATTATACAGCCCTAACACTTTTATTATACAGCCCTAACACTATTATACACTGCCCTATCACTATTATACTATTATACAGCCCTAACACTATTATACTATTATACAGCCCTAACACTATTATACAGCCCTAACACTATTATACTATTTATACAGCCCTAACACTATTATACAGCCCTATCACTATTATACAGCCCTAACACTATTATACAGCCCTATCACTATTATACAGCCCTAATACTATTATACAGCCCTAACACTATTATACAGCCCTAACACTATTATACTATTATACAGCCCTATCACTATTATACTATTATACAGCCCTAACACAATTTTTTTTTACTATTATATAGCCCTATCACTATTATACTATTATACAGCCCTATCACTATTATACTATTATACAGCCCTATCACTATTATAACTATTATACAGCCCTAACACTATTATACTATTATACAGCCCTAACACTATTATACAGCCCTAACACTATTATACTATTATACAGCCCTAACACTATTATACAGCCCTATCACTATTTATACAGCCCTATCACTATTATACAGCCCTAACACTATTATACAGCCCTATCACTATTATACAGCCCTATCACTATTATACAGCCCTAACACTATTATACTATTATACAGCCCTATCACTATTATACAGCCCTAACACTTTATTATACAGCCCTATCACTATTATACAGCCCTAACACTATTATACTATTACATTACAGCCCTAACACTATTATACAGCCCTATCACTATTATACAGCCCTATCACTATTATACAGCCCTATCACTATTATACTATTATACACTGCCCTATCACTATTATACTATTATACAGCCCTAACACTATTATACAGCCCTAACACTATTATTATACTATTATACAGCCCTATCACTATTATACTATTATACAGCCCTAACACAATTTTACTATTATACAGCCTATCACTATTATACTATTATACAGCCCTATCAACTATTATACTATTATACAGCCTATCACTATTATACTATTATACAGCCCTAACACTATTATACTATTATACAGCCCTAACACTATTATACAGCCCCTAACACTATTATACAGCCCTATCACTATTATACAGCCCTAACACTATTTTATACTATTACACAGCCCTAACACTATTATACATAGCCCTAAACACTATTATACTATTATACAGCCCTATCACTATTATACAGCCCTATCACTATTATACAGCCCTATCACTATTATACAGCCCTATCACTATTATACAGCCCTAACACATTTATACAGCCCTAACACTATTATACTATTATACAGCCCTATCACTATTATACTATATACAGCCCTAACACAATTTTACTATTATACAGCCCTATCACTATTATACTATTATACAGCCCTATCACTATTATACTATTATACAGCCCTATCACTATTATACTATTATACAGCCCTAACACTATTATACTATTATACAGCCCTAACACTATTATACAGCCCTAACACTATTATACTATTATACAGCCCTAACACTATTATACAGCCCTATCACTATTATACAGCCCTATCACTATTATACAGCCCTAACACTATTATACAGCCCTATCACTATTATACAGCCCTATCACTATTATACAGCCCTAACACTATTATACTATTATACAGCCCTATCACTATTATACAGCCCTAACACTATTATACAGCCCTATCACTATTATACAGCCCTAACACTATTATACAAATTATACAGCCCTATCACTATTATACAGCCCTATCACTATTATACAGCCCTATCACTATTATACAGGGCCCTATCACTATTATACTATTATACAGCCCTAACACTATTATACTATTATACAGCCCCTAACACTATTATACAGCCCTAACACTATTATACTATTTATACAGCCCTATCACTATTATACTATTATACAGCCCTAACACAATTTTACTATTATACAGCCCTATCACTATTATACTATTATACAGCCCTATCACTATTATACTATTATACAGCCCTATCACTATTATACTATTATACAGCCCTAACACTATTATACTATTATACAGCCCTAACACTATTATACAGCCCTAACACTATTATACTATTATACAGCCCTAACACTATTATACAGCCCTATCACTATTATACTGCCCTATCACTATTATACAGCCCTAACACTATTATACAGCCCTATCACTATTATACAGCCCTATCACTATTATACAGCCCTAACACACTATTATACTATTATACAGCCCTATCACTTATTATACAGCCCTAACACTATTATACAGCCCTATCACTATTATACAGCCCTAACACTATTATACTATTATACAGCCCTAACACTATTATACAGCCCTATCACTATTATACAGCCCTAACACTATTATACAGCCCAATATCACTATTATACAGCCCCTAATACTATTATACAGCCCTATCACTATTATACAGCCCTATCACTATTATACTATTATATAGCCCTATCACTTTATACAGCCCTATCACTATTATACTATTATACAGCCCTATCACTATTATACAGCCCTATCACTATTATACTATTATACAGCCCTATCACTATTATACAGCCCTCTCACTATTATACTATTATACAGCCCTATCACTATTATACAGCCCTATCACTATTATACTATTATACAGCCCTATCACTATTATACAGCCCTATCACTATTATACAGCCCTATCACTATTATACAGCCCTATCACTATTATACAGCCCTAACACTATTATACAGCCCTAACACTATTATACAGCCCTATCACTATTATACTATTATACAGCCCTAACACTATTATACTATTATACAGCCCTAACACTATTATACAGCCCTAACACTATTATACTATTATACAGCCCTAACACTATTATACAGCCCTATCACTATTATACAGCCCTAACACTATTATACAGCCCTATCACTATTATACAGCCCTAATACTATTATACAGCCCTATCACTATTATACAAGCCCTATCACTATTATACTATTATACAGCCCTATCACTATATTATACAGCCCTATCACTATTATACAGCCCTATCACTATTATACAGCCCTATCACTATTATACAGCCCTATCACTATTATACAGCCCTAACACTATTATACAGCCCTAACACTATTATACTATTATACAGCCCTATCACTATTATACTATTATACAGCCCTAACACAATTTTACTATTATACAGCCCTATCACTATTATACTATTATACAGCCCTATCACTATTATACTATTATACAGCCCTATCACTATTATACTATTATACAGCCCTAACACTATTATACTATTATACAGCCCTAACACTATTATACAGCCCTAACACTATTATACTATTATACAGCCCTAACACTATTATACAGCCCTATCACTATTATACTATTATACAGCCCTATCACTATTATACAGCCCTAACACTATTATACTCTTATACAGCCCTATCACTATTATACTATTATACAGCCCTATCACTATTATACAGCCCTAACACTATTATACTCTTATACAGCCCTATCACTATTATACTATTATACAGCCCTATCACTATTATACTATTATCACAGCAGCCTATCACTATTATACTACATATACAGCCCTACACTATTATACTATTACACAGCCCTAACACTATTATACAGCCCTAACACTATTATACTATTATACAGCCCTATCACTATTATACTATTATACAGCCCTATCACTATTATACAGCCCTATCACTATTATACAGCCCTAACACTATTATACTATTATACAGCCCTATCACTATTATACAGCCCTATCACTATTATATACTATTATACAGCCCTATCACTTATTATTATCACTATTATACAGCCCTATCACTATATACAGCCCTAAACACTATTATACAGCCCTATCACTATTATACAGCCCTAACACTATTATACTATTACACAGCCCTAACACTATTATACAGCCCTAACACTATTATACTATTATACAGCCCTATCACTATTATACAGCCCTATCACTATTATACAGCCCTATCACTATTATACAGCCCTATCACTATTATACAGCCCTATCACTATTATACAGCCCTAACACTATTATACAGCCCTAACACTATTATACTATTATACAGCCCTATCACTATTATACTATTATACAGCCCTAACACAATTTTTTTTTTTTTTTTTACTATTATACAGCCCTATCACTATTATACTATTATACAGCCCTATCACTATTATACTATTATACAAGCCCTATCACTATTATAACTATTATACAGCCCTAACACTATTATACTATTATACAGCCCTAACACTATTATACAGCCCTAACACTATTATACTATTATACAGCCCTAAACACTATTATACAGCCCTATCAACTATTATACAGCCCTAACACTATTATACAGCCCTAACACTATTATACAGCCCTATCACTATTATACAGCCCTATCACTATTATACAGCCCTAACACTACTATACTATTATACAGCCCTATCACTATTATACAGCCCTAACACTATTATACAGCCCTATCACTATTATACAGCCCTAACACTATTATACTATTACACAGCCCTAACACTTATTATACAGCCCTATCACTATTATACAGCCCTAATACTATTATACAGCCCTATCACTATTATACAGCCCTATCACTATTATACTATTATACAGCCCTATCACTATTATACAGCCCTAACACTATTATTTTATACAGCCCTATCACATTATACAGCCCTAACACTATTATACTATTACACAGCCCTAACACTATTATACAGCCCTAACACTATTATACTATTATACAGCCCTATCACTATTATACAGCCCTATCACTATTATTACAGCTCTATCACTATTATACAGCCCTATCACTATTATACAGCCCTATCACTATTATACAGCCCTAACACTATTATACAGCCCTAACACTATTATACTATTATACAGCCCTATCACTATTTATACTATTATACAGCCCTAACACAATTTTACTATTATACAGCCCTATCACTATTATACTATTATACAGCCCTATCACTATTATACTATTATACAGCCCTAACACTATTATACTATTATACAGCCCTAACACTATTTATACAGCCCTAACACTATTATACTATTATACAGCCCTAACACTATTATACAGCCCTAATACAATTATACAGCCCTATCACTATTATACAGCCCTATCACTATTATACAGCCCTAACACTATTATACTATTATACAGCCCCTATCACTATTATACAGCCCTAACACTATTATACAGCCCTATCACTATTATATACAGCCCTAACACTATTATACTATTACACAGCCCTAACACTATTATACAGCCCTATCACTATTATACAGCCCTATCACTATTATACAGCCCTATCACTATTATACTATTATACAGCCCTATCACTATTATACTATTATACAGCCCTATCACTATTATACAGCCCTATCACTATTATACTATTATACAGCCCTATCACTATTATACTATTATACAGCCCTAACACTATTATACAGCCCTATCACTATTATACAGCCCTATCACTATTATACAGCCCTAACACTATTATACTATTATACAGCCCTATCACTATTATACAGCCCTATCACTATTATACTATTATACAGCCCTATCACTATTATACAGCCCTATCACTATTATACAGCCCTATCACTATTATACAGCCCTATCACTATTATACTATTATACAGCCCTATCACTATTATACAGCCCTATCACTATTATACAGCCCTATCACTATTATACTATTATACAGCCCTATCACTATTATACAGCCCTATCACTATTATACTATTATATAGCCCTATCACTATTATACAGCCCTATCACTATTATACTATTATACAGCCCTATCACTATTATACAGCCCTATCACTATTATACTATTATACAGCCCTATCACTATTATACAGCCCTCTCACTATTATACTATTATACAGCCCTATCACTATTATACAGCCCTATCACTATTATACTATTATACAGCCCTATCACTATTATACAGCCCTATCACTATTATACAGCCCTATCACTATTATACTATTATACAGCCCTATCACTATTATACAGCCCTATCACTATTATACAGCCCTAACACTATTATACAGCCCTAACACTATTATACAGCCCTATCACTATTATACTATTATACAGCCCTAACACTATTATACAGCCCTAACACTATTATACTATTATACAGCCCTAACACTATTATACAGCCCTATCACTATTATACAGCCCTATCACTATTATACAGCCCTAACACTATTATACTATTATACAGCCCTATCACTATTATACAGCCCTAACACTATTATACAGCCCTATCACTATTATACAGCCCTAACACTATTATACTATTACACAGCCCTAACACTATTATACAGCCCTATCACTATTATACAGCCCTATCACACTATTATACAGCCCTATCACTATATACTATTATACAGCCTATCACTATTATACTATTATACAGCCCTATCACTATTATACAGCCCTATCACTATTATACTATTATACAGCCCTATCACTATTATACTATTATACAGCCCCTAACTCTATTATACAGCCCTATCACTATTATACAGCCCTATCACTATTATACAGCCCTAACACTATTATACTATTATACAGCCCTATCACTATTATACTATTATACAGCCCTATCACTATTATACAGCCCTAACACTATTATACAGCCCTAACACTATTATACAGCCCTATCACTATTTTACAGCCCTATCACTATTATACTATTATACAGCCCTATCACTATTATACAGCCCTATCACTATTATACTATTATACAGCCCTATCACTATTATACAGCCCTATCACTATTATACTATTATACAGCCCTATCACTATTATACAGCCCTATCACTATTATACTATTATACAGCCCTATCACTATTATACTATTATACAGCCCTATCACTATTATACTATTATACAGCACTATCACTATTATACTATTATACAGCCCTGTCACTATTATACTATTATACAGCCCTATCACTATTATACTATTATACAGCCCTATCACTATTATACTATTATACAGCCCTATCACTAATATACTATTATACAGCCCTATCACTATTATACTATTATACAGCCCTATCACTATTATACAGCCCTATCACTATTATACAGCCCTATCACTATTATACTATTATACAGCCCTATCACTATTATACAGCCCTATCACTATTATACTATTATACAGCCCTATCACTATTATACTATTATACAGCCCTATCACTATTATACAGCCCTATCACTATTATACAGCCCTATCACTATTATACTATTATACAGCCCTATCACTATTATACTATTATACAGCCCTATCACTATTATACTATTATACAGCCCTAACACTATTATACAGCCCTATCACTATTATATAGCCCTATCACTATTATACAGCCCTATCACTATTATACTATTATACAGCCCTATCACTATTATACAGCCCTAACACTATTATACAGCCCTATCACTATTATACAGCCCTAACACTATTATACTATTACACAGCCCTAACACTATTATACAGCCCTAACACTATTATACTATTATACAGCCCTATCACTATTATACAGCCCTATCACTATTATACAGCCCTATCACTATTATACAGCCCTATCACTATTATACTATTATACAGCCCTATCACTATTATACAGCCCTATCACTATTATACAGCCCTATCACTATTATACAGCCCTATCATTATTATACTATTATACAGCCCTAACACTATTATACTATTATACAGCCCTAACACTATTATACAGCCCTAACACTATTATACTATTATACAGCCCTAACACTATTATACAGCCCTATCACTATTATACAGCCCTAACACTATTATACAGCCCTATCACTATTATACAGCCCTAATACTATTATACAGCCCTATCACTATTATACAGCCCTATCACTATTATACTATTATACAGCCCTATCACTATTATACAGCCCTAACACTATATACAGCCCTATCTATATATACAGCCCTAACACTATTATACTATTACACAGCCCTAACACTATTATACAGCCCTAACACTATTATACTATTATACAGCCCTATCACTATTATACAGCCCTATCACTATTATACAGCCCTATCACTATTATACAGCCCTATCACTATTATACAGCCCTAACACTATTATACAGCCCTAACACTATTATACTATTATACAGCCCTATCACTATTATACTATTATACAGCCCTAACACAATTTTACTATTATACAGCCCTATCACTATTATACTATTATACAGCCCTATCACTATTATACTATTATACAGCCCTAACACTATTATACTATTATACAGCCCTAACACTATTATACAGCCCTAACACTATTATACTATTATACAGCCCTAACACTATTATACAGCCCTAATACTATTATACAGCCCTATCACTATTATACAGCCCTATCACTATTATACAGCCCTAACACTATTATACTATTATACAGCCCTATCACTATTATACAGCCCTAACCACTATTATACAGCCCTATCACTATTATACAGCCCTAACACTATTATACTATTACACAGCCCTAACACTATTATACAGCCCTATCACTATTATACAGCCCCTATCACTATTATACAGCCCTATCACTATTATACTATTATACAGCCCTATCACTATTATACTATTATACAGCCCTATCACTATTATACAAGCCCTATCACTTATTATACTAGGATACAGCCCTATCACTATTATACTATTATAACAGCCCTAACACTATTATACAGCCCTATCACTATTATACAGCCCTATCACTATTATACAGCCCCTAACACTATTTTACTATTATACAGCCCCTATCACCTATTATACTATTATACTGCCCTATCACTATTATACCAGCCCTAACACTATTATACAGCCCTAACACTAGTATACAGCCCTATCACTATTTTACAGCCCTATCACTTATTATACTATTATACAGCCCTATCACTATTATACAGCCCTATCACTAATTATACTATTATACAGCCCTATCACTATTATACAGCCCTATCACTATTATACTATTATACAAGCCCTATTCACTATTATACGCCCTATCACTATTATACAATTATTACAAGCCCCTATCACTATTATACTATTATACAGCCCCTATCACTTTTATACTATTATACAAGCCCTATCACTATTATACCTATTATACAGCCCTATCACTATTATACTATTATACAGCCCTATCACTATTATACTATTATACAGCCCTATCACTATTATACTATTATACAGCCCTATCACTATTATACTATTATACAGCCCTATCACTATTATACTATTATACAGCCCTATCACTATTATACAGCCCTATCACTATTATACAGCCCTATCACTATTATACTATTATACAGCCCTATCACTATTATACAGCCCTATCACTATTATACTATTATACAGCCCTATCACTATTATACTATTATACAGCCCTATCACTATTATACAGCCCTATCACTATTATACAGCCCTATCACTATTATACTATTATACAGCCCTATCACTATTATACTATTATACAGCCCTATCACTATTATACTATTATACAGCCCTAACACTATTTATACAGCCCTATCACTATTATATAGCCCTATCACTATTATACAGCCCTATCACTATTATACTATTATACAGCCCTATCACTATTATACTATTATACAGCCCTATCACTATTATACAGCCCTATCACTATTATACAGCCCTATCACTATTATACTATTATACAGCCCTATCACTATTATACTATTATACAGCCCTATCACTATTATACAGCCCTATCACTATTATACTATTATACAGCCCTATCACTATTATACTATTATACAGCCCTATCACTATTATACAGCCCTATCACTATTATACAGCCCTATCACTATTATACCTATTATACAGCCCTATCACTATTATACAGCCCTATCACTATTATACAGCCCTAACACTATTATACAGCCCTATCACTATTATACTATTATACAGCCCTATCACTATTATACAGCCCTATCACTATTATACTATTATACAGCCCTATCACTATTATACAGCCCTATCACTATTATACTATTATACAGCCCTAACACTATTATTTAGCCCTATCACTATTATACAGCCCTAACACTATTATACTATTATACAGCCCTATCCACTATTATACAGCCCTAACACTATTATACTATTATACAGCCCTAACACCTATTATACAGCCCCTAACACTATTATACTATTATACAGCCCTATCACTATTATATACCTGCCCTAACTCACTATTATACTATTATACAGCCCTATCACTATTATTCTATTATACAGCCCTACACCTATTATACAGCCCTATCACTATTATACAGCCCTATCACTATTATACAGCCCTATCACTATTTTACTATTATACAGCCCTATCACTATTATACAATTATACAGCCCTATCACTATTATACAGCCCATATCACTATATACAGCCCTATCACTATTATACAGCCCTATCACTATTATAACAGCCCCTATCACTATTATACAGCCCTAACACTATTATCAGCCCTATCACTATTATACAGCCCTATCACTATGATATACTATTATACAGCCCTATCACTATTATACAGCCCTATCACTATTATACAGCCCCTATCACTTATTATACAGCACATATCACTATTATACTATTATACAGCCCCTATCACTATTATACTATTATACAGCCCTATCACTATTATACAGCCCTATCACTATTATACAGCCCTATCACTATTATACTATTATACAGCCCTATCACTATTATACAGCCCTATCACTATTATACTATTATACAGCCCTATCACTATTATACTATTATACAGCCCTATCACTATTATACAGCCCTATCACTATTATACAGCCCTATCACTATTATACTATTATACAGCCCTATCACTATTATACAGCCCTATCACTATTATACTATTATACAGCCCTATCACTATTATACTATTATACAGCCCTATCACTATTATACAGCCCTATCACTATTATACAGCCCTATCACTATTATACTATTATACAGCCCTATCACTATTATACTATTATACAGCCCTATCACTATTATACTATTATACAGCCCTAACACTATTATACAGCCCTATCACTATTATATAGCCCTATCACTATTATACAGCCCTATCACTATTATACTATTATACAGCCCTATCACTATTATACTATTATACAGCCCTATCACTATTATACAGCCCTATCACTATTATACAGCCCTATCACTATTATACTATTATACAGCCCTATCACTATTATACTATTATACAGCCCTAACACTATTATACTATTATACAGCCCTAACACTATTATACAGCCATAACACTATTATACTATTATACAGCCCTATCACTATTATACTATTGTACAGCTTTATCACTATTATACAGCCCTATCACTATTATACAGCCCTATCACTATTATACTATTATACAGCCCTATCACTATTATACAGCCCTATCACTATTATACTATTATACAGCCCTATCACTATTATACTATTATACAGCCCTATCACTATTATACAGCCCTATCACTATTATACAGCCCTATCACTATTATACTATTATACAGCCCTATCACTATTATACAGCCCTATCACTATTATACAGCCCTAACACTATTATACAGCCCTATCACTATTATACTATTATACAGCCCTATCACTATTATACAGCCCTATCACTATTATACTATTATACAGCCCTATCACTATTATACAGCCCTATCACTATTATACTATTATACAGCCCTAACACTATTATTTAGCCCTATCACTATTATACAGCCCTAACACTATTATACTATTATACAGCCCTATCACTATTATACAGCCCTAACACTATTATACTATTATACAGCCCTATCACTATTATACAGCCCTAACACTATTATACAGCCCTAACACTATTATACTATTATACAGCCCTATCACTATTATACAGCCCTAACACTATTATACTATTATACAGCCCTATCACTATTATACTATTATACAGCCCTATCACTATTATACAGCCCTATCACTATTATACAGCCCTATCACTATTATACAGCCCTATCACTATTATACTATTATACAGCCCTATCACTATTATACTATTATACAGCCCTATCACTATTATACAGCCCTATCACTATTATACAGCCCTATCACTATTATACAGCCCTATCACTATTATACAGCCCTATCACTATTATACAGCCCTAACACTATTATACAGCCCTATCACTATTATACAGCCCTATCACTATTATACTATTATACAGCCCTATCACTATTATACAGCCCTATCACTATTATACAGCCCTATCACTATTATACAGCCCTATCACTATTATACTATTATACAGCCCTATCACTATTATACTATTATACAGCCCTGTCACTATTATACAGCCCTATCACTATTATACAGCCCTATCACTATTATACTATTATACAGCCCTATCACTATTATACTATTCTACAGCCCTATCACTATTATACAGCCCTATCACTATTATACAGCCCTATCACTATTAAACAGCCCTATCACTATTATACTATTATACAGCCCTATCACTATTATACTATTATACAGCCCTATCACTATTATACTATTATACAGCCCTAACACTATTATACAGCCCTATCACTATTATACAGCCCTATCACTATTATACAGCCCTATCACTATTATACTATTATACAGCCCTATCACTATTATACAGCCCTATCACTATTATACAGCCCTATCACTATTATACTATTATACAGCCCTATCACTATTATACAGCCATATCACTATTATACAGCCCTATCACTATTATACAGCCCTATCACTATTATACTATTATACAGCCCTATCACTATTATACTATTATACAGCCCTATCACTATTATACTATTATACAGCCCTATCACTATTATACTATTATACAGCCCTAACACTATTATACAGCCCTATCACTATTATACAGCCCTAACACTATTATACAGCCCTATCACTATTATACTATTATACAGCCCTATCACTATTATACTATTATACAGCCCTATCACTATTATACAGCCCTATCACTATTATACTATTATACAGCCCTATCACTATTATACTATTATACAGCCCTATCACTATTATACTATTATACAGCCCTAACACTATTATAATATTATACAGCCCTATCACTATTATACTATTATACAGCCCTATCACTATTATACTATTATACAGCCCTATCACTATTATACTATTATACAGCCCTATCACTATTATACAGCCCTATCACTATTATACAGCCCTATCACTATTATACAGCCCTATCACTATTATACTATTATACAGCCCTATCACTATTATACAGCCCTATCACTATTATACAGCCCTATCACTATTATACAGCCCTATCACTATTATACTATTATACAGCCCTATCACTATTATACAGCCCTATCACTATTATACTATTATACAGCCCTATCACTATTATACAGCCCTATCACTATTATACTATTATACAGCCCTGTCACTATTATACAGCCCTATCACTATTATACATTCCTATCACTATTATACTATTATACAGCCCTGTCACTATTATACAGCCCTATCACTATTATACAGCCCTATCACTATTATACTATTATACAGCCCTGTCACTTTTATACAGCCCTATCACTATTATACAGCCCTATCACTAGTATACAGCCCTATCACTATTATACTATTATACAGCCCTATCACTATTATACTATTATACAGCCCTGTCACTATTATACAGCCCTATCACTATTATACAGCCCTATCACTATTATACAGCCCTATCACTATTATACTATTATACAGCCCTATCACTATTATACTATTATACAGCCCTAACACTATTATACTATTATACAGCCCTATCACTATTATACAGCCCTATCACTATTATACAGCCCTATCACTATTATACAGCCCTATCACTATGATAGGGCTGTACTTTGCTGCAGGAGGGACTGGTGCACTTCACAAAATAGATGGCATCATGAGGAAGGAAATTGATGTGGATATATTGAAGCAACATCTCAAGACATCAGTCAGGAAGTTAAAGCTTGGTCACAAATGGGTCTTCCAAATGGACAATGACCCCAAGCATACTTTCAAAGTTGTGGCAAAATGGCAACAAAGTCAAGGTATTGGAGTGGCCATCACAAAGCCCTGACCTCAATCCTATAGAAAATGTGTGGGCAGAACTGAAAAAGCGTGTGCGAGCAAGGAGGCCTACAAACCTGACTCAGTTACACCAGCTCTGTCAGGAGGAGTGGGCCAAAATTCACCCAACTTATTGTGGGAAGTTTGTGGAAGGTTACCCGAAATGTTTGACCCAAGTTAAACCATTTACAGGCAATGCTACCAAATACTAATTGAGTGTATGTAAACTTCTGACCCACTGGGAATGTGATGAAAGAAATAAAAGCTAAAATAAATCATTCTCTCTACTATTATTCTGACATTTCACGTTCTTAAAATAAAGTGGTGATCCTAACTGACCTAAAACAGGGAATTTTTACTAGGATTAAATGTCAGGAATTGTGAAAAACTCTGTTTAAATATATTTGGCTAAGGTGTATGTAAACTTCCGACTTCAACTGTATGCCAGTTAGGCCCTACACCGGTTGTAAAGTGGATTAATGTGCTTAATTTTAAGAAGTTATTTGGCCCCTTTAGTTGTGATCCAAACCTTATCAAAACATATAGGCCTATGGGGTAGGCTACATGAGGTGTGGGACTATGATTAGAAAAAGTCACACAAAAAAAGGCTTTGTTTCTTGCCTTAAGCTGTGCATCATTCACAAGTGATAATATATAATTCACAAGTGATAGGCTAATATTGTCACCCATCAGACTATACTTGATTTAATCTTGTCTTTACATTTACTAAATAATATACATGAGATATTCGTTTTGATTTAGAACGGACCATTATCATGCACCTGTCTCGAAACAGGGGCAGCGGGAAAAAATTCATGTCATCTATGCACTTCAATAGCGAATGGAGGACGCTTTTCCCGTGGTTCATTTTCATGCCAGCCAGGTAGAATATACTGCAAAGATATGCAATGTGCTTAATATTAGGAAAGTTGAGAAATAAATATAGTAGACCTAGCCTATGGAAAGCTGATGGGATCCTCCTCTTTTTAATAGAGGCCATCACTCTGTTTTCTCCCGCTACTCCATAGCCTATAGAAATGTTGCACAACATGAGCTCATGGGCTCTCATGAAGTGTTTCATTAGATTTTCCATCACATTTGCATTGATGTCAGAGTGATTAGAGGGACAATAGAGTGCTGAGTACCAGGCAGTTAGCAAGTTTGGTAGGCTACTAATGACCAGCAGCAGCATCAGAGCTTGGAGAAGCCTAATTACTGTGACTAAACGGTCATGTGGAATTTGACTGCCTTCATGACTCATGACCGCCGGTGTGGCGGTAATACGGTCACCACAACAGCCCTAATCATGTCCAGGGGATGTACTTGTACCTAGCCTCCATCTTTCTTAAATGGAAGAAGTTTGGAACCACCAAGACTCTTCCTAGAGCTGGCTGCCCGGCCAAATTAAGCAATCGGGAGAGAAGGGCCTTGGTCAGGGAGGTGACCAAGAACCCGATGGTCACTCTGACAGAGCTCCAGAGTTCCTCTGTGGAGATGGGAGAACCTTCCAGAAGGACAACCATCTCTGCAGCACTCCACCAATCAGGCCTTTATGATAGATTGGCCAGACGGAAGCCACTCCTCAGTAAAAGGCACATGACAGCCCGCTTGGAGTTTGCCAAAAGGCACCTAAAGACTCTCAGACCATGAGAAACAAGATTCTCTGGTCTGATGAAACTAAGATTGAACTCTTTGGCCTGAATGCCAAGCGTCACGTCTGGAGGAAACCTGGCACCATCCCTACGGTGAAGCATGGTGGTGGCAGCATCATGCTGTGGGGATGTTTTTCAGCGCCAGGGACTGGGAGACTAGTCAGGATCGAGGCAAAGTTGAATGGAGCAAAGTACAGAGAGATCCTTGATGAAAACCTGCTCCAGAGCGTTCAGGACCTCAGACTGGGACGAAGGTTCACCTTCCAGCAGGATAACGACCCTAAGCACACAGCCAAGACAACGCAGGAGTGGCCTCGGGACAAGTCTCTGAATGTCCATGAGTGGCCCAGCCAGAGTCCAGACTTTAACCCGATCGAACATCTCTGGAGAGACCTGAAAATAGCTGTGCAACGACGCTCCCCATCCAACCTGTGGTCCTCTGTAGCTCAGCTGGTAGAGCACGGCGCTTGAAACGCCAAGGTAGTGGGTTCGATCCCCGGGACCACCCATACACAAAAATGTATGCACGCATGACTGTAAGTCGCTTTGGATAAAAGCGTCTGCTAAATGGCATATTATTATTATTTATTATTTAACCTGACAGAGCTTGAGAGGATCTGCAGAGAAGAATGTGAGAAACTCCCCAAATACAGGTGTGCCAAGCTTGTAGCGTCATACCCAAGAAGACTCGAGGCTGTAATCGCTGCCAAAGGTGCTTCAACAAAGTACTGAGTAAAGGGTCTGAATACTTATACATTACATTTACATTTTAGTCATTTAGCAGACGCTCTTATCCAGAGCGACTTACAGGAGCAATTAGGGTTAAGTGCCTAGCTCAAGGGCACATCGACAGATTTTTCACCTAGTCTACTTGGGGATTAGAACCAGCGACCTTTCGGTTACTGGCACAACGCTCTTAACCACTAAGCTACCTGCCGCCCCCATGTGACTTATGTAATTAATTTTTTATTTTAAATAAATTAGCAAAGATGTCTAAAAACCTGTTTTTGCTTTGTCATTATGGGGTATTGTGTGTAGATTGATGATGGGAAAAAAAACATTTTAATCAATTTTAGAATAAGGCTGTAACGTAACAAAATGTGGAAAAAGTCAAGGGGTCTGAATACTTTCCGAAGGCACTGTATACACACACTATCTGAGTGTTAGACCAAAAACACGGTTACCATGGCAATCATACTCAGAACAGGGTCAACCTGGGGTCAAGAGGTCAGACCTCATGTGACCTCACCTTGTAGCTCAGTTGGTAGAGCATGGCGGTTGCAACGCCAGGGTTGTGGGTTCGATTCCCACGGGGGACCAGTATTAAAAAATTATAATATGAAAATGTATGCAGTCGCTCTGGATAAGAGCGTCTGATAAACTAATACAATTTAAAATGTTTAATAAAACACACCTTCTTCCCAAAATAACTGGGGTCAAGAGGTCAGACCTCATCATGTGACCTCACCAAATATAAACCTTCTACTGAAATCCCCTCCAGATGTGGAAACCCCCTACACACACACACACACACACACACACACACACACACACACACACACACACACGCTGGGTGTTCTTACGGTGAAGATGCGTCGTCCAGTTCGGTCGAAGGTGACGCAATAGACAGAGGACAGATGTCCCAGAATCCTCTTGTGCATTTTCATGTGTGTGTAGACCGCTGTGGGGAGGAGCTGACCCAGCCGGTACAAACCCATCAGACGACGGCCATGACCCGTCTCCACTACACACACATTGCATTCACACATACACAACATAGGCACACACACACACAGTGTACGCACACAGACAGACACACACACACACACAGAGACACACACACAGAGACAAACACACACAAAGTTGTCAGTTACAGCGTCATACCTTACTAACAACATGACCCGTTTCCTTCCATTAATATCATTGTGTTGTGTTCTAGATGTTCTAGATGTGTTCTAGATGTGTTCTAGATGTTCTAGATGTGTTCTAAATGTTCTAGATGTGTTCTAGATGTTCTAGATGTGTTCTAGATGTGTTCTAGATGTTCTAGATGTGTTCTAGATGTGTTCTAAATGTTCTAGATGTGTTCTAGATGTGTTCTAGATGTGTTCTAGATGTGTTCTAGATGTGTTCTAGATGTTCATTAAAGTCCTGGTCAGACTGGATGAACATATAATCAAACACAACAAACAATATTTAACCAATCAGAGGCAGCCTACCAATGCTGGGCGGGCTCCCGTAGATGACTGGCGGCTCTGGGGGCCTACCACAGTGCAGCGCTGCCAGGGCCGAACCCTTCCACACCACATGTTTACAACCTGCAGGAACACACACAACCCAAATACAGTTGCTCTGTGTAGTAATATTGTAAATACTAATTATTAATACTTGTACTTTTACCTTGAATGCTTTATTATGTATGTATTGTAATATCCATGTATTTCATGTCTTTGACGGTCATGTGGGTATCGGTAAAAACTTTAACGTGGTTACAAAGCAGACAATACTGACTCTTATTGGTGTGTAGCAGGCTAACATGTCATGTGATTACAGTACTGACTCTTATTGGTGCGTAGCAGGCTAACATGTCATGTGATTACAGTACTGACTCTTATTGGTGCGTAGCAGGCTAACATGTCATGTGATTACAGTACTGACTCTTATTGGTGCGTAGCAGGCTAACATGTCATGTGATTACAGTACTGACTCTTATTGGTGCGTAGCAGGCTAACATGTCATGTGATTACAGTACTGACTCTTATTGGTGCGTAGCAGGCTAACATGTCATGTGATTACAGTACTGACTCTTATTGGTGCGTAGCAGGCTAACATGTCATGTGATTACAGTACTGACTCTTATTGGTGCGTAGCAGGCTAACATGTCATGTGATTACAGTACTGACTCTTATTGGTGCGTAGCAGGTTCTGGCGCCCCGTCCCCAGCAGACTGTGGATCCCGGGGACGCTGGCAGGAACCTCCTTCTCCAGAAGAGGACACACCCTCTGGCACACCTGCAGCAGGTGGTCCGGACTGATGTGACCATACAGCTTCACCTGCACACACACACAGTCACACACATACACACACACAGACACACACAGACAGACACACACACACACAGACACACACACAGACACACACACAGACACACACACACACACACACCAAGAATTCAGGTTAAGCTTAAACGCTGCTACTGACCACCCAATAGAACAGTCCCCGGCCAGTACGACAACAGTCCTTCTGTCCTTATACAATTACAATCAGCCGTATTCAATACGTATTCAGTACAATGACATAAAGTGTCTACATGTTTAGTTGTCCACATGAACAGCATAGACATCTTCTTAAACCTACTCTCAGACAACTCACACATCAAGCCGCTCTGCTTCCCAATTACACTCTCTCTCCTCAGTTATCTGTACATTCAGCCGCTTCCCTCTGCACGCCCAAACACATTAATGACCCTTTAACATCAGGTCTGCAGACGTGATCCATTTGATAAGAACACAGACAGCCACAGATACAGACAAATACAGACACACACAAATACAGACACACACAAATACAGACACACACAAATACAGACAAAATGTATGCGCACATGACTGTAAGTCGCTTTGGATAAAAGCGTCTGCTAAATGGCATATTATTATTATTATTATTATTAAATACAGACACACACAGATACAAAGATACATATACAGCCACAGACACATACAAAGACACAGCCACAGCCACAGACACAGACACACACACACACAGACACAGATACAAGGGTAAAAACGATTACCATGATAATATTAGCATAATTAGCATAATAATTGTTATTATTAATACAATAATTTGAGTTAGCCCTACTATTTCCACTATTTACTACATTATTACTATCATTACTAATATTATTATTATTATTTTAACATTTAACATTTTAGTCATTTAGCAGATTATCCAGAGCGACTTACAGTTAGTGAATGCATACATTATTATAATTACTATTATTTGATCATAATTAGCAGTAATTATCATGTTAATTATTATTATTATTAGTAGTAGTAGTAGTATCATCATAAATGTCATCTTTAGAAATGAGTGTGGCTAAATGTCTGATCATTTTAATAAAAACCTTCCATGTAAATAACTGTCATCTAGTGGCTAGATGTCTATACCTCCACATGAATGTATAGGCTAAAGACGGTCTGGTCTGTCTGTCTGTGCGGCAATAAAATCCCTATTCCTCTATTGTGTCTAATGATTAGGAACATGTCGCTTCTTAAGACGAAGCCGCGGAGGAATCATTACCCAGACAGAGACATTAGGCCTGTTCGGCCGCATCACAACCCTGCTCACTGGCGGAGGGAGAAACGGCAGAGGGAGGGAGGGAAGGAGCGGAGGGAGGGAGGGAAGGAGGGAGGGAAGGAGCGGAGGGAGGGAGGGAAGGAGCGGAGGGAGGGAGGGAAGGAGCGGAGGGAGGGAGGGAAGGAACGGAGGGAGGGAGGGAAGGAGGGAGGGAAGGAGCGGAGGGAGGGAGGGAGGAAAGGAGCGGAGGGAGGGAGGGAAGGAGCGGAGGGAGGAGGAGGAGGATGGAGCGGAGGAGTGGAGGAGGGAGGGAGGGATCAGAAAGACTGTAAATATTGTTGTTCTATAAATGTATAGATGTAGTTTTAGACGAGTCTGCTACATCTGATTCATGTTGTGGAAATAATATATAGGGCATAGGTCATTATTTTTATAATTTGCCCCCAAAAATATAAAAACTTGATCTCAAAACTTTTAGTCTAAAATAAATGTTATATTGGCATTGCATGGTGCCATCATGCTCAATATGTAAAACAATCACCATGTAGGCTAATAACCTGTTAATGAACCCGTTAATTAATAAAGCCATAATAATTAAGATATCAGGTCAATATTACCTCTGATCTGTCCCCATCCCCTTCAGTCCTGAGATGGGCCTAACACACTCTCCTCTCCCCCTGACACAACTCTCTTTAGAAGGCTGCATTTATTTCCCAGCTCGTTCTGATAGGACTGTTGATATTCTCCTAAAAGCAGTGTTTTACCTCGTCCGGCTGCGTGTGTTTTCTCCAGCAGGAGCTGGGCGCCTCTATCTCGCGTTAGCTGTGGCGCAGCAGTCCCTCCCACACCCCCCCGCCCGCCCGCCCGCCCCCCCCCCCCCCCCCCCCCCCCGCCCGCTCCAACACCACAACATCCATGA
This sequence comes from Coregonus ussuriensis, assembly GCA_031479575.1. NCBI lineage: Eukaryota > Metazoa > Chordata > Actinopteri > Salmoniformes > Salmonidae > Coregonus > Coregonus ussuriensis. The sequence goes on along the minus strand of CM062505.1, from coordinate 1,541,041 downwards.
CGTACCAACATTTCACACACATTCTCACTACTATTCAAATGTTTTGGACATGCCCGTCACCAAACTCACAACCCAGGGTCCAATATAAAGCAGGACCCGACCCCTGGTCCCTTCTGGCCCAGGTTTGGTTCGGGTTTTCGGTACAATCCTTTTGACTTTTTTCTCCTACCTAAAAAATTGCGCGAAATTCAATTTTTATTTAGCTCTCTCTAAAAAACTTTTTTCTCAGTTATAGAACAGCCTTACCAAATCCTCGTATCTCCCAGGGTGCTCCTTCCCCGTCCAGTCCCGTCGTGTGGGCAGTAGCTGCAGCACAGACACACAGTTCACTCCGATCACTAACACCATAAACGCGTCTATTTGTGTTTTAAAACATTCAATGAGAAATGTGCTTAAAATCAACATGTGAAAGTGCAGAGAGCAGCGAGATGCGACGCGAACAGGAACGCCACTCACCTCCTTCTCATCCACCTCACGGATCAACGTCTGGAAATAGAATTAAACAAAATCACACACCGAGACAAACCTGGGACTATAGTAAATCATCCTAAAATACCCTCTGACCCACCTCCGCTGCGTTCTGGCACGGTCCAGCCTGTAGAAAGCGGGCGATTAGGAAGTAGAGTTCTGTAGGGGCCACGAGAAGACGGAGCGGGGAGTTACAGAGGGCGCAGGAGCGACGCAGATAGGAATTAAAACATTTAAATGTCACATATTCAGCTCGCTTTACTCACCAGAATTCAGCTGTGCGACTAGTTTACTGTCTGGTTCCATGTTGGGGTTGTTTTTAGGGGGCAGCGCAGGAAGTGTGCCCTATAGCTGTCACTGTTTACCCCAGCAGGAAGACGCTTCCTCCATTCAGAACCACAGCACCGCCAAGCAGCCAGCCCCGGTCACACAGCAAACCCCTCCGCGCTGCCGTCAAATAGGACCTGCTACGGGCTCAGCCCTGAATAGCACGATACATCGATAACACTTGAATAACTGATATGATAGTTATACTAAGGTGTGTAAAGTCGCCGTTAAAGTTGTTTTATTCTCCCGTCCGTCCACACTCCCCTCTCTGTAAAGCGCATGCCCTCTACGCAGGAATCCCAAATAGGCTATTTTACGCACGCACGGTACGTTGGAGGGAGGCTGCAGAAGTGGCAACATTGTAGCAGGAGAGGAAAGCCTGGATGAAATGTTGTTACATTGTAGCGAGATGACCAGCGATTCGATAGTGTTATTTACAGTGTTTTGGTTTACAAACTGCTACAAACTGACCGTTACTCGCAGCTCTTTATGAAGGTTATGATCATATATAAATTCGTCAGATCTAGGTTGTGTTCGTATAAATTCACTCTGGCTATCTACTCCGATTTCAGAACACTCTTGTTTGAGTGCCAGAGCGTTGAATAAACTGAGGAATTTACGAACGCCAAAGCTCTAGATAACATGAGAACAGCTCTGCGAGGGAAATGGTCAGAGTGAGGTGTTCTCGTTTTTGTCTGGAAGTAGCTAGCCAACTTTAGCCCGTTATCTTGGGTGCTTGATGGCCGTTGTGAGGTCTGAACGCTGGGTCAACCCTAATCGTCGTCCAGTGTGCGCTCTGAACGCTCCGAGAGCCGAACGGACAATCTGTTAACGCTCTGGCACTCCAGAGTGAATTTAAAAAGGCACCCCTAGTCTGCAAGAATCTCTTATATTCCAGACAGTGTATTTTGATGAGCTGCTGCAGTAACACTTGACGTGTTTTTAGTTATTTTGGTCGTCAGAGCTGTAGGTTTATGGTCGTGTCGTAATGGTGTAACTAACAATACGCCCACTCCCCGGAGCCGTTCGGTTCGTCCTCCATTTCTCTCTCTCAACTGCTTGCCTGGCTCCTAGCAGTAAAATGGGGGAAGGGTTGAGGAAGAGCATGTTAGAGAGGGGATGTAGACTAATGAATGAAACACAACCTCATGAGTTAAATTTACCATATGCTGGTGCACCCGATTAGACTACACTCACCCCAATAAAAGGTGGAAATCATTTTACCAATCACACCATTCATATGGTGAATGTGGTACGCGTTGCCTTTGAATGGTGATTCAGAACCACACAGTTTACTTCGTGATACGCGACCCTTTCAATGGTGATTTTATCTGAGACTGAGTGCGCATGTTCACATAGAAGCCAAACCCAAGACATTTCAGGAATTTTTATTGTCAAATTCCTGGGTTTCCTGGGAAATCGCCTTTTCAGCTTTTGATCGGCAGTGTACCTTGTGCTCTTTACAGGTAACAAAAGTTATTCTACAACTTAAATATGTCATTGGCAATTATAGTCTATTGTATTTAGATTTAGCATGATTCGTATAAAAGCATGCTTGAATTATAACTCGGTGAGCTGTTTAAACCCTGATTTTCATAGTCTCTGAGTTAGCTAGCTAAATTAGCTAGTTATCCTTATCATGTTGTAGCTACATGTAATTTCTCTGTTCCCACTCTAGTCTGTTCCCACACAATGATGACTTCTCCTGTCACTCAAGGTATGTTCAACAATTCCCTTCAATGTTTATCTCAAAATAATAAGTAAAACACTTCAACAGGTGAAATATTTAGTCAGGTTAGCTAGCTACTTGTCATTAGGCTTTTAAAGGGGAAATCAGCAGTTTCTATATCTATCTTTGGACTTGTAAATGAATGATATGTACCCCATTGATTCTTTAAGAATATAACCTATAAATGCCATATGAGCTTAGTTCAACTGTCGTACCCACCAGGACCCCAAATATCAGCTTGTTTTACTCCAGTGTTTGTAAACAAAGTAAATGTATAGCCTCAAACTATATCATGGGATGGTCAGTCCTTGCATCCATAGCTCTGTCTATGCATTTGAGAGTGGTAACATTTATCCAGCCCCGTCCCTTTTTACCGAAACAGGGACATGGAAGATGCTTTATTGTTTCTACTGCTGATTGCCGCTTTAAGTGCTTTTCATTCGCTTCACATTGTAACCTGCAGTAGGCTCTCTATGTGAGGGCAGTATAATGAAAAGACTGTCTCCTACTACCCTGACCCAAGGGCTTTTGGTCTTGCTGGCAAAGGCTAATCCCCTGTCAGTCAGAGCAAAAGGCCTGAAGGCTCTTGTTCAAAGACTAGGGAACACTTACATACACCCATGTTACAATGTCATATTTCATATATCGTTGTTGTTGTTGTTGTAGGAAAACACCTCATAATGGCTAACATCAGGGGCACCATTGTGTCTTATCATGAACGGGGTATGAAAAGGAGGCCGTCAGCCCTGGTGACGGAGGCTGTTGGAGCTACAGTACTTCCTGTGTCTGTACTTCCTGTGTCTGTACTTCCTGTGTCTGTAGGTAAGGTATTAAATGAAGGGGAGGGAGGTGGAATTAGGGACATGTGACTACAGGGTTGGTGGATTTTGAGGGGTCAGTGGCAAGAGGGATTGGGGGGGACACATTGATCTAGAGGAGAGTGGGGAAAAGAAATAGGCTGCGTTCTGATATCCTGCATCCAGAAGTGTTCACACTTTCATTTCACCTCATCCTTTTAAAAGCACTGGATTGGTGCAAGCATGATGGGGAGACATTCCACCACAGCACCAGACCACTGGACGACCCCAGGACCAGACCACTGGACGACCCCAGGACAAGACCACTGGACGACCCCAGGACCAGACCACTGGATGACCACAGCACCAGACCACTGGACGACCACAGCACCAGACCACTGGACGACCCCAGGACCAGACCACTGGACGACCACAGCACCAGACCACTGGACGACCCCAGGACAAGACCACTGGACGACCCCAGGACCAGACCACTGGACGACCACAGCACCAGACCACTGGACGACCACAGCACCAGACCACTGGACGACCCCAGGACCAGACCACTGGACGACCACAGCACCAGACCACTGGACGACCCCAGGACAAGACCACTGGACGACCCCAGGACCAGACCACTGGACGACCCCAGGACCAGACCACTGGACGACCCCAGGACCAGACCACTGGACGACCCCAGGACCAGACCACTGGACGACCCCAGGACCAGACCACTGGACGACCACAGCACCAGACCACTGGATGACCCCAGGACAAGCGTTTGATTTCCTAACCTCCTGTATTATTAGAATATTGTGGGGGAAAATAATAAACAATTCACCACCTAAAACACTGCGAATCAGGCAGAAGTGTAAAATCATGTTTAATTGCGGTTACGGTAAACTGCATTTTATCAACACTGAAGTTATACAGTGTTATGCTTGAATGTTTTTAGTTGAGTTACATCTAATGACAATGCTATCCTTTGAAATGACAGAACTGGATTGGTAACAGCAACCCCCTGCGCTACAGTGTGTCAGCCTATAACTTGTTTAGCACGGAGGTGCTGAAGGAGGAAAGGTATGTATTCTCAGATTAATGTTTATTCCGACGAATAAAATGTAGTCCTACATTCTGATGTGAAATGTTGTTCTACTACTTTCACCTCTCCATCCATAATGCGTCTTTCCGAAGTAATCCTTTTTTAGTCAGAAAAATATGATATATTTCAAATAAGACAGTTTCCTGCTGGATAATTTTTTTAAAGGGGTTTTTAAAGTAAGATTATTAATTAAACAATTATATTAACTGGCCAACGACATCCTTTATTTGTGTGCTTTTTTTCCCGATACACTAATAATAATAATAATAATAATAATAATAATAATTCATTTTAATTTGGTGGACGCCTTTCAGGACACTCAAGGACATCTTACATTAAAATGAAGTGCAATACATAAAGTCATAAAATCAAATGCATCAATCAACAGCTAAATAAAATCTAAGGACCAGACATTTACAGTGAGGGGAAAAAAGTATTTGATCCCCTGCTGATTTTGTACGTTTGCCCACTGACAAAGATATGATCAGTCTATAATTTTAATGGTAGGTTTATTTGCACAGTGAGAGACAGAATAACAACACAAAAATCCAGAAAAACGCATGTCAAAAATTTTATAAATTGATTTGCATTTTAATGAGGGAAATAAGTATTTGACCCCTCTGCAAAACATGACTTAGCACTTGGTGGCAAAACCCTTGTTGGCAATCACAGAGGTCAGATGTTTCTTGTAGTTGGCCACCAGGTTTGCACACATCTCAGGAGGGATTTTGTCCCACTCCTCTTTGCAGATCTTCTCCAAGTCATTAAGGTTTCGAGGCTGACGTTTGGCAACTCGAACCTTCAGCTCCCTCCACAGATTTTCTATGGGATTAAGGTCTGGAGACTGGCTAGGCCACTCCAGGACCTTAATGTGCTTCTTCTTGTGCCACTCCTTTGTTGCCTTGGCCGTGTGTTTTGGGTCATTGTCATGCTGGAATACCCATCCACGACCCATTTTCAATGGCCTGGTTGAGGGAAGGAGGTTCTCACCCAAGATTTGACGGTACATGGCCCCGTCCATCGTCCCTTTGATGCGGTGAAGTTGTCCTGTCCCCTTAGCAGTAAAACACCCCCAAAGCATAAGGTTTCCACCTCCATGTTTGACGGTGGGGATGGTGTTCTTGGGGTCATAGGCAGCATTCCTCCTCCTCCAAACACGGCGAGTTGAGTTGATGCCAAAGAGCTCGATTTTGGTCTCATCTGACCACAACACTTTCACCCAGTTCTCCTCTGAATCATTCTGATGTTCATTGGCAAACTTCAGACGGGGATGTTTATGTGCTTTCTTGAGCAGGGGGACCTTGCGGGCGCTGCAGGATTTCAGTCCTTCATGACGTAGTGTGTTACCAATTGTTTTCTTGGTGACTATGGTCCCAGCTGCCTTGAGATCCTCACCGTTCTCATGATCATTGTAACTCCACGAGGTGAGATCTTGCATGGAGCCCCAGGCCGAGGGAGATTGACAGTTCTTTTGTGTTTCTTCCATTTGCGAATAATCGCGCCAACTGTTGTCACCTTCTCACCAAGCTGCTTGGCGATGGTCTTGTAGCCCATTCCAGCCTTGTGTAGGTCTACAATCTTGTCCCTGACATCCTTGGAGAGAAGGATTACTTTATACTATTCCAGGTATTCCTTAAAGAGGTGGGGTTTCAGGTGTCTCCGGAAGGTGGTCAGAGACTCCGCTGTCGTGGGGGAGCTTGTTCCACCATTGGGGTGCCAGAGAAGCGAATAGCTTTGACTTGGCTGAGCGGGAACTGTGCTTCCGTAGAGGTAGGGAGCTAGCAGGCCAGAGGTGGATGAACGTAGTGCCCTCGTTTGGGTGTAGGGTCTGATCAGAGCCTGAAGGTACGGAGGTGCCGTTCCCCTCACAGCTCCGTAGGCAAGCACCATGGTCTTGTAGTAGATGCGAGCCTCAACTGGAAGCCAGTGGAGTGTGCGGAGGAGCGGGGTGACATGAGAGAACTTGGGAAGGTTGAACACCAGACGGGCTGCATCGTTCTGGATAAGTTGTAGGGGTTTAATGGCACAGGCAGGGAGCCCAGCCAACAGCGAGTTGCAGTAATCCAGACGGGAGATGACAAGTGCCTGGATTAGGACCTGTGCCGCTTTCTGTGTAAGGTAGGGTCGTACTCTGCGAATGTTGTAGAGCATGAACCTGCAGGATCGGGTCACCGCTTTGATGTTCGCGGAGAATGACAGGGTGTTGTCCAGGGTCACGCCAAGGTTCTTTGCACTCTGGGAGCAGGACACAATGGAGTTGTCAACCGTGATGGCGAGATCATGGAGCGGGCAGTCCTTCCCCGGGAGGAAGAGCAGCTCCGTCTTGCCGAGGTTCAGCTTGAGGTGGTGATCCGACATCCACACTGATATGTCTGCCAGACATGCAGAGATGTGATTCGCCACCTGGTTATCAGAATTAATTGTATGTCGTCTGCGTAGCAATGATAGGAGAGACCATGTGAGGATATGACAGAGCCAAGTGACTTGGTGTATAGAGAAAATAGGAGAGTGCCTAGAACTGAGCTCTGGGGGACACCAGTGGTGAGAGCACGTGGTGCGGAGACAGATTCTTGCCACGCCACCTGGTAGGTGCGACCTGTCAGGTAGGACGCAATCCAAGAGTGAGCAGGGCCAGAGATTCCCAACTCGGAGAGGGTGGAGAGGAGGATCTGATGGTTCACAGTATCAAAGGCAGCGGATAGGTCTAGAAGGATAAGGGCAGAGGAGAGAGCGTTAGCTTTAGCAGTGCGGAGAGCCTACGTGACACAGAGAAGAGCAGTCTCAGTTGAATGACCAGTCTTGAAACCTGACTGGTTTGGATCAATAAGGTCATTCTGAGAGAGATAGCAGGAGAGTTGGCTAGAGACGGCACGCTCAAGAGTTTTGGAGAGAAAAGAAAGAAGGGATATACTGGTCTGTAGTTGTTGACATCGGAGGGATCGAGTGTAGGTTTTTTGAGGAGGGGTGCAACTCTCGCTCTCTTGAAGACGGAAGGGACATGGCCAGCGGTCAAGGATGAGTTGATGAGCAAGGTGAGGTAAGGGAGAAGGTCTCGGGAAATGGTTTGGAGAAGAGAGGAGGGGATAGGGTCAAGCGGGCAGGTTGTTGGGTGGCCGGCTGTCACGTCGCAAGATTTCATCTGGAGAGAGAGGGGAGAAAGAAGTTAAAGCATAGGGTAGGGCAGTGTGAGCAGGACCAGCGGTGTCATTTGACTTAATAAATGAGGATCGGATGTCGTCATCCTTCTTTTCAAAATGGTTGACGAAGTCATCCACAGGGAGGGGGAGGAGAAGGAGGATTCAGCAGGGAGGAGAAGGTGGCAAAGAGCTTCCTAGGGTTAGAGGCAGAGGCTTGAAATTTAGAGTGGTAGAAAGTGGCAGAGGAACAGAGGAAGAGAATGTAGAGAGGAGGGAGTGAAAAGATGACAGGTCCGCAGGGAGTCTAGTTTTCCTCCATTTCCGCTCGGCTGCCCGGAGCCCTCTTCTGTGAGCTCGCAATGAGTCGTCAAGCCACAGAGCAGGAGTGTGTGGACAGGTGTCTTTTATACAGGTAACGAGTTCAAACAGGTGCAGTTAATACAGGTAATGAGTGGAGAACAGGAGGGCTTCTTAAAGAAAAACTAACAGGTCTGTGAGAGCCGGAATTCTTACTGGTTGGTAGGTGATCAAATACTTATGTCATGCAATAAAATACAAATTAATTACTTAAAAATCAAACAATGTGATTTTCTGGAGTTTTGTTTTAGATTCCGTCTCTCACAGTTGAAGTGTACCTATGATAAAAATTACAGACCTCTACATGCTTTGTAAGTAGGAAAACCTGTGAAATCGGCAGTGTATCAAATACTTGTTCTCCCCACTGTAGCTGAATAGATATTGTAGGCCGGCCCAGAAATGACTCTTAACAACTGTAACGAGGTTTTATTGTGTGAAAAAGAAGTAAGGGAAGCACTTTACAGTAATAGAAGTTACTATATTGGTAAAGGGGTTAATGTCTCTCTCTGATGTAGAATAATGGCAGTAATATCCTGCAACTTACGGTATTCAATATTCACCTTTTGATATTAATCTTTCTGATCTTTCTTGTAACTTAACAATAGTCCTTTTGCACATTGCTCCAGTCCCCCCCCCCCCCCAGAGGTGGCAAGGGCCAGCCAGGCCCCATTGGACCTCCAGTCCCCCCCAGACGTGCCGAGGAACAGTCTGGCCTCAGCGGACCTCCGGCGCCCCCCAGACCCCTTGTTGCATCCACACCCGATCAGCCGGTGGGTCTACATTCTCCCCAGTCACTTGAAACTACGAAGACCCTGAAGCAACAACAAAAACGGGGTTGTTGACACCAAAATGTTCAGTTGAGACCAATCATATTTCAGCTACGTTACTGTAGGGGAGGTGTTGAGGGGGCTGAGCTACATTGTAGTAGCGCAGGAGAAAGACTATGGGCCATATAACTGCTATGATCTAGAATTAGAAATGTCCCATTCTTTGTTTCAGACCTTTGTGGTTTCTTCTGGGTATCCTGCCTTAGAGACTTTTCTGGTGGGTCGACTTCTCTTCACTCCACTGATAACCAAAATACATTCCCTCATCATCCTTGGTCCACTACGCCGGTCACTCGTATAAACAACCCTGAACCCATATTCAAGAACAAACCTTGACTGAAGTAGCCCACAGCATCCATGGAATGTAATTTGCACTTGTAGTCCATTTGAGTGTAAAGAATTTGCTGATGTCGAGCTGAACGCATTCCTAGCTGTATTTTGTCTAACTAAGGAATTGATAAGTTTGTTTTTAGCTATGTTGTCCTTTACGACATCTTTCAGGAGTTTATATTTCTTTATTGGCCCTTTTACCAACACAAACTGTATTACAGCAACAAACTGGGGACCATTTGCATGCATGGGAAGGTGAGGGGTAGAATGGGCCAAAATGAAGTACAGAAATCAGTTTGTCTTCTCTTGTGTTTTTTGTGTGGTAAGGGCTGCCTGTCTTGCCCCCCAGGTCCTGCAGTTGCTGGGTCAGTGGGACCCATAGCTGACACTCTTGGCCACGCCATGCTGGGGTTTGCTTTGTTTTTAATGGTGGGGTCCTAAAAATATGTTGAAATGAAGTGTCCAGGATATTGAAATGAAGTGTCCAGGATATTGAAATGAAGTGTCCAGGATATTGAAATGAAGTGTCCAGGATATTGAAATGAAGTGTCCAGGATATTGAAATGAAATTCTTCCATCTCACGAGGATAAGTCATCTACCTGCTGTTTATGTAAGACAAAGACTAATTAAAGTAAAATGAATTGCTTTGTGTATGTGTTATGCATGTGATAGTATTTAACTGCATGGCAGTACATGCTAGTATGTTTAGTCAATTTCATAACTATACATTAAAAATATGCAGTTGGTTAAAATGAGTCCTAATACATACATTTGTGTTACAGATATCCCCCTGGTGACATTGGACATCTCCCAACTTCATGAACATTTCAAATAAAACAATCGTATTTGTATTTTGGTGGTTAACGAACAGACGAGTTAACGAACAGACGAGTTAACGAACAGACAGTTTCTCTACTATCTCCCATTTTCAATCGATCACATTTATTTATAAGGCCCTTTCTACATCAGCAGATGTCACAAAGTGCTATTCAGAAACCCAGCCTAAAACCCCAAACAGCAAGCAATGCAGATGTAGAAGCACGGTGGCTAGGAAAAACTCAGTAGAAAGGAAGAAACCTAGAGAGTGCCTTTCAGTTCACCTTCGCACCCCTGGGCCAGACTACACTCAATCATAGGACCTACTGAAGAGATTAGTCTTCAGGAAAGACTTAAAGGTCGAGACCGAGTCTGCGTCTCTCACATGGATAGGCAGACCATTCCATAAAAATGGAGCTCTATAGGAGAAAGCCCTGCCTCCAGCTGTTTGATTAGAAATTCTAGGGACAATAAGGAGGCCTGAGTCTTGTGACCGTAGCGTACGTGTAGGTATGTACGGCAGGACCAAATCGGAGAGATAGGTAGGAGCAAGTCCATGTAATGCTTTGTAGGTTAGCAGTAAAATCTTGAAATCAGCCCTAGCCTTAACAGGAAGCCAGTGTAGACAGGCTAGCACTGGAGTAATATGACTGGAGTAATATGATTAGACCACTGCTCCTGAGTGGCGCAGTGGTCTAAGGCACTGCATCGCAGTGCTAACTGTGCCACTAGAGATCCTGGTTCGAATCCAGGCTCTGTCGCAGCCGGCCGCGACTGGGAGACTCATGGGCGACGCACAATTGGCCCAGCGTTGTCCAGGGTAGGGGAGGGAATGGCCGGCAGGGATGTAGCTCAGTTGATAGAGCATGGCGTTTGCAACGCCAGGGTTGTGGGTTCGATTCCCACGGGGGGCCAGTATAAAAAAAATATGTATTCACTAACTGCAAGTCGCTCTGGATAAGAGCGTCTGCTAAATGACTAAAATGTAAAAAATATAACATATTGGTTCTAGTCAAGATACCAGCAGCCGTGTTTAGCACTAACTGAAGTTTATTTAGTGCTTTATCCGGTTAGCCGGAGAGTAGAGCATTGCAGTAGTCTAGAAGAGACAAAAGCATGGATTAGCTTCTCTGCATCATTTCTGGAAAAAAAGTTTCTGATTTTTGCAATGTTACGAAGATGGAAAAAAGCTGTCCTTGAAATATTATTCATATGTTCGTCAAAAGAGAGATCAGGGTCCAGAGTAACGCCGAGGTCCTTCACAGTTGTTGTTTTTTGACGACTGTACAACCTTCAAGATTAACTGTCAGATCCAACAGCAGATCTCTTTGTTTCTTGGGACCTAGAACTAGCATCTCTGTTTTGTCTGAGTTTAAAAGTAAAAAAATGTACCGCCATCCACTTATGTCTGAAACACAGGCTTCCAGGGTAGGACATTTTGGGGCTTCACCATGTTTCATCTAAATGTCCAGCTGTGTGTCGTCCGCATAGCAGTGAAAGTTAACATTGTGTTTCCGAATGACATCACCAAGAGGTAGAATATATAGTGAAAACAATAGTGGTCCTAAAACGGAACCTTGAGGAACGAACCATCCACAGAGACGATCTGACATCTTTCAGACAGATTAGATCTAAACCAGGCAAGAACTTCTCTGTGTCGACCAATTAGGGCTTCTAATCTCTCCAAAGGAATGTGGTGATCGATGGTGTCAAAAGCAGCGTTAAGGTCTAGGAGCACGAGGACAGATGCAGAGCCTTGGTCTGACGCCATTAAAAGGTAATTTACCACCTTCACGAGTGCAGTCTCAGTGCTATGATGGGGTCTAAAGCCAGACTGAAGCGTTTCTTATACATTATTTGTCTTCAGGAAGGCAGTGAGTTGCTGCACAACAGCTTTTTAAATTTTTTTGAGAGCAATGGGAGATTCAATTATAGGCCGATTAGTTTTTTTTATATTTTCTGGGTCAAGATTTGGCTTTATCAAGAGAGGCTTATATACTGCCACTTTTAGTGAGTTTGGTTCACATCCAGAGGATAGGGAGCCATTTATTATGTTCAACATAGGAGGGCCAAGCACAGGAAGTATCTCTTTCAATAGTTTTGTTGGAATAGGGTCCACTATGCAGCTTGATAAAGATAATATTTGTAAAACATTATTTTAATACATGCAAAATTATTTGTAAATATGGATAAAGATTTGTGAACAAACATCACAATGTGTAGATAAAAAACCGAAAGCAAACATATTTCCAAAGTTATAAATAAAAGCGTTGCGTCGTGTCTAATGTAGGTATCCAATCATTTCAACATAACACTTCCGCGTTAGAACTGCCAAATCTGCATCTGACGTCTGTGGAAACACACAGCCAGGGCAACTAAGGAGTGGCTCCGTAAGAAGCATCTCAAGGTCCTGGAGTGGCCTAGCCAGTCTCCAGACCTGAACCCAATAGAAAATCTTTGGAGGGAGCTGAAAGTCCGTATTGCCCAGCGACAGCCCCGAAACCTGAAGGATCTGGAGAAGGTCTGTATGGAGGAGTGGGCCAAAATCCCTGCTGCAGTGTGTGCAAACCTGGTCAAGACCTACAGGAAACGTATGATCTCTGTAATTGCAAACAAAGGTTTCTGTACCAAATATTAAGTTCTGCTTTTCTGGTGTATCAAATACTTATGTCATGCAATAAAATGCATATGAATAACTTAAAAATCATACAATGTGATTTTCTGGATTTTTTGTTTTTGTGTTTTCATTTGTTCACAGAATTTTGCCATGTTATGTAGAAATGGATCGCCAGATTGTAGTCCTAAAATCCGGAAATAAATGAACTGGTTCATTCAGCCATCCCTATTGGCAGGGTCGGATTAGGATTTTAAACAAATCCATGCACCAAGATGCAAATTCGATGCATGGTAAATTTACTATTGAGCCCCTTTGTAATAAAGCCATAATAGCGTTTGTCATGTGGCTACAGAAGAGTTTTTAGGATTTCCACATAAACAGGGTCTGAAAAAAATCAGCCTTTAAAAAAAATAATGATTTTAATGCAATTCTACATCATTTACATGACAGAAGACATCAGCAGAATCTTTTTTAATACAACACAAATGACCAAAATGAGTGGCGACTCGGACACTGACAAACTGAGATCAATCTGGTCTTGAATTCAAACAAACAATAGCCCAGGCCAATGAAGCGACACACAGATTGTACAATATTAGGAGGAAATACACTACTGGTCAAAAGCTTTAGAACACCTACTCACCTACTCATTCAAGGGTTTTTCTTTATTTGTACTATTTTCTACATTGTCGAATAATAGTGAAGACATCAAAACTATGAAATAACACATATGGAATCATGTAGTAACCAAAAAAGTATTAAACAAATCAAAATATATTTTATATTAGATTAGATTCCATGTGTGTTATTTCATAGTTTTGATATCTTCACTATTATTCTACAATGTAGAAAATAGTTTTTAAAAATTAAGAAAAACCCTTGAATGAGTAGGTGTGTCCAAACTTTTGACTGGTACTGTAAATTTTTCGAAAGTCACAAAAAGTTACGTTAGCTGATGGAGATGATCTCATAGAACAAAACGTATAAGATCTCCTAAGCCTGTATGTTTACCACAGATCTTGTTTTTGGCATTTATCCAAAGACCTTACAAAAATGCATTCATTTTCCTCATAGGCATCGAACCATGGTGGAGATAGTGCAGGTCTCCATTACTATTTCTCTCTCTAACTATGCAGGCTTCATCTCAGTTGGCTATATACAAAGACTCAGAGAGGCACCAGCCGGCTTTCCACATTGCTGATTGGATCATATCCAACAAAGAAAGCCCAGCTGTCATGGCGGCGGGCAAGTTTAAACTCTTCTGGTAGCAAGATTTTCTTCTTCTTTGTAATATGCTTTTTGAAGCTATTGTCCAGCTATTAAGAGTTTTCTACAAGTGTAACACTAACGTTTGTAGTCTGATGCTATCTACCGAAATCGATTATGTAAAGTTATTTTGCAAGCTCTTTTTAGCTAACATTAGCTAGCTAGCTCGATTTGTCTGTATGGAGCAATAGCTAGCTAGCATAATCATAAGAAAAGGAATCATTCACCTGCTAAGACCTACCAACTGACATAAATCCCATGATTTATTGATCACCCAGTTAGATCTGGAGTTTTAGTAGAAGCATGACTGAAGGTAGAAAATCATTTGTTTAGCTTTTACATTCTGTGAATCTGTACTGCCCTTTGATTAATGTAAAGTCCTATCTAAACCATTTACAATTGTCTGTTACCACTCGCCCCCCCCCCCCCCCCCACACACACACACACACACACAATGCACCCACACACACACACACAATGCACACACACACACACACACAATGCACCCACACACACACACACACACAATGCACCGGAGTCACACACACACACACACACAATGCACCGGAGTCACACACACACACACACACACACACACACACACACACACACACAATGCATCCACAAAGCTGTGGCCTTTTCAGAGAAGGGAAACTACTACTTCTAGGTTTCAGAGCGGGTGACTTCACTGATTGAACATGTGTCTGCACTCATGACTCTTCATGAGTTTATGTGTATTTGTTTGAAAAATGTGGATTCAGGCATTGTGTGTGTGTGTGTGTGTGTGTGTGGGTGCATTGTGTGTGTGGGGGGGGGGATGATGGCTGCTACTATTATAGTTATTAAAGAGGAACCATGTTGAGTTGTCGACCAGCTTCCACTCGCTCACCCTTCCACAGTCCAACATCACAGAATGTGTGTGTCTTATTTGCAATGAAAATGTCTCTGTTTGCAAAGAATTCAATCTCAGACGTCATTATGAATCTAAGCATGGCACTTTTCAAATTGACAGTGAGAATTCTCCTCTCTTGCGAAGAAAACGATACCGTCTCTGGATGAGGCCGCAATTCAAACTGAGCTGATTGAATTCTAGACATCGAGCCAAATCAGAGATGCGCTCAGGAGTGCCGGGTCCCTGAGTGCGTTTTGGGTGGTATGCTCAGAGGAATACAGCACAATAAAGAAACGTGAATTTTATGCGCTAACAATGATTGGATCGACTTACACCTGCGAGTCCTCCTTTTCCTCTATGAATCCAATATAGGACTCACGACAGGAACCGGCTTTCACATAAGTCAATCGAGGGGAAATGCAACTTTTTCCATTGAGTAAGTAACTTAGTGTCCTATATGACTGTATTTAGTAAATACTAACATTATTGTGAGTGCTTATCCAGGGATATTTAGGTCTCAAGCTGACAGTATTTCCTGTACTGTAGTTACAGAAGCAGGCTACTGAGACTCCCGTTACAGACATTCAGACACAGACAACGCCTTTTGTTCTTTAAATTATTGTTTTATGTAGGATGCAACATTTTTGGCCAGCTGCAACGTAGGTTTAATAAAGAAACAACCACTTCTACTAGTTTGTTATTTATTTATTAGTTTGTTCTTGTGAAAGATGCTGTTAAGCCTCATAGCCAGTTAAGGTATTTTATATGGGCCTAGACTCTGAGGAAATAGACTCCAATTAAGCCCTCTTGTTGTTTGTAAAGTCAAATAAAAATTAAGGTTATTGTTGAAATGATTTACTCGTCAGGTGTAGGTCTTCTCCATATGTTGCTGTGCGCCACTTGCACAACAAGTTAGCTATATTTTCAGCACCAGCCGCTGTTCACCTCCTGACTGTCTCCTGCCTTCTCTCTCCTCATGAATGATGTTCAAATGTAACTTTTGCATTATTTAGGGTAACTTCCTTCTTGGGACATTGCATTTGGGACTTTTTGCTTCTTGGGTCCGAGATTAATTGTTTTCATTTTTATGAAAAGAATATTCATAATTAATTTGGGGGGCGAAATAATATTGCTGGCAGGCCAGATTTGGCCCGCGGGCTGCCAGTTGGGGAACCTTGTTGTACACTGAGGATATTTTTGCAGAATTCTGCATGCAGAGTCTCCATTTTGTGTTTTTCCCATTTTGTGAATTCTTGGTTTGTGAGCGGACCCCAGACCTCACAACCATAAAGGGCAATGGGTTCTATAACTGATTCAAGTATTTTTAGCCAGATCCTAATTGGTATGTCAAATTTTATGTTCCTTTTGATGGCATAGAAGGCCCTTCTTGCCTTGTCTCTCAGATCGTTCACAGCTTTGTGGAAGTTACCTGTGGCACTGATGTTTAGGCCCGAGGTATGTATAGTTTTTTGTGTGCTCTAGGGCAACGGTGTCTAGATATAATTTGTATTAGTGGTCCTGGCAACTAGACCTTTTTTGGAACACCATTATTTTTGTCATACTGAGATTTACTGTCTATGTTTACTGTCTAAACAAACTATAAGGCCTAGTAGAAGTGAATGTTTTTATTAGGCCTACGTACAATTGCAGCTGGCCAAAAATGTTGCATCCTACATAAAACAATAATTTAAAGAAAAAAAGAAATCCCGCTTAACAGACAGGTTGAAGCCTGCTTTACAGAGACGCTAAGCTGCTAACAAAGTTGGTACCAGATGGGTTTTGCAATGGAGCCCTCTTTGTCTGGAGAAGTAAATGAACGGTTCCAGCGCTGTAGAAGCTGTATCTACTACGCTTTGTTTTGGGACAAACCGGATCACTCAGAGATCCAATGCGGCAATTGTTTGCTTGCCGAGGATTATAGGCTTGAGGACAGATCAGTAGGAACAAGTGATGGGCTACTTTCTGCACATGCCATGGTCAGTGTGAACCGGAGTGACTTGACACAAAGCTGGCCAAACAAAGTTGAGTTAAATGGGGTCCAGTCTGCCGCGAAGCGCTCTGAGAGGCCACACTGAACACTAACACGCAGCCGGGCCGGTGCGTAGCAAGGAAAAGCCGGCGACCTGCCTCTGACAACAGACCCGCTGAGCTTCTCTCTTGCTCTTCACATTCAACAAGAGACAAACAACAACACAGTTGTGTGGGGGGGCTGGTGGGGGCGTCCGCGGCCATGGAGGGGGTGTCTATGTCCCCGATGGATACCTTCATTTGTGAAAAATGTATTGAACTTGATGCAGCTAAAGAAAGGATTATTACTCTTCATGAAGAAATATCAAACTTGACGAAGAGCCTTGAACTGAATAAGGATTCTATGACACTATCGGCATCTTTAAATGCTTCCTATCAAATCATTGAAGATTAACATAATGGGACCTTCCTGGACTATGACCTTACAGTGAAATGCTTACAAGCCCTTAACCAACAATGCAGTTTTAAGAAAGAATGCCAAAAAAAAATCACAAAAAAATACAATATAAAATAATACGAAATAAAGGTAACAAATAATTAAAGAGCAGCAGTAAAAATAACAATAGCAAGGTTATATACAGGGGGTACCGGTACCGAGTCAATGTGCGGGGGCACCGGTTAGTCGAGGTAATAGAGGTAATATGTACATGTAGGTAGAGTTAAAGTGACTATGCATAGATAATAAACAGAGAGTAGCAGCAGCATAAAAGAGGGGGGGGGACAATGCAAATAGTCTGGGTAGCCATTTGATTAGATGTACAGGAGTCTTATGGCTTCGGGGTAGAATCTGTTTAGAAGCTTTTTGGACCTAGACTTGGCGCTCCGGTACCGCTTGTCGTGTGATAGCAGAGAGAACAGTCTATGACTAGGATGGCTGGAGTCTTTGACAGTTTTTAGGGCCTTCCTCTGACACCGCCTGGTATAGAGGTCCTGGATGGCAGGAAGCTTGGCCCCAGTGATGTACTGGGCCGTACGCACTACCCTCTGTTATGCCTTGCGGTCGGAGGCCGAGCAGTTGCCATACCAGGCAGTGATGCAACCAGTCAGGATGCTCTCAATGGTGCAGCTGTATAACCTTTCGAGGATCTGAGGACCTATGCCAAATCTTTTCAGTCTCCTGAGGGGGAATAAGTTTTGTCGTGCCCTCTTCACGACTGTCTTGGTGTGCTTGGACCATGTTAGTTTGTTGGTGATGTGGACACCAAGGAACTTGAAGCTCTCAACCTGCTCCACTACAGCCCTGTCTTGATCACGTTGAGGGAGAGGTTGTTGTCCTAGCACCACACGGCCAGGTCTCTGACCTCCTCCCTATAGGCTGTCTCGTCGTTGTCGGTGATCAGGTCTACCACTGTTGTGTCGTCGGCAAACTTAATGATGGTGTTGGAGTCGTGTGTGGCCATGCAGTTATAAGTGAACAGGGAGTACAGGAGGGGACTAAGCACGCACCCCTGAGGGGCCCCCGTGTTGAGGATCAGCGTGGCAGATGTGTTGTTACCTACCCTTACCACCTGGGGGCGGCCCGTCAGGAAGTCCAGGATCCAGTTGCAGAGGAAGGTGTTTAGTCCCAGGGTCCTGAGCTTAGTGATGAGCTTTGAGGGCATTATGTGTTGAACGCTGAGCTGTAGTCAATGAATAGCATTCTCACATAGGTGTTCCTTTTGTCCAGGTGTGAAAGGGCAGTGTGGAGCACAATAGAGATTGCATCATCTGTGGGGGAGGTATGCAAATTGGAGTGGGTCTAGGGTTTCTGGGATAATGGTGTTGATGTGAGCCATGACCAGCCTTTCAAAGCACTTCATGGCTACAGACGTGAGTGCTATGGGTCGGTAGTCATTTAGGCAGGTTACCTTAATGTTCTTGGGCACAGGGACTATGGTGGTCTGCTTGAAACATGTTGGTATTACAGACTAAGACAAGGAGAGGTGGAAAACCTCAGTGAAGACACTTGCCAGTTGGTCAGCACATGCTCTGAGTACACGTCCTGGTAATCCGTCTGGCCCTGCGGCCTTGTGAATGTTGACCTGTTTAAAGGTCTTACTCACATCGGCTACGGAGAGCGTGATCACACAGTCGTCCGGAACAGCTGGTGCTCTCATGCATGCTTCAGTGTTGCTTGCCTCGAAGCGAGCATAGAAGTGGTTTAGCTCGTCTGGAAGTCTTGTGTCACTGGGCAGCTAGTTTTCAAGCCCTGCCACATCCGACGAGCGTCAGAGCCGGTGTAGTACGATTCAATCTTAGTCCTGTATTGACTCTTTGCCTGTTTGATTGTTTGTCGGAGGGCATAGCGGGATTTCTTATAAGCTTCCGGGTTAGTGTCCCGTTCCTTGAAAGCGGCAGCTCTACCCTTTAGCTCAGTGCGGATGTTGCCTGTAATCCATGGCTTCTGGTTGGGGTATGTAAGTACAGTCACTGTGGATACGATGTCATCAATGCACTTATTGATGAAGCCAGTGACTGATGTGGTGTACTCCTCAATGCTATCTGAAGAATCCCGGAACAGGTTCCAGTCTGTGCTAGCAAAACAGTCCTGTAGCTTAGCATCCGCGTCATCTGACCACTTTTTTATTGACCGAGTCACTGGTACTTCCTGCTTTAGTTTTTGCTTCTAAGCAGGAATCAGGAGGATAGAGTTATGGTCAGATTTGCCAAATGGAGGGCGAGGGAGAGCTTTGTACGCATCTCTGTTTGTGGAGTAAAGGTGGTCTAGAGTTTTTTTTCCTTCTGGTTGAACATTTAACATGCTGGTAGAAATTAGGGAAAACAGATTTAAGTTTCCCTGCATTAAAGTCCCCGGCCGCCAGGAGCGCCACCTCTGGATGAGTGTTTTCCTGTTTGCTTCTGGCCATATACAGTTCATTGAGTGCGGTCTTAGTGCCAGCATCGGTGTGTGGTGGTAAATAGACAGCTACGAAGAGTATAGATGAAAACTCTCTTGGTAGATAGTGTGGTCTACAGCTTATCATGAGATACTCTACCTCAGGCGAGCAAAACCTCGAGACTTACTTAGATATCATGCTCCAGCGTTTGTTTACAAATATACACCGCCACGCCTTGTCTTACCAGAGGCTGCTGTTCTATCCTGCCGATACAGTGTATAACCCACCAGCTGTATGTTATTCATGTCTTTGTTCAACCACGACTCAGTGAAACATAAGATATTACAGTTTTTAATGTCCCTTTGGTAGGATATTCGTGCCTGTAGTTCGTCCACTTTATTATCAAGCGATTGTACGTTGGCCAATAGTATCGATGGCAAAGGCAGATTAGCCACTCGTCGCCGGCTCCTTACCAAGCACCGCGATCTCCTTCCGCGATATCTCCTTTTCTTTCTACTGTGAATGACGGGGATGAGGGCCCTGTCGGGTGTCTGGAGCAAATCCCTCTCGTCCGACTCATTAAATAAAAAAAATATTTGTGGTGAGTAGCTCTGTTCTGATGTCCAGAAACTATTTTCGGTCATAAGAGATGGTAGCAGCAACATTATGTACAAAATAAGTTACAAACAATACGAAAAAACACACAAAATAGCCTGGTTGGTTAAGAGTCCATAAAACGGCAGCCATCCCCACCGGCGCCACTGCCCCCCTCTACTAGCTTGAACCAGAAAATGGCTGCTCATTGTTCGACTCCAGGTGAGCGTAAATGGATGCGTGTCGGAACCAGAAATTAGGAGAAGAATCGTTCTCGGCGCACCTGCCTTCTTCCCCCACGTCCGGATTTAAGACTTTCAAATCGCTGTCTTCTGCCGGGGGCTTGGGTGTTCCCTCCATGGCTGTGGATGCCCCTCCAGCTACCTCTCCCTGTCCTAGTCAATCAACTGCCTGGGCACAGCCTGGACTACCGCGGCCCCCATCCTCTGGGCCGTGCTCTCTGGATCAATAACTAATAACATTCATAATAACTAATCTAATGGTTTATAACCTTCATAATAACTAATATATTAGTTTATAACCTTAATAATTACTAGTCTAACTGTGTATAACCTGTGTATACCATATTAACAATGTGCAGGGATACTGGAGTGATGGAGGTAGATATATATAGGGGTCAAGTGACTATATACAGGGTCAGTTCCAGTACCATATTAACAATGTGCAAGGATACTGGAGTGATGGAGGTAGATATGTATAGGGATCAGGTGACTATATACAGGGTCAGATCAATACCATATTAACAATGTGCAGGGATACTGGAGTGATGGAGGTAGATATGTATAGGGGTCAAGTGACTATATACAGGGTCAGATCAATACCATATTAACAATGTGCAGGGATACTGGAGTGATGGAGGTAGATATATATAGGGGTCAAGTGACTATATACAGGGTCAGATCAATACCATATTAACAATGTGCAGGGATACTGGAGTGATGGAGGTAGATATGTATAGGGGTCAAGTGACTATATACAGGGTCAGATCAATACCATATTAACAATGTGCAGGGATACTGGAGTGATGGAGGTAGATATATATAGGGGTCAAGTGACTATATACAGGGTCAGATCAATACCATATTAACAATGTGCAGGGATACTGGAGTGATGGAGGTAGATATGTATAGGGGTCAAGTGACTATATACAGGGTCAGATCAATACCATATTAACAATGTGCAGGGATACTGGAGTGATGGAGGTAGATATATATAGGGGTCAAGTGACTATATACAGGGTCAGATCAATACCATATTAACAATGTGCAGGGATACTGGAGTGATGGAGGTAGATATATATAGGGGTCAAGTGACTATATACAGGGTCAGTTCCAGTACCATATTAACAATGTGCAAGGATACTGGAGTGATGGAGGTAGATATGTATAGGGATCAGGTGACTATATACAGGGTCAGATCAATACCATATTAACAATGTGCAGGGATACTGGAGTGATGGAGGTAGATATGTATAGGGGTCAAGTGACTATATACAGGGTCAGATCAATACCATATTAACAATGTGCAGGGATACTGGAGTGATGGAGGTAGATATATATAGGGGTCAAGTGACTATATACAGGGTCAGATCAATACCATATTAACAATGTGCAGGGATACTGGAGTGATGGAGGTAGATATGTATAGGGGTCAAGTGACTATATACAGGGTCAGATCAATACCATATTAACAATGTGCAGGGATACTGGAGTGATGGAGGTAGATATATATAGGGGTCAAGTGACTATATACAGGGTCAGATCAATACCATATTAACAATGTGCAGGGATACTGGAGTGATGGCGGTAGATATGTATAGGGGTCAAGTGACTATATACAGGGTCAGATCAATACCATATTAACAATGTGCAGGGATACTGGAGTGATGGAGGTAGATATATATAGGGGTCAAGTGACTATATACAGGGTCAGATCAATACCATATTAACAATGTGCAGGGATACTGGAGTGATGGAGGTAGATATGTATAGGGGTCAAGTGACTATATACAGGGTCAGATCAATACCATATTAACAATGTGCAGGGATACTGGAGTGATGGAGGTAGATATATATAGGGGTCAAGTGACTATATACAGGGTCAGATCAATACCATATTAACAATGTGCAGGGATACTGGAGTGATGGAGGTAGATATGTATAGGGGTCAAGTGACTATATACAGGGTCAGATCAATACCATATTAACAATGTGCAGGGATACTGGAGTGATGGAGGTAGATATATATAGGGGTCAAGTGACTATATACAGGGTCAGATCAATACCATATTAACAATGTGCAGGGATACTGGAGTGATGGAGGTAGATATATATAGGGGTCAAGTGACTATATACAGGGTCAGATCAATACCATATTAACAATGTGCAGGGATACTGGAGTGATGGAGGTAGATATATATAGGGGTCAAGTGACTATATACAGGGTCAGATCAATACCATATTAACAATGTGCAGGGATACTGGAGTGATGGAGGTAGATATATATAGGGGTCAAGTGACTATATACAGGGTCAGATCAATACCATATTAACAATGTGCAGGGATACTGGAGTGATGGAGGTAGATATATATAGGGGTCAAGTGACTATATACAGGGTCAGATCAATACCATATTAACAATGTGCAGGGATACTGGAGTGATGGAGGTAGATATATATAGGGGTCAAGTGACTATATACAGGGTCAGATCAATACCATATTAACAATGTGCAGGGATACTGGAGTGATGGAGGTAGATATATATAGGGGTCAAGTGACTATATACAGGGTCAGATCAATACCATATTAACAATGTGCAGGGATACTGGAGTGATGGAGGTAGATATGTATAGGGGTCAAGTGACTATATACAGGGTCAGATCAATACCATATTAACAATGTGCAGGGATACTGGAGTGATAGAGGTAGATATGTATAGGGGTAAGGTGACTATATACAGGGTCAGTTCCATTTCCATTTCCATTTACATTTTAGTCATTTAGCAGACGCTCTTATCCAGAGCGACTTACAGGAGCAATTAGGGTTAAGTGCCTTGCTCAAGGGCACATTTACGTCATTTAGCAGACGCTCTTATCCAGAGCGACTCACAAATTGGTGCATTCACCCTATAGCCAGTGGGATAACCACTTTACAAATTTTTTTTTTGGGGGGGGGTAGAAGGATTACTTTATCCTATCCCAGGTATTCCTTAAAGAGGTGGGGTTTCAAATGTCTCCGGAAGGTGGTGAGTGACTCCGCTGTCCGAGCGTCGTGAGGGAGCTTGTTCCACCATTGGGGTGCCAGAGCAGCGAACAGTTTTGACTGGGCTGAGCAGGAACTGTGCTTCCGCAGAGGAAGGGGAGCCAACAGGCCAGAGGTGGATGAACGCAATGCCCTCGTTTGGGTGTAGGGACTGATCAGAGCCCGAAGGTACAGAGGTGCCGTTCCCCTCACTGCTCCATAGGCAAGCACCATGGTCTTGTAACGGATGCGAGCTTCAACTGGAAGCCAGTGGAGTGTGCGGAGGAGGGGGGTGACGTGAGAGAACTTGGGAAGGTTGAACACCAGGCGGGCTGCGGCATTCTGGATGAGTTGTAGGGGTTTACCAATACTGTAGTTCCAATACCATATTAACAATGTGCAGGGATACTGGAGTGATAGAGGTAGATATGTATAGGGGTAAGGTGACTATATACAGGGTCAGTTCCAATACCATATTAACAATGTGCAGGGATACTGGAGTGATAGAGGTAGATATGTATAGGGGTCAGGTGACTATATACAGGGTCAGTTCAATATCATATTAACAATGTGCAGGGATACTGGAGTGATGGAGGTAGACATGTATAGGGGTCAGGTGACTATATACAGGGTCAGTTCCAGTACCACATTAACAATGTGCAGGGATACTGGAGTGATGGAGGTAGATATGTATAGGGGTCAGGTGACTATATACAGGGTCAGTTCCAGTACCATATTAACAATGTGCAGGGATACTGGAGTGATGGAGGTAGATATGTATAGGGGTCAGGTGACTTGGCAACAGGATATAAGATAAACAGAGTAGCAGCAGCTTGTATGATGATTGTATGATGATTGTATGATGATTGTATGATGATTGTATGTGAGTGGGTGTGCATGTGCCGATCCATGTGAGAGATGCAGACTCGGTCTCGACCTTTAAGTCTTTCCTGAAGACTCATCTCTTCAGTAGGTCCTGTGATTGAGTGTAGTCTGGCCCAGGGGTGCGTCAGGTGAACGGCAAGGCACTGGAGTGACGAACTGCCCTTGCTGTCTCTGCCTGGCCGGCTCCCCTCTCTCCACTGGGATTCTCTGCCTCTGACCCTGTTACGGGGGCTGAGTTACTGGCCGGCTCCCCTCTCTCCACTGGGATTCTCTGCCTCTGACCCTATTACGGGGGCTGAGTTACTGGCCGGCTCCCCTCTCTCCACTGGGATTCTCTGCCTCTGACCCTATTACGGGGGCTGAGTTACTGGCCGGCTCCCCTCTCTCCACTGGGATTCTCTGCCTCTGACCCTATTACGGGGGCTGAGTCACTGGCCGGCTCCCCTCTCTCCACTGGGATTCTCTGCCTCTGACCCTGTTACGGGGACTGAGTTACTGGCTGGCTCCCCTCTCTCCACTGGGATTCTCTGCCTCTGACCCTGTTACGGGGACTGAGTTACTGGCTGGCTCCCCTCTCTCCACTGGGATTCTCTGCCTCTGACCCTGTTACGGGGACTGAGTTACTGGCCGGCTCCCCTCTCTCCACTGGGATTCTCTGCCTCTGACCCTGTTACGGGGACTGAGTTACTGGCTGGCTCCCCTCTCTCCACTGGGATTCTCTGCCTCTGACCCTATTACGGGGACTGAGTTACTGGCCGGCTCCCCTCTCTCCACTGGGATTCTCTGCCTCTGACCCTATTACGGGGACTGAGTTACTGGCTCACTATTATTATTATTATTACTACTACTCACTCACTCGCTCTCCCATCCTTCCTATCCTCGGGCTCAGTGGAGGAGATCTTTGTGGGCTATACTCAGCCTTGTCTCAGGGTAGTAGGTTGGTGGTCTGTTGATATCCCTCTGGTGGTGTGGGGGCTGTGCTTTGGCAAAGTGGGTGGGGTTATATCATGCCTGGTTGGCCCTGTCTGGGGGTGTCGACAGACAAGGCTGCAGTGTCCCCCGACCCCCCCCCGTCTCAGCCTCCAGTATCTATGCTGCAATAGTCTATGTGCCGGGAGGCTAGGGTCAGTCTGTTATATCTGGTATAATTCTCCTGTCTTATCTGGTGTCCTGTGTGATCTTAAGTATTCTCCCTCTAATTCTCGCATCTCTCTCTCTCTCTCCTCCCAGCCCTAGCACCACGCCTCAGGACTACCTGGCCTGATGACTCCTGGCTGTCCCCGTCCCCGTCCCCAGTCCACCTGGTCGTGCTGCTGATCCAGTTTCTGCCTTAATGGCCATGTACTGTTATAATCTCCACCCGGCACAGCCAGAAGAGGACTGGCCACCCCTCATAGCCTGGTTCCTCTCTAGGTTTCTTCCTAGGTTTTTGCCTTTCTAGGGAGTTTTTCCTAGCCACCGTGCTTCTACATCTGCATTGCTGTTGTTTTAGACTGGGTTTCTGTATAGCACTTTGTGACAACTGTTGATGTAAAAAGGGCTTTATAAATACATTTGATTGATTGTAGAATCAGTATAAATGTCTGTGCATGTTATGTGTGTGTTGGAGTGTCAGTGTTTGTGAATGTGTAGAATCCTATTGTGTGCATTGAGACAGTGCAAAAATAAAATATAAGGGTCAACTAAGATAGGGCATGTAGCCATTTTGTTAGCTATTTAGTTAGCTATTCAGCAGTCTGATGGCTTGGGGATAGAAGCTGTTCAGGAGCCTGTTGGTGTCAGACTTGATGGACCGGTACCGCTTGCCGTGCGGAAGCAGAGAGAACAGTCTGTAGTCTATGGCTTGGGTGGCTGTAGTTTTTTACGATTTCCCGGGCCTTCCTTGCACACCGCCTGATATAGAGGTCCTGGATGGCAGGGAGCTCTGGTATAGAGGTCCTGGATGGCAGGGAGCTCTGGTATAGAGGTCCTGGATGGCAGGGAGCTCTGATATAGAGGTCCTGGATTGCAGGGAGCTCGGCCTCAGTGATGTACAGTGCCGTACGCACTACCCTTTGTAGCGCCATGCGATCGAGGGCGGTGCTGTTGTCATACCAGGCGGTGATGCAGCCTGTCAAGATGCTCTCAACGGTGCAGCTGTAGAACTTCTTGAAGATTTGAGGGCCCGTGCCGAACCTTTTCAACTTCCTGAGGGGGGAGAGGCGCTGTCGTGTCTTCCTCTTGACTGTGTGTGTTTGGACCATTTTAAGTCCTTAGTGATTTGGACACAGAGGAACTTGAAGCTCTCGACCCGCTCCACTGTGTGCAGGACCATATGGAATGTTGGATCTATGCTTGGAACACCAGATTTCATTCTATCAGAGTTCTGAACCTTTCTCAGTGCTCTATACGTAACGATGGTAACACTATTAGTCAGCCATATTTAGTTAACCTCCCACACCAGTGATCTGATGGGCTTTGTGTGCTTTAGAAGGTCTGATTCTATTGGGAAATACTTCCACATCCACAGCCTATCGTTGGCCCCAGGCTCTGAGTAACACCTGGGCTGGCCAATGAGGGCCTCTCTAGCCTCCGCTGTCCCGCCTCTCTGGCAAATGCTGACCTTTCACTTCCTGACACAGCAGTTGTATTTAACACAGCAACGTGCCCCCCGCGACCTCACTCACACACATTCATAGAAACAGGCACACCCAAAAGTGGCGGTCAGTGCTGTTTATGATGCTAGCTAACATAGCATCCCTCTGTTTGAGCCGGTTGTTTTGAGTAGGCTAAACTAGCTAGCGTCATTCGCTAGCTAAGTGAAACTGAAAGTAATTTTTTTTAACGACATCTCTCTCTCTCTCTTGCTTCTCCTTCATTAATTTGTATAAAACTGATCAACTATTGTCTTTCTCATTCTTTGAGTCAACTACTCACCACATTTTATGCACTGCAGTGCTAGCTAGCTGTAGCTTATGCTTTCAGTACCAGATTCATTCTCTGATCCTTTGATTGGGTGGACAACATGTCAGTTCATGCTGCAAGAGCTCTGATAGGTTGGAGCACGTCCTCCGGAAGTTAGCATAATTACTGTATAAGTCTATGGAAGGGGGTGAGAATCAAGAGCCTCCTAGGTTTTGTATTGAAGTCAATGTACCCAGAGGAGGTCGGAAGCTAGCTGTCCTCCGGCTACACCATGGTGCTACCCTACAGAGTGCTGTTGAGGATACTGTAGACCTTCATTGCAAAACAGCGTGTTTTAATCAATTTATTGGTGACATGTGAATATATATTTTCGTTTTATCTAAAAAGGATAACTTTAATGTTTTACCATTTTTATTTGTATGAAATTCAGTGAGGAGGATGGTCCTCCCCTTCCTCCTCTGAGGAGCCTCCACTGACACACACATGCCTGAGCTTTCAGCACCAAAGCAGTACACAATTGATGATGTTGTACTGTAGAATCAGGTGATGATGTTGTACTGTAGAATCAGGTGATGATGTTGTACTCTAGAATCAGGTGATGTTGTACTGTAGAATCAGGTGAGGATGTTGTACTCTAGAATCAGGTGATGTTGTACTGTAGAATCAGGTGAGGATGTTGTACTCTAGAATCAGGTGAGGATGTTGTACTCTAGAATCAGGTGAGGATGTTGTACTGTAGAATCAGGTGATGTTGTACTGTAGAATCAGGTGATGTTGTACTGTAGAATCAGGTGATGTTGTACTGTAGAATCAGGTGATGTTGTACTGTAGAATCAGGTGATGTTGTACTGTAGAATCAGGTGAGGATGTTGTACTGTAGAATCAGGTGATGTTGTCCTGTAGAATCAGGTGATGTTGTACTGTAGAATCAGGTGATGTTGTACTGTAGAATCAGGTGATGATGTACTGTAGAATCAGGTGATGACGTTGTACTGTAGAATCAGGTGATGTTGTACTGTATGTGTAGAATCAAATCAAATCAAATCTTATTTGTCACATGCGCCGAATACAACAGGTGTAGACCGTACCGTGAAATGCTGACTTACAAGCCCTTAACCAACAATGTAGTTTTAAGAAAATATACTAAATAAACTAAAGTTTTAAAAAATTAACACAATAAAATAACAATAATGAGGCTATATACTGGGGTACCGAGTCAATGTGCGGGGGAACAGGTTAGTCGAGGTAATTTGTAGATGTAGGTAGGGGTAAAGTGACTATGCATAGATAATAAACAGTGAGTAGCAGCAGTATAAAAACAAAGGGGGGGGGGGGGGGGGGGGTCAATGTAAATAGTCCGGGTGGCCATTTGATTAATTGATCAGCAGTCTTATGGCTTGGGGGTAGAAGCTGTTAAGGAGCCTTTTGGACCTAGACTGGATGGCAGGAAGCTTGTCCCCAGTGATGTACTGAGCCATACGCATTACCCTCTGGATCAGCTGCTGGGGTAGAACAAACAGGTGTAACACTAGTAACACCAGTGTCAGTAGATACACTAGGAAGTAAAACACAAGAGAGAGACAAAACACACGGTACTCACAAGACGTCAACGTTCTGTTTTTATTTCAAAATAATGTTTTCCCCCAGGCAGGGTGGAACCCAGAGAGGTTCTGGAAGCCACAGAGTTCTAGAACGGAAACACAGCTTGTTATTGCTCTGCCAGACAACCAGGGGTTAAAACACACACACACACTAAAACAGCAGAGTTTCAAACACAGCAGTGACGATTCTCAACACTTTTTCCAAATCCAAATATTATCCATGGCAACGCCTCAGGTCAGGGTCAAAGGTGACCTGTGATGTCATAGGAGCCTAGTTTGACCCCTGGGTCTCTGATGTTCTAGGGAGATCAACTTAATTTACAGTGATGTCATCAAAAAGCGCCATTGCAGTAGAGAGGATATGACATCATCATTTAGAAAGGACGTGAGAGGCATTATCATGGTGACCCCGTGAGGCTCCTCCCACTCTGTCTTTCAAGAAAAGGAAGGGGGGAAAGAGAGGGAAAGAGCGGGAAGGAGAGGGGTAAAACAACAAAATGGAAGAGAGGGAAGAAAGGATTGGAAAAGAGAGAGAGAGTGGTAGAACTGCAAGGAGGAAGAGGTGTGGACGTGGGGTGTTGGTTGATCTTCGCTAATATCACAGGACCCATAAAAAGCAAGATTTTACAAAATCCTTGTAAAAATGATCCTTTCTTCGTTTCCATGGTACCGATTTGGGAGAAGTAAGAGAAAGACACCCCCCCAATTTCCTCATTCCTTCTCCTCGTCAGACCCCGCCCCCACAGCCTCAGTCTCCTGCAGACAGACACAAACACACAGAATGAGGAATTGGAATACCAGATTAGACATTAACCTTCTTATGATGGGATAAAGGTCAGCCATGTTGGTCAGGGAGTTGGTCAACCATGGTTTGCCATTGCTGTGATAAGATGAAGATAGTATCTGCACTGTTTGTTAGCTAGCTAGCCAGACAGTTTTAGAGGAATTACTCAAATCTTTTTTATTAACTGCCAATATGCCAACACTCCATTCAAACCCATTCAAACCCATTCAAATGCAGTCAATCCACAGCTGAAATCAGTTGATGACAGGACTTAGACAAGTTGTAAATGCGTCAGGTGCTGATATTGTATCATATAACAGAACTCACTGAGACATTTACAGGTACGGTCTATTTACATTTATACAACGGGTGGTTCTAATCCTGAATGCTGATTGGTTCAAACCGCATTCCAGCCGGTGTCTATTCCACAAGTTACCACCGGCTAAATCTAAGACGTTAAAATGCCTATTTACTCTGTTCCATCTGACTGCGCAATCCACTGTCTCATCAGCCCAGCCAGGCAATTTATAAACTTGATCTCCACTATTAAAAGCATCTGGACATTATCTCACATTTCTTTTAGACTAACATTTCGTTTTCAACAGCGGAGATTTGTATAAACCTTGCCGTCTGTCTCTCCGACATTTGCAACATTGTTTCAATATTCAAATTCGATCTCCAGCTGTCCCATAGTAATGAATGAGTCGGGACGAGACAGACAGGCAGGCAGCGTTTCTCAGCTGGCATCATTTTTATGGATATATACAAAGAAATGTCAATTGAAAAAAGGTAAAACGAAACAAAGTGTAGCTAGTTTGCAGTTTTTCCAACTTTAGTTTGAAGTGATTGTGTTAGCTGTGTTGTTGGCTAGCTCCTCTGAACAACAGTGCCCTGACAAGAGAGCACATTTTCTATGCCAGGCGAAATCGCGCCTCATTAGCTCATTGTTATGGATGTATCCAAATAAATGTCACTAGAAAACAGCTTAAACAAATGCAAGGAGCTGATCGGGGACTTCAGGAAACAGCAGAGAGCACGCCCCTATCCACATCGCCGAGACCGCAGTGGAGAAGGTGAAAAGCTTCAAGTTCCTCTGCGTACACATCACTGACAAACTGAAATGGTCCACCCACACAGACAGTGTGGTGAAGAAGGCGCAACAGCGTTTCTTCAACCTCAGGAGGCTGAAGAAATTCGGCCTGTCACCTAAAACCCTCACAAACATTTACAGATGCAAAATTGAGAGCATCCTGTCGGGCTGTATCACCGCCTGGTACGGCAACTGCACCGCCCGCAACCAGAGGGTGGTGCGGTCTGCCCAACGCATCACCGGGGGCACACTGCCTGCCCTCCAGGACACCTACAGCACCCGATGTCATAGGAAGGCCAAAAAGATCATCAAGGACATCAACCACCCGAGCCACTGCCTGTTCACCCCGCTATCATCCAGAAGGCGAGGTCAGTACAGGTGCATCAAAGCTGGGACCGAGAGAATGAAAAACAGCTTCTATCTCAAGGCCATCAGACTGTTAAATAGCCATCACTAGCACATTAGAGGCTGCTGCTGCCTATTGAAATCACTGGCCACTTTAAGAAATGGAACACTAGTCACTTTAATAATGTTTCCATATCTTGCACTACTCATCTCATATGTATATACTGTATTCTATAATATTCTACTGTATCTTAGTCCATGCCGCTCTGTCATTGCTTGTCCATATATGTATATATTCTTAAATTCCATTCCTTACTAGATTTGTGTGTATTGGGTATATGTTGTGAAATTGTTAGATATTACTTGTTAGATATTATTGCACTGTCGGAGCTAGAAGCACAAGCATTTCGCTACGCCCGCTATAACATCTGCTAAACACGTGTATGTGACTAATAACATTTTATTTTATTTGAAAATAACGTTTTTAATAATTATTTATTTGAATATGTTGGTAACCCGTTGTATAAAAGTGATAATGCCCTCGAAGCCGGTGTTTGGAGGAGATATTGGCTCTACTTCGTCTCGGGCCTAACAACACCATGCCAATATATCCTCCAAACACCGGCTTCGAGGGCATTATCACTTAAATATTTTAGAGGATATTTATACAGAAAATGGATAGAAAACCTGTATAACCTGTATTTATAATTATATGACAATATTTTAGGTTGACAATTCTATTACACAATTAAGCAATAAGGGGGAGTGGTATATGGCCAATATACCACGGCTAAGGGCTGTTCTTTTCACAACACAACGCGGAGTGCCTGGAACCAGCCCTTAGCCGTGGTATATTGGCCATATACCACAAACCCCCGAGGTGCCTTGTTGCTGTTATAAACTGGTTACCAACGTAATTAGAGCAGTAAAAATATATGTTTTGTCATACCGTGGTATACGGTTGTCAGCCAATCAGCATTCAGGGCTCGAACCACCCAGTTTATAATTTCTGATATATCACGCCTTACTTTTATTAAGTAAAATCAGGATTCTGCCTCTACTGCCATTCATTCCAATTAGACTGGTTTGGATTTCTCCCTGACCAATATGGCTGACATAGACCCTATCATACTACTATGGCTGACCCTGTAGAACAACACATTACACTGGACCTATCATACTACTATGGCTGACCCTGTAAAACAACACATTACACTGCACCTATCATACTACTATGGCTGACCCTGTAAAACAACACATTACACTGCACCTATCATACTACTATGGCTGACCCTGTAAAACAACACATTACACTGGACCTATCATACTACTATGGCAGTGGTTATATAACACACTCAGTTTAAACACACAGTGGTTATATCACAGAGTCCCTAATGGCACTACACTGTACACCACTGTAAACCCCATAGGGCTCTGGTCTAAAGTAATGCACTCTGTAGGGAATAGAGTGCCAGTTGGGATACAACCTAACAACTCTGGTTCAAATCCAGAGCACGCTGTCTGTCTGTCGTACCGTTGACTCGGACCGTCTCACTCTGTCCTCTGACAGACATGGAGCTGGGAGCAAGACTTCTGTGGTAGGTCATACGGACACTGGAGCGAGACACACAGATCTGAGAGACAGAGGGACAACATTGAAGGAAGACATGTTAGATGATTATAATCCCACCACCATCCCCCTAAACCTTCTCTCCTCTCCTTCTCTCCATCCTCTGATGGAGGTGTGGCCTAGCATACCTCCTCCGTCATGGTCTGTCCTTTATGGGAGGGGCCATCCTCCCTCTTCACCTTAGCTCCGCCTTTCTTTCCCTTCATGGCCTTGTCGTACACCTTGTCCACCGGCTTCTAGGCAGAGAGAGCCAATCAGAACACGTCATAGAAACAGAGACGACCAAACCCAACACAGAACAGAAACAGCAAGCCAATGAGAACACAGAACAGAAACATCAAGCCAATTAGAGACTACCAATCCCAACAGAGGACAGAGTCAACCAATAAAAACATAGGACTGAGAATGGCTCTGAGAACATTCAAATTGACAAAAACTTTATGAGACTTTAAAACAAACACAACATGTATTTGTGGATACGTGCTTTAACACCTGGACAGTGTGTGTGTGCGTGTGTGCTTGATGGCATTACCTTGGCGATAGCCTTCATAGGTTTGACCGCATCAGGTTTGGGAGGAGCTGGTTTCTGCAGAGAGAGAGCCATTAGCTTTAGCATTAGCCTAGCTCAAAGAGTGGGGAAACGCTATAGAATTAGCTTAGCTTAGCTTAGCCTAGCATAGAGAGTGGGAAACACCATAAAATTAGCTTAGTTTAGAATGGGGCATTTCTATAGAATTAGCTTAGCTGAGTGAATTGGACATTTCAATGGAATTAGCTTAACTGAGTGAATGGGGCATTTCTATAGAGTTAGCTTAGCAAAGACAATGGGAAAATACCATAGAAATAGCTTAGCATAGGAATCTATGTATAACCTGAACAGTAAGTGTATTGTAGGCTATAGGTGAGGCCATGCAATACCCACTAGTAGAGGGTAACACCTCAGATGAAGGTCTACGTACAGACAGCTTAATCAATGCTAACTTAACAGGATATTTAACTTAACAGGATATTTAACATATTTACCTTAACAGTATATTTAACATATTTACCTTAACAGTATATTTAACTGAACAGTATATTTAACATATATCTTTAAATCATCATTGTGTAAACAGGGAAGGCTACCATTGGATCCTTTCTTTATTAACATAACTAAAATAGGTGTAAGCCGTGAGAACCTGTTGGTTAATAATCTATGTAATAATGTAATAACATAATCAGTTATAACAGTAATATTGTAATAAGGTAATGTAATAACATTATTATAACATGATTACTGTAATAATAATTTATAGGCATATAAACATATTAATATTTTTTTTAATACTCTTTTACAAGGGCTAAAGTTTACAACAAACTGAAATGTTAGCAAGAACGTGTTTGTGTCCCAAATTACACCCTAATCTTTATGGGGCCTGGTCTAAAATAGTGCACTACAAAGGGAATAGGGTGCCATTTGAGATTCAGTCCATGTGTGCCATGCCTGAGGACAGTGAAATCACATGACAGACAGCTGATGAACAGAACATATAGATATCAGGTCCGGTAAACAAAATGAGGACAAATGAGAAAAAGCAAGCGCAGGACCAGACGGAACCTGCAGGGACCTTTTCTCACCACCACCACCTTTAGAACACTGTTTAGAGTGCTGTCATGATACCCGGATGAAGACAGCTTGCTGTCCAGACCTTGGTGAATAAATGATTGCATGGGGCTTTTCCATATTCTGTTAGAATGCGCCATCTGAATAGTTTGAATAGAACAGTCCTTTAGAACGCTCCTTTATAACCCAGTCTGAATAGAACACTCATTTAGAACGCTCCTTAAGAACACTCATTTAGAACGCTCATTTAGAATGCTCCTTTAAAATGCTCAATTAGAATGTACATTTAGAATGCTCTTTAGAACACTCATTTAGAACGTTCATTTAGAACACTGTCTAAATAAAACACTAATTTAGAACACTGTCTGAATATCTACTGGCTATAACACTGTAGCTAGTCAAGTTTAAATACAACAATTAATACAACAGACATTGCTTTGATTTCAGATCCTAATATCATATCTGGTGGCAGTGAGAAACTCTGACCCCACAGACTACCTCTGGTGGGGAAGCAACGAGAGAGAGAGAGCAAGGAGAGGAGAGGAGAGGAGAGGAGAGGAGAGGAGAGGAGAGGAGAGGATTAAACTTACCGATGACAACCTCTCTGACCGTCTGGTGGGCTACAGAAAGAGAGAGAGAGAGAGGGGGAGAGAGAGAGGGGGAGAGAGAGGGAGACACAGAGGGAGAGAGAGGGGGAGAGGGAAAGGGGACAGGGGGCATATCAGTTGTGTGTTGAGGGGCTGGTAGTGTACTAAGGGTAGTGTACTAAGGGTAGTGTACTAGGGGTAGTGTACTAGGGGTAGTGTACTAGGGGTAGTGTACTAGAGGTAGTGTACTATGTAGTGTACTAGGGGTAGTGTACTAGAGGTAGTGTACTAAGGGTAGTGTACTAAGGGTAGTGTACTAGGGGTAGTGTACTATGTAGTGTACTAGGGGTAGTGTACTAGGGGTAGTGTACTATGTAGTGTACTAGGGGGTAGTGTACTAGGGGTAGTGTACTAGGGGTAGTGTACTAGAGGTAGTGTACTAGAGGTAGTGTACTAGGGGTAGTGTACTGGGGTAGTGTACTATGTAGTGTACTAGGGGTAGTGTACTAGAGGTAGTGTACTATGTGTAGTGTACTATGTAGTGTACTATGTAGTGTACTAGGGGTAGTGTACTAGAGGTAGTGTACTAGGGGTAGTGTACTAGGGGTAGTGTACTAGGGGTAGTGTACTATGTAGTGTACTAGGGGTAGTGTACTAGAGTTAGTGTACTAGAGGTAGTGTACTATGTAGTGTACTAGGGGTAGTGTACTGGGGTAGTGTACTATGTAGTGTACTAGGGGTAGTGTACTAGAGGTAGTGTACTAGGGGTAGTGTACTAGGGGTAGTGTACTAGGGGTAGTGTACTATGTAGTGTACTAGGGGTAGTGTACTAGGGGTAGTGTACTAGAGGTAGTGTACTAGGGGTAGTGTACTATGTAGTGTACTAGGGGTAGTGTACTATGTAGTGTACTAGGGGTAGTGTACTAGAGGTAGTGTACTATGTAGTGTACTAGGGGTAGTGTACTAGAGGTAGTGTACTAGGGGTAGTGTACTAGAGGTAGTGTACTAGGGGTAGTGTACTAGAGTTAGTGTACTAGAGGTAGTGTACTATGTAGTGTACTAGGGGTAGTGTACTAGGGGTAGTGTACTATGTAGTGTACTAGGGGTAGTGTACTAGGGGTAGTGTACTAGAGGTAGTGTACTATGTAGTGTACTAGGGGTAGTGTACTAGGGGTAGTGTACTATGTAGTGTACTAGGGGTAGTGTACTAGAGGTAGTGTAATAGAGGTAGTGTACTATGTAGTGTACTAGGGGTAGTGTACTAGGGGTAGTGTACTATGTAGTGTACTAGGGGTAGTGTACTAGAGGTAGTGTACTAGAGGTAGTGTACTATGTAGTGTACTAGGGGTAGTGTACTAGAGGTAGTGTACTATGTAGTGTACTATGTAGTGTACTAGGGGTAGTGTACTGGGGTAGTGTACTATGTAGTGTACTAGGGGTAGTGTACTAGAGGTAGTGTACTAGGGGTAGTGTACTATGTAGTGTACTAGGGGTAGTGTACTAGGGGTAGTGTACTAGAGGTAGTGTACTATGTAGTGTACTAGGGGTAGTGTACTAGAGGTAGTGTACTAGAGGTAGTGTACTAGGGGTAGTGTACTAGAGGTAGTGTACTATGTAGTGTACTAGGGGTAGTATACTATGTAGTGTACTAGGGGTAGTGTACTAGAGGTAGTGTACTAGGGGTAGTGTACTATGTAGTGTACTAGGGGTAGTGTACTAGAGGTAGTGTACTAGAGGTAGTGTACTAGGGGTAGTGTACTAGGGGTAGTGTACTAGGGGTAGTGTACTAGGGGTAGTGTACTAGAGGTAGTGTACTAGGGGTAGTGTACTATGTAGTGTACTAGGGGTAGTGTACTAGGGGTAGTGTACTATGTAGTGTACTAGGGGTAGTGTACTAGGGGTAGTGTACTAGAGGTAGTGTACTAGAGGTAGTGTACTATGTAGTGTACTAGGGGTAGTGTACTATGTAGTGTACTAGGGGTAGTGTACTAGGGGTAGTGTACTAGAGGTAGTGTACTAGAGGTAGTGTACTATGTATTCTACTAGGGGTAGTGTACTATGTAGTGTACTAGGGGTAGTGTACTAGGGGTAGTGTACTAGAGGTAGTGTACTAGAGGTAGTGTACTAGAGGTAGTGTACTAGAGGTAGTGTACTAGGGGTAGTGTACTATGTAGTGTACTAGGGGTAGTGTACTAGAGGTAGTGTACTAGGGGTAGTGTACTAGAGGTAGTGTACTAGGGGTAGTGTACTAGAGGTAGTGTACTATGTAGTGTACTAGGGGTAGTGTACTAGAGGTAGTGTACTAGAGGTAGTGTACTAGGGGTAGTGTACTATGTAGTGTACTAGGGGTAGTGTACTAGAGGTAGTGTACTATGTAGTGTACTAGGGGTAGTGTACTATGTAGTGTACTAGGGGTAGTGTACTAGGGGTAGTGTACTGGGGTAGTGTACTATGTAGTGTACTAGGGGTAGTGTACTAGAGGTAGTGTACTAGAGGTAGTGTACTATGTAGTGTACTAGGGGTAGTGTACTAGAGGTAGTGTACTAGAGGTAGTGTACTAGAGGTAGTGTACTATGTAGTGTACTAGGGGTAGTGTACTATGTAGTGTACTAGGGGTAGTGTACTAGGGGTAGTGTACTAGGGGTAGTGTACTATGTAGTGTACTAGGGGTAGTGTACTAGAGGTAGTGTACTAGGGGTAGTGTACTAGAGGTAGTGTACTAGAGGTAGTGTACTGGGGTAGTGTACTAGGGGTAGTGTACTAGGGGTAGTGTACTGGGGTAGTGTACTAGAGGTAGTGTACTATGTAGTGTACTAGGGGTAGTGTACTAGAGGTAGTGTACTATGTAGTGTACTAGGGGTAGTGTACTAGAGGTAGTGTACTAGAGGTAGTGTACTAGGGGTAGTGTACTAGGGGTAGTGTACTAGGGGTAGTGTACTAGAGGTAGTGTACTAGAGGTAGTGTACTAGGGGTAGTGTACTAGAGGTAGTGTACTAGGGGTAGTGTACTAGGGGTAGTGTACTAGGGTTAGTGTACTAGAGGTAGTGTACTAGGGGTAGTGTACTAGGGGTAGTGTACTAGAGGTAGTGTACTAGAGGTAGTGTACTAGGGGTAGTGTACTAGAGGTAGTGTACTAGGGGTAGTGTACTAGGGGTAGTGTACTAGAGGTAGTGTACTAGGGGTAGTGTACTAGAGGTAGTGTACTAGGGGTAGTGTACTAGAGGTAGTGTACTAGGGGTAGTGTACTAGAGGTAGTGTACTGGGGGTAGTGTACTAGAGGTAGTGTACTATGTAGTGTACTAGGGGTAGTGTACTAGAGGTAGTGTACTAGAGGTAGTGTACTATGTAGTGTACTAGGGGTAGTGTACTAGAGGTAGTGTACTAGGGGTAGTGTACTAGAGGTAGTGTACTAGGGGTAGTGTACTAGAGGTAGTGTACTAGGGGTAGTGTACTAGGGGTAGTGTACTAGGGGTAGTGTACTAGAGGTAGTGTACTAGAGGTAGTGTACTAGAGGTAGTGTACTAGGGGTAGTGTACTAGGGGTAGTGTACTAGAGGTAGTGTACTAGGGGTAGTGTACTAGAGGTAGTGTACTAGGGGTAGTGTACTAGAGGTAGTGTACTAGAGGTAGTGTACTAGGGGTAGTGTACTAGGGGTAGTGTACTAGGGGTAGTGTACGTGGTGACTGGACTGCGGTCCATAATAAGCGTGTTTGCGGTTGTGTAAAACACACACACACTAACTGCACACACACACACACACTCACTGCACACACACACACACTCACACACACACACTCACTGCACACACACACACTGCACACACACACATGGAACTCCTACCTCCTGCTTAGCGACCTCCTGCTTAGCGACCTCCTGCTTAGCGACTTTAGAGGAATCCTTGGCATTGGCCCCTTCGGCAGACTAGAAGAAACAGAGAGAGAAGAGTTCAAACACAGCGCACACTTCACACACACCCCGTATCCACGGCTAATGAAAGGCTGAGATGTTGCTTTTCTTTTGAGCGAGTCTCTAACGTGTGTCCTGTCAGCCACTGGTCACCAACCTTTTCTGAATCAAGATCACTTTCACAGTCAAAAAGCAAGCCGAGATCTAGCGCTCAGAGTTCTTTAAAAACGTGACTTATAAAATGTAACATGAACCTAATAAAAACAGTTGTGTAGGAATGAGGTTCTAATACATTATAACACCGTATTGGCTGTATGCCTGGCCTGACAATACTGTTCTTCTCAGACCATATTGGATTTCAAAACTCTGTTTTGAAATTTGATAACAAAATACATCAGTTGGTGTAGCACTTCCGAGGCACAGCTGAGCATAAATTTAGCAAATAATTAGTTGTTTTATTTTACTGGACTGATGGTAGGCTACCTGCATCTGATGATCATGGTGCTTTCAAGACAACTGGGAACTCTGGGAAAAGAAACTAGGGGAAATCATGACGTCAGCGATCTTCAGGTCGGAAAGGCGTAGCTGCCAGAGTTTCAGACTTGGAATTCCGAGAGAGATGACCGTTCAAAACAATTTTTCCAAGTCAGATCTCATTTTTTATTCTGACTTCCCAATTGTCTTGAATGCACTGAAGTCAGAAGGCAGAGATTTCCAAGTTCCCAGTTGTTTTGAACATAGCATTAGTCTCAGCAGAGGGAGGGGAGAGAGCAGCAGAGGGTCCGCCTCTCACGGTCCCTGCTCTCTCCTTCCTTTCCTCCGGTGAGACTGAACAGAGAGATGGGAAACATCTTCCACCTGATGGCCAAACTCGAGTCGCACCGCATCTGCCTCATGCACAAATTCATGTTGTTCCTACGACCAGAGAAAGTGAAATATTCCTCGATATTAAAACAGACAGACGAGCTGCTAATAATAATAAAAACGCAGGGCACAGGAGGTTGGTGGCACCTTAACTGGGAGGGACAGGCTTCTGGTAATGGCTGGAGTGGAATAGGTGGAATGGTATCAAATATATCCCATGATGCCATTCCATTAATTCCGTTTACAGCCATTATTATGAGCCGTCCTCCCCTCGGCAGCCTCCACTGACGCAGGCCTATCGATAAACTTGGCTCCTCATTCATTGCAGCTGCAGCGCGAGTGGTAGTAGGGAGAAGCGCGTTTTATGTTTTGTAATAGTGTTGAATAAAAACAGTGTGGACAGTGCTGAATAAAAACCTGAACTCACTCAAAAACAGCAGCTCTTTGCTGTATTCTTTGACAGTCTCTCTCTGGTCATGGTTTTTAAAAAATATATGAATTCTGATGTAGGCTAGTATCAAACTTTGCTGGAAGCTGTAGGCACGGTGATCTGAGTATCCGATTGGCCAGCGCAGTAGGCGCACTCAATTTAACCACAGATCTCCCGGTAGGTGGAGTTTGTCTTTTCAGACAAATTAAAAAGGTCCAAAATGTGAACACTGTGTCTACCCGGTGTTCAGGGCTTCTGTGTCTACCCGGTGTTCAGGGCTTCTGTGTCTACCCGGTGTTCAGGGCTTCTGTGTCTACCCGGTGTTCAGGGCTTCTGTGTCTACCCGGTGTTCAGGGCTTCTGTGTCTACCCGGTGTTCAGGGCTTCTGTGTCTACCCGGTGTTCAGGGCTTCTGTGTCTACCCGGTGTTCAGGGCACCTCTAGCAGGGTCAGCTCTACTAGGGCCGTAATTGGACGAACTGACTCGTTGGAAAGGTGGCATCCTATGACGGTGCCACGTTGAAAGTCACTGAGCTCTTCAGTACGGGCCATTCTACTGCCAATGTTTGTCTATGGAGATTGCATGGCTGTGTGCTCGATTTTATACACCTGTCAGCAACGGGTGTGGCTGAAATAGGGGTGTCCAGATACTTTTGTATATATAGTGTACAGACAATGGTTACAGACCCAACAACATTATATAGTATCCCCTCCTCGTGGTTACAGACCCAACAACATTATATAGTATCCCCTCCTCGTGGTTACAGACCCAACAACATTATATAGTATCCCCTCCTCATGGTTACAGACCCAACAACATTATATAGTATCCCCTCCTCATGGTTACAGACCCAACAGCAATATATAGTATCCCCTCCTCATGGTTATAGACCCAACAGCATTATATAGTATCCCCTCCTCATGGTTACAGACCCAACAACATTATATAGTATCCCCTCCTCATGGTTACAGACCCAACAGCATTATATAGTATCCCCTCCTCATGGTTACAGACCCAACAGCATTATATAGTATCCCCTCCTCATGGTTACAGACCCAACAACATTATATAGTATCCCCTCCTCATGGTTACAGACCCAACAGCATTATATAGTATCCCCTCCTCATGGTTACAGACCCAACAGCATTATATAGTATCCCCTCCTCATGGTTACAGACCCAACAACATTA
This sequence comes from Coregonus ussuriensis, assembly GCA_031479575.1. Lineage (NCBI taxonomy): Eukaryota > Metazoa > Chordata > Actinopteri > Salmoniformes > Salmonidae > Coregonus > Coregonus ussuriensis. The sequence goes on along the minus strand of CM062505.1, from coordinate 1,499,858 downwards.
TATAGTATCCCCTCCTCATGGTTACAGACCCAACAGCATTATATAGTATCCCCTCCTCATGGTTACAGACCCAACAACATTATATAGTATCCCCTCCTCATGGTTACAGACCCAACAGCATTATATAGTATCCCCTCCTCATGGTTACAGACCCAACAGCATTATATAGTATCCCCTCCTCATGGTTACAGACACAACAACATTATATAGTATCCCCTCCTCATGGTTACAGACCCAACAGCATTATATAGTATCCCCTCCTCATGGTTACAGACCCAACAGCATTATCTAGTATCCCCTCCTCATGGTTACAGACCCAACAGCATTATATAGTATCCCCTCCTCATGGTTACAGACCCAACAACATTATATAGTATCCCCTCCTCATGGTTACAGACCCAACAACATTATCTAGTATCCCCTCCTCGTGGTTACAGACCCAACAGCATTATATAGTATCCCATCCTCATGGTTACAGACCCAACAACATTATATAGTATCCCGTCCTCATGGTTACAGACCCAACAACATTATATAGTATCCCCTCCTCATGGTTACAGACCCAACAGCATTATATAGTATCCCCTCCTCATGGTTACAGACCCAACAACATTATATAGTATCCCCTCCTCATGGTTACAGACCCAACAGCATTATATAGTATCCCCTCCTCATGGTTACAGACCCAACAACATTATATAGTATCCCCTCCTCATGGTTACAGACCCAACAACATTATATAGTATCCCCTCCTCATGGTTACAGACCCAACAACATTATATAGTATCCCCTCCTCATGGTTACAGACCCAACAACATTATATAGTATCCCCTCCTCATGGTTACAGACCCAACAACATTATATAGTATCCCCTCCTCATGGTTACAGACCCAACAACATTATATAGTATCCCCTCCTCATGGTTACAGACCCAACAGCATTATATAGTATCCCCTCCTCGTGGTTACAGACCCAACAACATTATATAGTATCCCCTCCTCATGGTTACAGACCCAACAACATTATATAGTATCCCCTCCTCATGGTTGCAGACCCAACAGCATTATATAGTATCCCATCCTCATGGTTACAGACCCAACAGCATTATATAGTATCCCCTCCTCATGGTTACAGACCCAACAACAACATTATATAGTATCCCATCCTCATGGTTACAGACCCAACAGCATTATATAGTATCCCATCCTCATGGTTACAGACCCAACAGCATTATATAGTATCCCCTCCTCATGGTTACAGACCCAACAACAACATTATATAGTATCCCCTCCTCATGGTTACAGACCCAACAACATTATATAGTATCCCCTCCTCATGGTTACAGACCCAACAGCATTATATAGTATCCCCTCCTCGTGGTTACAGACCCAACAACATTATATAGTATCCCCTCCTCATGGTTACAGACCCAACAGCATTATATAGTATCCCCTCCTCATGGTTACAGACCCAACAACATTATATAGTATCCCATCCTCATGGTTGCAGACCCAACAGCATTATATAGTATCCCGTCCTCATGGTTACAGACCCAACAGCATTATATAGTATCCCCTCCTCATGGAGAAAAGCACATGAGATGATTATAATACACAAAGTAAGAAAAACAAAGAAATGCATCATTCCAACATTACCTAAAATGATGAATAAGATGCTAATGAGATGGACCTATATAAAATAATATGCTAATGAGATGGACCTATATAAGCAATATAACAATTGAGATGTACAAACTATGGCATAAGGGAACGATGAGCGGATAAGAGGCAATCCGTAATTTCCATTAAGACATTAATGAGCAAGTTAGGACGGACGTAGTCAATATAACTATTTGTTCAGCACTTTTGAAATGTACAGCGACAGAATTCAGAACATGGGCCGTTCTTACAGTGTTCTCCCTGTACACCAAGTCAGAACCGTGGGATAAATAAAGGGGGCGTATAAGCAGACAATGAAAGCTCTTACAATATTCGATTATTACATTTCTCTAAAACAGGCTATAGGCTACATGTGCACCACCAAGTCAGAACAGTAGGCTAAGTTATGAGGGGGAAAGGGACCAAATTATTAGGGTGAGGCACATGGGCTCCTAACAGCTTACTACACAACATACACTTAGTATTACTTTCTTAGCTATAGTATACATACTGTTTCTCCCTGGCATTTTACATCATTTATGCAGCAGCATGTCACCCCATCGGGCTTATGCAGTGGAGGAGATCTTCGTGGGCTATACTCAGCCTTGTCTCAGGGTAGTAGGTTGGTGGTCTGTTGATATCCCTCTGGTGGTGTGGGGGCTGTGCTTTGGCAAAGTGGGTGGGGTTATATCCTGCCTGGTTGGCCCTGTCTGGGGGTATCGTCGGACGGGGCCAAAGTGTCTCCCAACCCCCCCCCCTCAGCCTCCAGTATCTCTCTCCCTCCCCTCCCGGAGGACCTGAGCCCTAGGACCATGCCTCAGGACTACCCGGCCTGATGACTCCTGGCTGTCCCCAGTCCACCTGGTCGTGCTGCTGCTCCAGTTTCCACTCTTCTGCCTGCGGCTATGGAAACCTGACCTGTTCACCAGACGTGCTACCTTGTCCCAGACCTGCTGTTTTCAACTCTCTCTCTCTACCGCACCTGCTATTTCAACCTTTAAATGCCCGGCTATGAAAAGCCAAGTGACATTTACTCCTGATGTACTGACCTGTTGCAACCACTACAACCACTGTGATTATTATTTGACCCTGCTGGTCATCTATGAACGTTTTAACATCTTGGAGAAAAATCTGGTCTTAATGGCCATGTACTGTTATAATCTCCACCCGGCACAGCCAGAAGGGGACTGGTCTCCCCTCAGAGCCTGGTTCCTCTCTAGGTTTCTTCCTAGCTTCCTGCCTTTCTAGGGAGTTTTTCCTAGCCACCGTGCTTCTACATCTGCATTGCTTGCTGTTTGGGGTTTTAGGCTGGGTTTCTGTATAGCACTTTGTGACATCTGCTGATGTAAAAAGGGCTTTATAAACAAAATGATTGATTGATTGATTGATACTGTAGACCTATTTCTGGGGCGGTCCTTCTTGTGGGCAAACTTTGTCATCAAACTTTGTCATTAAAGTCTGGCATTTAATGGAAATGTTTAGTTAACTACTCTGTCTCACTTAAGGGCAGACAACATAACCCAATTAATATGAATGATGTATGTTGTAGAATGAAACACCTATATGCCTTGGATTAAGAACCAATTAAAGGGTTAAAACAGAGCCACGATGAAATGGCTCTATAGGTATTTTTCCATTACATATATTATAATATGCTTAGCAATAGTAGAGACATTTCTTTAGTGCAAATGCTGTGCTTCTGATAAAGGATGGTTCCCTCTAGCTCCCTGCAGCTGGTCTGGGCGTGTAGTCAAGGACATGGGATAGAGATAAAACTTCAGGAACAGATAGACCTGTAGTGTTTCCATTTCTTGTTGTTTCTCGTTGCTTCTGAGTAACCTGGTCACACGGTCAGGACAAACAGCCTCAGAGTGACCACAGTTTTTCAGTTCATCCTGTCTTTTACTACCAAGGGCTCAGCTGTGTGGAGATATGAGTAGTAACGGAACTAACGTTATCGCTTGTTTGTGCGCCATGACCCGATACACATAGCCACAAGAAGAAACCATAGTGGCTCCAGGTCAAGGGAGAGTGGCTGTTTGGATAAAGAGGGGGTTCCGATATGATATGAAAAGGAGACCAAGCAGACATGGGGACAGACAGGAAATAAGCTAGACAGAGGAACCATAGTGGCTCCGATATGATATGAAATGATGAAGCTGTATAAAAAGAGAGCTCCAAGTCTGGGACGGCAGTTGCTCTGCAGACCAGCTCGGCTGTATTGCTTGTGTAATAAAGTCTATCTTGATTCTACAAAAACTCCTTTATTTGTTTTAATAAGTATAGGAATTATTTTCTACAACACATTCTCTGGATTTATGGTGCTTTCAAGACAACTGGAAACTCGGAAAGAAATTAGGTCGAATCATGATGTCAGTGATCTTACATTTTTTTTTTTACATTTTTAGTCATTTAGCAGACGCTCTTATCCAGAGCGACTTACAGTCGGGAATCGAACCCACAACCCTGGCGTTGCAAACGCCATGCTCTATCAACTGAGCTACATCCCTGCCGGCCATTCCCTCCCCTACCCTGGACGACGCTGGGCCAATTGTGCACCGCCCCATGGGCCTCCCGGTCGCGGCCGGCTGCGACAGAGCCTGGATTCGAACCAGGATCTCTAGTGGCACAGTTTGCACTGCGATGCAGTGCCTTAGACCACTGCGCCACTCAGGAGAGTGACAGAGAGACAGAGAGACAGAGAGACAGAGAGACAGAGAGACAGAGAGACAGAGAGACAGAGAGACAGAGAGACAGAGAGACAGAGAGACAGAGAGACAGAGAGACAGAGAGACAGAGAGACAGAGAGAGAGAGAGAGAGAGAGAGAGAGAGAAAGAAAGAGAGAGTGTTCCTCTAGAGGGGGAAACATCCATCGACAGATTTAAATCCCTCAGGTCTTCAGGTCGGAAAGTCGGAGCTCTAGAAAGACAGTTCCCGACATGGAATACCGAGTTGGATGACCGCTCAAAACTTATTTTCCCAGTCGGAGCTAATTTTTTTCCGAGTTCCTAGTTGTCTTCAACACACTGAATTCTGAGATTTCCCAGTTCTCAGTTCCCAGTTGTTTTGAACCTGGCAGAAGTCATGCTGGATTGACAGCATGGCCAATGTATTCAACCTTTTCTGGCCCATGTTAATCCTTTTAACCTTTGAAAAGAGACCCTTTCAGACAGATTTTTTAAATCCTTGAACCCAAACTTGGACCACACACCCTCTCCACTGAATAGCAGGCAGGGGAAGCAAAATAGTGATTGCTAGGTCACTGATTCTTTCCAAACCACTCATTGTTGAATTTGCGATATCCAACTTGTTGTGTAATGTTTATGTCCAATGGCCGATGAGCACCGATACGTTTTATCTATAATTTCTCTTCATATGACAAGGATTGAAAAGGATTTGCCAGTAGATTGTCAACGTGATTCATGATGATGACTGCTTGTCTAACTAGCTAGCTTGTTAGCCAAGATTTTGAAAGTATGATCAGTCCAATCAAAGCTACGGTAGATATAATACGATTTGACGTAATTTTATCTGTGGCCAATGACCTTGAGCCTTCTTGGATGGGCACTTCTAATGTAACTCTGTGGCAGCACCCAAGGGGCTTGAATTGCCTAGCTCTCCCTGTAGATGTTGCTGTGATGTAGTGTCCCCATGAGTGACAGAACACTGAGCCAATCACAGCATAACTAGAGAAAATTACCAACGCTTATGCTCTTTCGTTGGCTGCCCATCCACCACAGAAAACACAGAGCTAGGCTGAAACACCTGCATTTTGGAGCTGCCTTACTCAAGAGACCATGCTTGTATGCATCTTTATTAACTCAAGGATAACATTTTTCTTTACATTGTTTGCAAACTGATCTTTTTATAATTTTTTTAGCTAAACAGGTAGGGCTCAAAACTCTGAATGACAGGTCGCCACAGAGAGAGAGCGAGAGAGACAGAGAGAGAGCGAGAGAGAGAGAGAGAGAGAGAGAGAGAGAGACAGCGAGAGACAGAGAGAGAGAGAGAGAGACAGCGAGAGACAGCGAGAGAGAGAGAGAGAGAGAGAGAGAGAGAGAGAGACAGAGAGAGAGAGAGACAGAGAGAGAGAGAGACAGAGACAGAGACAGAGAGAGAGAGAGAGAGAGAGACAGAGAGACAGAGAGACAGAGAGACAGAGAGACAGAGAGACAGAGAGACAGAGCGAGAGAGAGAGAGAGAGAGAGAGAGAGAGACAGAGAGAGAGAGAGACAGAGAGAGAGACAGAGACAGAGACAGAGAGAGAGAGAGAGAGAGACAGAGAGACAGAGAGACAGAGAGACAGAGAGACAGAGAGACAGAGAGACAGAGAGACAGAGAGACAGAGAGAGAGAGAGACAGAGAGAGAGAGAGAAAGAAAGAGAGAGTGTTCCTCTAGAGGGGGAAACATCCATCGACAGATTTAAATCCCTCAGTAGAATTGACACACTAACACATTAAAATGCACTAATGGCACAATAATCTCGAAACAGTCGCGACGGGGATAAAGTGGCCACTTCACACCGCCAGCTGCGCGGGTGTAGCACGCATCCCTACCGGTCGACTTGGTGACGTTCCGGAGCGGGAGCTGTGCACTGTGTGGTGACAGACAGTCCGGTATGGGTGGACAGGAAGTGGGGGGACAGCAGCCAACACACCGGCCATGGAGAGCGAGAGAGAGCAGGGGCTTCGACAGAAAAAACACCGTATGACATGGAGGAACGCTGGCATCCCCTTTAGACTCCCACCAGACCAAACGCTCCCAGCTGAACAGGCGGGTCTCGGGTTTGGAAACTTTCGCATCAGCTCACCTGCTTCGCTAAATATAACTAGGACATGCGCACCGCTATCCTCTCTCTCCCAGATAGAACAGATATCACATTCACAACGAGTACGGTTTAGATATTTTTTAAAACAGAGCGACTCACCTTCCTTTTAGGCATGTTGTTACAGAGATACTATTCCCGTCAGAGAAGATAAGAGAGTCCACCTTGCAGGTCCACAGCGCGAGTTTACAACCTACCACCAGATACTGGATCAATACTAAACACCTTCTATAATCACATGCTAATCATATGCAGACCTTTATCGCTGCATCCCGCCCGCCCATAGGCCAGAACCCGCAGAACCGTCTCCTGTGGTGCCAAGGGATTGGTCAAACCCCCTTGTATGCAAATGACACAGCTGCGCACATTGGTTGAAGCTTGAGAATAGGGATCCCATGGCGTGTGATTGGCTACACACTCTTTGTAAGCAAATCATGGCCTCTCCATGGTGATGGCCAGATGTGTAGGTTGAAAGAAAGAAAGAATAGAGAGAAGAGAAGAGAAGAGAAGAGAAGAGAAGAGAAGAGAAGAGAAGAGAAGAGAAGAGAAGAGAAGAGAAGAGAAGAGAAGAGAAGAGAAGAGAAGAGAAGAGAAGAGAGGCCAATAGAAAGGCGACAGGGCTCTAAGTGGTTCTGGGTAGTCTAGGCTGGAAGTAGAGGTCTTCACGGGTCCAGGTGGACCCAATATACCCGAGACCTGACCTGGGCCCGATAAGGTTTGGGTCTGAAATGTTAACTTGTCCCTCAGGTCCGGGTCGGGTTCTGTTTGATTGTCATCGGGTCTATCTAACCACAGTTGATAGACCCGAGTAGACCTGAATGGACCCAACCACGGCTCTGCATAGACTATAACATATTTATTTTAAGCTGATAAGGTCACTGTAAGTCTCTCTGGATAAGAGCATCTGCTAAATGACTAAAATGTAAAATGTAAATGTAAGGTGAATTTATTGACTTATAGAAGTCCTAGCCAACATTTAAGGACCCTTATGTTAACCAGAAGAGCAACTTGGCTGATAAACATACTTTTTTTCTCAGGTCTGGTCTGGACCCAGACCCATCTGGACCCAGACCCATCTGGACCCAGACCCATTGGGGTACGGGTCGGGTCTAGGTCGAGTTGTCCTCGGGTCAGGTCTGGTCTGGACCCAGACCCATTAGGGTACGGGTCGGGTCTAGGTCGAGTTGTCCTCGCGTCAGGTCTGGTCTGGACCCAGACCCATTAGGGTACGGGTCGGGTCTAGGTCGAGTTGTCCTCGGGTCAGGTCTGGTCTGGACCCAGACCCATTGGGGTACGGGTCGGGTCTAGGTCGAGTTGTCCTCGGGTCAGGTCTGGTCTGGACCCAGACCCATTAGGGTACGGGTCGGGTCTAGGTCGAGTTGTCCTCGCGTCAGGTCTGGTCTGGACCCAGACCCATTAGGGTACGGGTCGGGTCTAGGTCGAGTTGTCCTCGGGTCCATTCGGGTTCGGGTCTGGTTTTTCTCTGGTCCTTTCGAGTCCGGGTCTCCATTTTTAAAATAATTATCGGGTCCATTTGGGTCGGGTCTGACTGTCGGGTGCAACTTTTTTCCAGCTGGCAGGGAACAGGCCAGAAGAATGAGACTATAGCAGTATAAGCACTATCAATCATTAACAATCAATAAGACAAACATTGATAGAGTCGCTATATTCAACAATCAATTTACATCAACAACACAGCTCAGGCAGTAGGAAGCTCTCTCATCCATTTATATGCAGATGATACAGTCTTATACTCAGCTGGCACCTCTCCGGATTTTGTGTTAAACGCTCTACAACAAAGCTTTCTTAGAGTCCAACAAGCTTTCTCTGCCCTTAACCTTGTTCTGAACACCTCCAAAACAAAGGTCATGTGGTTTGGTAAGAAGAATGCCCCTCTCCCCACCGGTGTGATTACTACCTCTGAGGGTTTAGAGCTTGAGGTAGTCACCTCATACCAGTCCTTGGGAGTACGGCTAGACGGTCCACTGTCCTTCTCTCAGCACATATCAAAGCTGCAGGCTAAGGTTAAATCTAGACTTGGTTTCCTCTATCGTAATCGCTCCTCTTTCACCCCCAGCTGCCAAACTAACCCTGATTCAGATGACCATCCCCACAGGAGGCCTTTTGCCATTTGGTAGGCCGTCATTGTAAATAAGAATTTGTTCTTAACTGACTTGCCTAGTTAAATAAAGGTTAAATAAAATAAAATATAAAATAAGACAAACATTGATAGAGTAGCTATATTCAACACTGATTCACTGGATTGTCCTCCAACACTTTGATTAGTGTCATACAGAACAGTATTTCTGCGGTTATTGCTATAACAACTAGTTAATACTGCCACGTCTTCCACAGTATGACCAGAATTTACAGTCAATACAGTGATATTATTTCTCAAACACTGTGTATGTTATCATTTTACATGAAACATGTCAAAGGCCAGGACTGAACAATGCAAACATTCACCCATAACTTACTTTACCCATTTAATCAACAAAACTCAGAGTATCCCCAAATGTAAATGTACATTTTGTCATGTTTATCACTTGTATTTTAACTTGAATGTTTTATTGTCTATTTATCAATGCACTATCCATGTATTTATAGTATAAATATATTTGACTGCCAAGTTGAAACACAGAGAAATCTATTAGATCCATAATAGCAGCATTAGCCTACTCAACACATTTATTCACACAGGGAAACTCTGGAATGAATGAATGATTCCCCACCACGTCCATGATGATATTTCCAGAGCAGCTATAGACTATAGACACTAAGGCTACTGTGACACGGAGAACTCAGCCCGGCCATTCTACTCTAATATGACATCATAATGGATGGATCTTACACAACATTCTACAGAAAGAAACCTCCCGACAACAATGGCCATTGGCCATCCATCGCAACATTCTATAGGGACATCACAATGGGGATAACCACAGCACAGCACAGCACACCACAATAACACACACACACACACACACACACAACAACAAAAAACCCCACCCAGGCTAGGTGCACGTGTGGAGCAGAACCATACAATGACGTTTCAGGAACTAGAACAGTCAGGAGCAGGCCAGGTAAGACTATGGGTGTGTTCGTAAATGTACTCTGGAAATGTACTCTGGAGTGCCAGAGTACGCGTGGGCGTTCGTAAAAAAAATCAGAGTGTTGTCAGATTGTCCATTTGTAAATTCGAAGCGTTTCGCTCTCGGAGCGTTCAGAGCGCACACTGGACACTGGCAGAGGTGTTGGGTTGATCTCTGTTACGGATACAGGTATCCTGTGTGTGTTTTTGTGTTTTTCCTCTCCTTCTGCCCTAATCACAGGTGTCCTGTATGTTCCTGATTGGTGGTCGTTGGGGTGTCCCACCTGTCCGACAGGTTGTCTGCTGATTGCTGAGGTGGACCAATCAGTGGACATTCCTCTGTATTGCACCACTTACACCTCCCATTGTTTTAAAAGCCAGTCAGTTGTGTTTGTTGAGAAAGAGACTATTTTCCGTATGTGAGTATGGATACTGTGGTGTCCTGTTTTTTTGTGTACGCACTCATTTGCTGGTTACTCTGTATGGTAACTTTGTTGTGTGTTTCTGGGAAAAGGGGGATTTAGCAAGTTGCCCTTGGGCCTACATTACCCGTAGAAAGAACATTGTCTAAAAACATTAGTTAGACCTGAGCGGACCACCCACTGTAATTTTTGTATGATTAGCAGTAGCTTAACAGTTCTTGAGGCAGGCAAGATCAGTTGAGGTTTTTTTTACACTATTGTTTCATTTCTTGGGTCCTGCTCAGCCCCTTTTCCCAAACCTTTACCGTGTGTTCAAAATAAACGTCTTGTGTTTGACAGTAGCTTATGGTTGTCGGTGTATTTTTTGTTCTCACTGTTTTCCGTGTCACGATTCTAATTTGCATGAATTATGTTACAGGTCCCTTTCCCCTCTCCCCTAGACTTTTAAAGCCACGGGGTTCGTAACAATCTCACAACCGCAGTCAAGCACCCAAGCTAACTGGCTAACGTTGGCTAGCTACTTCCAGACACAAATGAGAGAACAGCTCACTCTGACCATTTTACTTGCCCTAGCAGAGCTGGTTAGGCTGTTTTCATGTTATCCAGAGCGTTGGTGACTGTAACTGTGCTGCTGGCAACAATTTAATTACGCTTTTTTGCCGACGTTTACTGACCGGTCATATTCAACAGGTGTTGCGCATTCCTAAATTCCTCAGTTATTCTGCACTCCGGCACACTCGGACAAAAGTGCTCTGAAATCAGAGTAGATAGCCAGAGTGAATTTAGGAACGCACCCTACATAATTAACTAATAATGCTCGAGGTGGTGTGGTATATTTACATTTTAGTCATTTAGCAGACGCTCTTATCCAGAGTGACTTACAGTTAGTGAATGCATACATTTTCATACTGGCCCCCCGTGGGAAACGAACCCACAACCCTGGCGTTGCAAACGCCATGCTCTACCAACTGAGCTACAGGGGACTTATGGCCAATATATCACGGCTAAGGGCTGTTCTTATGCAAGACGCAACACAGAGTACAGCCTGGATACAGCCCTTAGCCGTGGTATATTGGCCATATACCACAAACCCCAGAGGTGCCTTGTTGCTGTTATAAACTGGTTACCAACGTAATTAGACCAGTAAAATAAATGTTTTTGTCATTCCCATGGTATAGGTTCTGATATACCACGGCTTTCAGCCAAGAAGCATTCAAAGCTTGAACCACCTGGTTTATAATATACGGTATATCAGGGCCTAACTTTACACTATATACTATACAGTATATCAGGGCCTTACTTTACACTATATCATATACAGTATAAAGGCCTAACTTTACACTATATAATATACAGTATATCAGGGCTTTACTTTACACTATATAATATACAGTATATCAGGGCCTTACTTTACACTATATAATATACAGTATATCAGGGCCTTACTTTACACTATATAATATACAGTATATCAGGGCCTTACTTTACACTATATAATATACAGTATATCAGGGCCTTACTTTACACTATATAATATTTACATTTTAGTCATTTAGCAGACGCTCTTATCCAGAGTGCATATATATATATATTTTTTTCATACTGGCCCCCCGTGGGAATCGAACCCACAACCCTGGCGTTGCAAGCGCCATGCTCTACCAATTGACATCCATACAAAAACTCCTTGCTTGGTGGGCGAAACAATGAAAAAACGGCACCTGCTGGAGGGAGACCGATTTTCCGCAGTTGGGCCTCTCTCTCTTCCTCTCTGATTGAAGGCAGGTGAGATCAAGTGGGACCATTCTAGCCAATGAGAGTGTTGCGCATGTGAACAACAGGGCTGCATTCAGTACTTTTTTACGTTCTGGAACATTCAATTAACATACAGTTTATCAGGGCCTAACTTTACACTATATAATATACAGTATATCAGGGCCTAACTTTACACTATATAATATACAGTATATCAGGGCCTAACTTTACACTATATAATATACAGTATATCAGGTCCTAACTTTACACTATATAATATACAGTATATCAGGACCTTACTTTACACTATATAATATACAGTATATCAGGGCCTAACTTTACACTATATAATATACAGTATATCAGGGCCTAACTTTACACTATATAATATACAGTATATCAGGGCCTAACTTTACACTATATAATATACAGTATATCAGGGCCTAACTTTACACTATATAATATACAGTATATCAGGGCCTAACTTTACACTATATAATATACAGTATATCAGGGCCTAACTTTACACTATATAATATACAGTATATCAGGGCCTAACTTTACACTAAATACTATACAGTATATAAGGGCCTAACTATACATTGTATAATATACAGTATATCAGGGCCTAACTTTACACTATATAATATACAGTATATCAGGGCCTAACTTTACACTATATAATATACAGTATATCAGGGCCTAACTTTACACTAAATACTATACAGTATATAAGGGCCTAACTTTACACTATATAATATACAATATATCAGGGCCTAACTTTACACTATATAATATACAGTATATCAGGGCCTAACTTTACACTAAATACTATACAGTATATCAGGGCCTAACTTTACGCTATATAATATACAGTATATCAGGGCCTAACTTTACATTGTATAATATACAGTATATAAGGGCCTAACTTTAAACTATATACTATACAGTATATTAGGGCCTAACTTTACACTATATAATATACGGTATATCAGGGCCTTATTTACACAATATAATATACAGTATATCAGGGCCTTATTTACACTATATAATATACAGTATATCAGGGCCTAACTTTACACTATATAATATACAGTATAAAGGCCTAACTTTACATTATATAATATACAGTGTATCAGGGCCTTATTTACACTATATAATATACAGTATATCAGGGCCTTATTTACACGATATAATATACAGTGTAAAGACATAACTTTACATTATATAATATACAGTATATCAGGGCCTAACTTTACACACTGAACAAAAATATATACACAACATGTAAAGTGTTGGTCCCATCTTTCATGAGCTGAAATAAAAGATAGCAGAAATGTTCTGTACGCACAAAAAGCTTACTGCTCTCAAATTATGTGCACACATTTGTTTACATCCCTGTTAGTGAGCATTTCTCCTTTACCAAGATAATCCATCCACCTGACAGGTGTGGCATATCAAGAAGCTGATTAAACAGCATGATCATTACACAGGTGCACCTTGTGCTGTGGACAATAAAAGGCCACTCTAAAATGTGCAGTTGTGTCACAACACAATGCCACAGATGTCTCAAGTTGAGGGAGTGTACAATTGGCATGCTGACTGTAGGAATGTCCACCAAAGCTGTTGCCAAAGAATTGAATGTTCCTTTCTCTACCATAAACCGCCTCCAACATAGTTTTAGAGAATTTAGCAGTCCGTCCAACCGGCCTCACAACCTCAGTCCATGTGTATGGCGTTGTGTGGGCGAGCGGTTTGCTGATGTCAACGTTGTGATCATAGTGCCCCATGTTGGTGGTGGGGTTATGGTATGGGCAGGCATAAGCTACGGACAACGAACACAATTGCATTTTATCGATTGGCAATTTGAATGCACAAAAATACCGTAACGGGATCCTGAGGCCCATTGTGAGGCCCATTTTTTTTTAAAGGTATCTGTGACCAACAGATGCATATCTGTATTCCCAGTCATGTGAAATCCATAGATTAAAGCCTAATGAACTGTAACACAGTAAAATAGTTTCATTGTTGCATGTTGCGTTTATATTTTTGTTCAATATAATATGTGGTATATCAGGGCCTAACTTTACACTATATAATATACAGTATATCAGGGCCTAACTTTACACGATATAATATAGAGTATATCAGGGCCTAACTTTACACTATATAATATAGAGTATATCAGGGCCTAACTTTACACTATATAATATACAGTATATCAGGGCCTAACTTTACACTATATAATATAGAGTATATCAGGGCCTAACTTTACACTATATAATATACAGTATATCAGGGCCTAACTTTACACTAAATAATATACATTATATCAGGGCCTTACTTTACACTAAATAATACACAGCATATCAGGGCCTTACTTTACACTATATAATATACAGTATTTCAGGGCCTTACTTTACACTATATAATATCAGACCTGGGTTCAAATACAGTACATGTGTGTTTGAGTATCTAGTATTTAAAATAATGTTTTGTGTATTTTAGTATTTTCAAATACACAGCCCAAAACAAGTACTTTTATTTGAGTATTTGAAAAGCTATCTGTAAAAAACAAATAGTCTGCCAAATTGTATTTCAAATACAGTGACCAGGTCGCAGTTGTAAATGAGAATTTGTTCTCAACTGGCTTACCTGGTTAAATAAAGGTGAAAAATAAAAATAAAAATAAAATAATAATACACTCCAATGCATTTAACCCAGGTATTTGAAAATAATATTTGAAATAAGTATTTGAAAATATTGTCAAATACTTTACATTTACGTCATTTAGGTCCTGATAGAGGCTGTCAGTAGGGCGTCGTGCTTTTACCTTTAACCCAGAGTGATACTGTGACCTTACCTTTAACCCAGAGTGATACTGTGACCTTACCTTAGACCCAGTGTGTCCCTAATGCTGCTAGGTCCCTGGTAGTCAAGGTCAGGGTCCCAGTCTGTTACAGGCATTACAGCTCAACACTGACCTGTGGATGGATAACTGGCTGGCTGACTGGCTGACTGGCTGACTGGCTGACTGGCTGATTGGCTGACTGGCTGACTGGCTGATTGGCTGACTGGCTGATTGGCTGATTGGCTGACTGGCTGGCTGGCTGACTGGCTGATTGGCTGACTGGCTGACTGGCTGATTGGCTGACTGGCTGATTGGCTGATTGGCTGACTGGCTGGCTGGCTGACTGGCTGACTGGCTGATTGGCTGATTGGCTGACTGGCTGACTGGCTGACTGGCTGATTGGCTGACTGGCTGACTGGCTGACTGGCTGATTGGCTGACTGGCTGACTGGCTGACTGGCTGATTGGCTGACTGGCTGACTGGCTGGCTGGCTGACTGGATGACTGGCTAGCTGACTGGATGACTGGCTAGCTGGCTGGCTGACTGGCTGACTGGCTGACTGGCTGACTGGCTGACTGGCTGATTGGCTGACTGGCTGATTGGCTGATTGGCTGACTGGCTGGCTAGCTGACTGGATGACTGGCTAGCTGACTGGATGACTGGCTAGCTGGCTGGCTGACTGGCTGACTGGCTGACTGGCTGACTGGCTGATTGGCTGATTGGCTGACTGGCTGACTGGCTGATTGGCTGACTGGCTGATTGGCTGATTGGCTGACTGGCTGGCTAGCTGACTGGATGACTGGCTAGCTGGCTGGCTGACTGGCTGACTGGCTGACTGGCTGACTGGCTGATTGGCTGACTGGCTGACTGGCTGATTGGCTGACTGGCTGACTGGCTGATTGGCTGACTGGCTGACTGGCTGATTGGCTGACTGGCTGATTGGCTGATTGGCTGACTGGCTGGCTAGCTGACTGGATGACTGGCTAGCTGACTGGATGACTGGCTAGCTGGCTGGCTGACTGGCTGACTGGCTGACTGGCTGACTGGCTGGCTGACTGGCTGACTGGCTGACTGGCTAGCTGACTGGGTGACTGGCTGACTGGCTGACTGGCTGATTGGCTGACTGGCTGACTGGCTGACTGGCTGACTGGCTGACTGGCTGACTGGCTGGCTGACTGGCTGACTGGCTGACTGGCTAGCTGACTGGGTGACTGGCTGACTGGCTGACTGGCTGACTGGTTGGGTTGTGTTTGTTTTATCTGAAGGGTCACAATAACATCTAAGTCTTTAGTCTATGGGTTTCCCTATTGGCCCATGTCAAAAGTAGTGCACTAAATAGGGACTAGTCTGTCATTTGGGACGCAGCTTCTGTTTCCCATAGTCTTTCTGGGTCCCAGCTAGACCGATAGATGACATAGTGATATATGGTGATCCTCAGACCCTGGTTGTCATTATGACTAGCCAGCAGAGGAGAATATATCTGATACTGCAGAGGACACACAACAACATTGATCATGTATAACTCCGGCATGGGAATCGGTGAATGAGAGATCTGGAGGTTTCAGTGTGTTGGAACCTGCTTTAGTCTGTCCAGACTGACTTCTCGCTAGACCCGTCTGGTTGTAGTTGAGCCACCAGATCATCTACACTAATGGAATTTGGCATATTCAGTGTATTCAGTAGCTTGGGCTACTAAAACAGTGTCTTTGGACAGAGCTTGGGCTACTAAAACAGTGTCTTTGGACAGAGCTTGGGCTACTAAAACAGTGTCTTTGGACAGAGCTTGGGCTACTAAAACACTGTCTTTGGACAGAGCTTGGGCTACTAAAACAGTGTCTTTGGACAGAGCTTGGGCTACTAAAACAGTGTCTTTGGACAGAGCTTGGGCTACTAAAACAGTGTCTTTGGACAGAGCTTGGGCTACTAAAACAGTGTCTTTGGACAGAGCTTGGGCTACTAAAACAGTGTCTTTGGACAGAGCTTGGGCTACTAAAACAGTGTCTTTGGACAGACAGGTCACTATTAATTTTACTACTTAACTCTCACAGTACATTGGACATAATATATTCTGTATATTTAGTATTTGATAACTTGGCTATTCAGTAGGGTACACGTCTATGGTAGACTACAGTGTCTCTGGTCTAGTCAGTAGGGTACACGTCTATGGTAGACTACAGTGTCTCTGGTCTATTCAGTAGGGTATTAGTCTATGGTAGACTACAGTGTCTCTGGTCTAGTCAGTAGGGTAGGGTATTAGTCTATGGTAGACTACAGTGTCTCTGGTCTATTCAGTAGGGTAGGGTATACGTCTATGGTAGACTACAGTGTCTCTGGTCTAGTCAGTAGGGTATTAGTCTATGGTAGACTACAGTGTCTCTGGTCTATTCAGTAGGGTACACGTCTATGGTAGACTACAGTGTCTCTGGTCTATTCAATAGGGTATTAGTCTACGGTAGACTACAGTGTCTCTGGTCTATTCAGTAGGGGAGGGTATTAGTCTATGGTAGACTACAGTGTCTCTGGTCTAGTCAGTAGGGTATTAGTCTATGGTAGACTACAGTGTCTCTGGTCTATTCAGTAGGGTATTAGTCTATGGTAGACTACAGTGTCTCTGGTCTAGTCAGTAGGGTATTAGTCTATGGTAGACTACAGTGTCTCTGGTCTAGTCAGTAGGGTATTAGTCTATGGTAGACTACAGTGTCTCTGGTCTATTCAGTAGGGTAGGGTATTAGTCTATGGTAGACCACAGTGTCTCTGGTCTAGTCAGTAGGGTATTAGTCTATGGTAGACTACAGTGTCTCTGGTCTATTCAGTAGGGTACACGTCTATGGTAGACTACAGTGTCTCTGGTCTAGTCAGTAGGGTATTAGTCTATGGTAGACTACAGTGTCTCTGGTCTATTCAGTAGGGTATTAGTCTATGGTAGACTACAGTGTCTCTGGTCTATTCAGTAGGGGAGGGTATTAGTCTATGGTAGACTACAGTGTCTCTGGTCTAGTCAGTAGGGTATTAGTCTATGGTAGACTACAGTGTCTCTGGTCTATTCAGTAGGGTATTAGTCTATGGTAGACTACAGTGTCTCTGGTCTAGTCAGTAGGGTATTAGTCTATGGTAGACTACAGTGTCTCTGGTCTAGTCAGTAGGGTATTAGTCTATGGTAGACTACAGTGTCTCTGGTCTATTCAGTAGGGTAGGGTATTAGTCTATGGTAGACCACAGTGTCTCTGGTCTAGTCAGTAGGGTATTAGTCTATGGTAGACTACAGTGTCTCTGGTCTATTCAGTAGGGTACACGTCTATGGTAGACTACAGTGTCTCTGGTCTATTCAGTAGGGTATTAGTCTATGGTAGACTACAGTGTCTCTGGTCTATTCAGTAGGGTACATGTCTATGGTAGACTACAGTGTCTCTGGTCTAGTCAGTAGGGTATTAGTCTATGGTAGACTACAGTGTCTCTGGTCTATTCAGTAGGGTATTAGTCTATGGTAGACTACAGTGTCTCTGGTCTATTCAGTAGGGTATTAGTCTATGGTAGACCACAGTGTCTCTGGTCTATTCACTAGGGTATTAGTCTATGGTAGACCACAGTGTCTCTGGTCTATTCAGTAGGGTAGGGTATTAGTCTATGGTAGACTACAGTGTCTCTGGTCTATTCAGTAGGGTACACGTCTATGGTAGACCACAGTGTCTCTGGTCTATTCAGTAGGGTAGGGTATTAGTCTATGGTAGACTACAGTGTCTCTGGTCTATTCAGTAGGGTATTAGTCTATGGTAGACTACAGTGTCTCTGGTCTATTCAGTAGGGTATTAGTCTATGGTAGACTACAGTGTCTCTGGTCTATTCAGTAGGGTATTAGTCTATGGTAGACTACAGTGTCTCTGGTCTAGTCAGTAGGGTAGGGTATTAGTCTATGGTAGACTACAGTGTATCTGGTCTATTCAGTAGGGTATTAGTCTATGGTAGACTACAGTGTCTCTGGTCTATTCAGTAGGGTATTAGTCTATGGTAGACTACAGTGTCTCTGGTCTATTCAGTAGGGTACACGTCTATGGTAGACTACAGTGTCTCTGGTCTATTCAGTAGGGTATTAGTCTATGGTAGACCACAGTGTCTCTGGTCTATTCAGTAGGGTATTAGTCTATGGTAGACTACAGTGTCTCTGGTCTATTCAGTAGGGTATTAGTCTATGGTAGACCACAGTGTCTCTGGTCTATTCAATAGGGTAGGGTATTAGTCTATGGTAGACTACAGTGTCTCTGGTCTATTCAGTAGGGTATTAGTCTATGGTAGACTACAGTGTCTCTGGTCTATTCAGTAGGGTATTAGTCTATGGTAGACCACAGTGTCTCTGGTCTATTCAGTAGGGTAGGGTATTAGTCTATGGTAGACTACAGTGGCTCTGGTCTATTCAGTAGGGTATTAGTCTATGGTAGACCACAGTGTCTCTGGTCTATTCAGTAGGGTAGGGTATAAGTCTATGGTAGACTACAGTGTCTCTGGTCTATTCAGTAGGGTATTAGTCTATGGTAGACTACAGTGTCTCTGGTCTATTCAGTAGGGTATTAGTCTATGGTAGACTACAGTGTCTCTGGTCTATTCAGTAGGGTATTAGTCTATGGTAGACTACAGTGTCTCTGGTCTATTCAGTAGGGTAGGGTATTAGTCTATGGTAGACTACAGTGTCTCTGGTCTATTCAGTAGGGTATTAGTCTATGGTAGACTACAGTGTCTCTGGTCTATTCAGTAGGGTATAAGTCTATGGTAGACTACAGTATCTCTGGTCTATTCAGTAGGGTATTAGTCTATGGTAGACTACAGTGTCTCTGGTCTATTCAGTAGGGTACACGTCTATGGTAGACTACAGTGTCTCTGGTCTATTCAGTAAGGTACACGTCTATGGTAGACTACAGTGTCTCTGGTCTAGTCAGTAGGGTAGAGTATTAGTCTATGGTAGACTACAGTGTCTCTGGTCTATTCAGTAGGGTAGGGTATTAGTCTATGGTAGACTACAGTGTCTCTGGTCTATTCAGTAGGGTATTAGTCTATGGTAGACTACAGTGTCTCTGGTCTATTCAGTAGGGTATAAGTCTATGGTAGACTACAGTGTCTCTGGTCTATTCAGTAGAGTATTAGTCTATGGTAGACTACAGTGTCTCTGGTCTATTCAGTAGGGTACACGTCTATGGTAGACTACAGTGTCTCTGGTCTATTCAGTAAGGTATTAGTCTATGGTAGACTACAGTGTCTCTGGTCTATTCAGTAGGGTATTAGTCTATGGTAGACTACAGTGTCTCTGGTCTAGTCAGTAGGGTATTAGTCTATGGTAGACTACAGTGTCTCTGGTCTATTCAGTAGGGTATTAGTCTATGGTAGACTACAGTGTCTCTGGTCTATTCAGTAGGGTATACGTCTATGGTAGACTACAGTGTCTCTGGTCTATTCAGTAGGGTAGAGTATTAGTCTATGGTAGACTACAGTGTCTCTGGTCTAGTCAGTAGGGTATTAGTCTATGGTAGACTACAGTGTCTCTGGTCTATTCAGTAGGGTAGGGTATTAGTCTATGGTAGACTACAGTGTCTCTGGTCTATTCAGTAGGGTAGAGTATTAGTCTATGGTAGACTACAGTGTCTCTGGTCTAGTCAGTAGGGTATTAGTCTATGGTAGACTACAGTGTCTCTGGTCTATTCAGTAGGGTAGAGTATTAGTCTATGGTAGACTACAGTGTCTCTGGTCTAGTCAGTAGGGTATTAGTCTATGGTAGACTACAGTGTCTCTGGTCTATTCAGTAGGGTATTAGTCTATGGTAGACTACAGTGTCTCTGGTCTATTCAGTAGGGTATACGTCTATGGTAGACTACAGTGTCTCTGGTCTATTCAGTAGGGTAGGGTATTAGTCCATGGTAGACTACAGTGTCTCTGGTCTAGTCAGTAGGGTATTAGTCTATGGTAGACCACAGTGTCTCTGGTCTATTCAGTAGGGTAGAGTATTAGTCTATGGTAGACTACAGTGTCTCTGGTCTAGTCAGTAGGGTATTAGTCTATGGTAGACCACAGTGTCTCTGGTCTATTCAGTATCGTAGAGTATTAGTCTATGGTAGACTACAGTGTCTCTGGTCTAGTCAGTAGGGTATTAGTCTATGGTAGACCACAGTGTCTCTGGTCTATTCAGTAGGGTAGGGTATTAGTCTATGGTAGACTACAGTGTCTCTGGTCTATTCAGTAGGGTACACGTCTATGGTAGACTACAGTGTCTCTGGTCTAGTCAGTAGGGTAGGGTATTAGTCTATCGTAGACCACAGTGTCTCTGGTCTATTCAGTAGGGTATTAGTCTATGGTAGACTACAGTGTCTCTGGTCTATTCAATAGGGTAGGGTATTAGTCTATGGTAGACTACAGTGTCTCTGGTCTATTCAATATGGTAGGGTATTAGTCCATGGTAGACTACAGTGTCTCTGGTCTAGTCAGTAGGGTATTAGTCTATGGTAAACTACAGTGTCTCTGGTCTAGTCAGTAGGGTAGGGTATAAGTCTATGGTAGACTACAGTGTCTCTGGTCTATTCAATAGGGTAGGGTATTAGTCTATGGTAGACTACAGTGTCTCTGGTCTATTCAATAGGGTACACGTCTATGGTAGACTACAGTGTCTCTGGTCTATTCAGTAGTATATTAGTCTATGGTAGACTACAGTGTCTCTGGTCTATTCAGTAGGGTAGGGTATTAGTCCATGGTAGACTACAGTGTCTCTGGTCTAGTCAGTAGGGTATTAGTCTATGGTAGACTACAGTGTCTCTGGTCTAGTCAGTAGGGTAGGGTTTTAGTCTATGGTAGACTACAGTGTCTCTGGTCTAGTCAGTAGGGTACACGTCTATGGTAGACTACAGTGTCTCTGGTCTATTCAGTAGGGTAGAGTATTAGTCTATGGTAGACTACAGTGTCTCTGGTCTAGTCAGTAGGGTAGGGTATTAGTCTATGGTAGACTACGGTGTCTCTGGTCTATTCAGTAGGGGAGGGTATACGTCTATGGTAGACTACAGTGTCTCTGGTCTATTCAGTAGGGTAGGGTATTAGTCTATGGTACACTACAGTGTCTCTGGTCTATTCAATAGGGTATTAGTCTATGGTAGACTACAGTGTCTCTGGTCTAGTCAGTAGGGTAGGGTATTAGTCTATGGTAGACTACAGTGTCTCTGGTCTATTCAATAGGGTAGGGTATTAGTCTATGGTAGACTACAGTGTCTCTGGTCTAGCCAGTAGGGTATTAGTCTATGGTAGACTACAGTGTCTCTGGTCTAGTCAGTAGGGTATTAGTCTATGGTAGACTACAGTGTCTCTGGTCTATTCAGTAGGGGAGGGTATACGTCTATGGTAGACTACAGTGTCTCTGGTCTATTCAGTAGGGTATACATCTATGGTAGACTACAGTGTCTCTGGTCTATTCAGTAGGGTATACGTCTATGGTAGACTACAGTGTCTCTGGTCTAGTCAGTAGGGTAGGGTATACATATATTTTTTATGAATTTATTTGCAAATTATGGTGGAAAATAAGTATTTGGTCAATAACAAAAGTTTCTCAATACTTTGTTATATACCCTTTGTTGGCAATGACACAGGTCAAACGTTTTCTGTAAGTCTTCACAAGGTTTTCACACACTGTTGCTGGTATTTTGGCCCATTCCTCCATGCAGATCTCCTCTAGAGCAGTGATGTTTTGGGGCTGTCGCTGGGCAACACGGACTTTCAACTCCCTCCAAAGATTTTCTATGGGGTTGAGATCTGGAGACTGGCTAGGCCACTCCAGGACCTTGAAATGCTTCTTACGAAGCCACTCCTTCGTTGCCCGGGCGGTGTGTTTGGGATCATTGTCATGCTGAAAGACCCAGCCACGTTTCATCTTCAATGCCCTTGCTGATGGAAGGGTTTTCACTCAAAATCTCACGATACATGGCCCCATTCATTCTTTCCTTTACACGGATCAGTCGTCCTGGTCCCTTTGCAGAAAAACAGCCCCAAAGCATGATGTTTCCACCCCCATGCTTCACAGTAGGTATGGTGTTCTTTGGATGCAACTCAGCATTCTTTGTCCTCCAAACACGATGAGTTGAGTTATTACCAAAATGTTCAAATTTTTGACCATATGACATTCTCCCAATCCTCTTCTGGATCATCCAAATGCACTCTAGCAAACTTCAGACGGGCCTGGACATGTACTGGCTTAAGCAGGGGGACACGTCTGGCACTGCAGGATTTGAGTCCCTGGCGGCGTAGTGTGTTACTGATGGTAGGCTTTGTTACATTGGTCCCAGCTCTCTGCAGGTCATTCACTAGGTCCCCCCGTGTGGTTCTGGGATTTTTGCTCACCGTTCTTGTGATCATTTTGACCCCACGGGGTGAGATCTTGCGTGGAGCCCCAGATCGAGGGAGATTATCAGTGTTCTTGTATGTCTTCCATTTCCTAATAATTGCTCCCACAGTTGATTTCTTCAAACCAAGCTGCTTACCTATTGCATATTCAGTCTTCCCAGCCTGGTGCAGGTCTACAATTTTGTTTCTGGTGTCCTTTGACAGCTCTTTGGTCTTGGCCATAGTGGAGTTTTGAGTGTGACTGTTTGAGGTTGTGGACAGGTGTGTTTTATACTGATAACAAGTTCAAACAGGTGCCATTAATACAGGTAACGAGTGGAGGACAGAGGAGCTTCTTAAAGAAGAAGTTACAGGTCTGTGAGAGCCAGAAATCTTGCTTGTTTGTAGGTGACCAAATACTTATTTTCCACCATAATTTGCAAATAAATTCATTAAAAATCCTACAATGTGATTTTCTGGATATTTTATTTTCTCAATTTGTCTGTCATAGTTGACGTGTACCTATGATGAAAATTACAGGCCTCTCTCATCTTTTTAAGTGGGAGAACTTGCACAATTGGTGGCTGACTAAATACTTTTTTTCCCCACTGTACCATGCCTTCTTAACTGCCTGTAGGAAGATTAATTAAGTTGTAATGATTTGAATTAAATCCCAAACTTCAGTCTGACAGATGACATGATGTTATTAAATGTAGTGTATAAAGAGAGCTATTACAGAGTGTTATGGGTTTGATTATGATAATGCTATCTCTTACCTCTCCAGCTGTGAGTCTGGTTTGATTATGATACTGCTATCTCTTACCTCTCCAGCTGTGAGTCTGGTTTGATTATGATACTGCTATCTCTTACCTCTCCAGCTGTGAGTCTGGTTTGATTATGATAATGCTATCTCTTACCTCTCCAGCTGTGAGTCTGGTTTGATTATGATACTGCTATCTCTTACCTCTCCAGCTGTGAGTCTGGTTTGATTATGATACTGCTATCTCTTACCTCTCCAGCTGTGAGTCTGGTTTGATTATGATGCTGCTATCTCTCACCTCTCCAGCTGTGAGTCTGGTTTGATTATGATACTGCTATCTCTCACCTCTCCAGCTGTGAGTCTGGTTTGATTATGATATTGCTATCTCTTACCTCTCCAGCTGTGAGTCTGGTTTGATTATGATGCTGCTATCTCTCACCTCTCCAGCTGTGAGTCTGGTTTGATTATGATACTGCTATCTCTTACCTCTCCAGCTGTGAGTCTGGTTTGATTATGATGCTGCTATCTCTCACCTCTCCAGCAGTGAGTCTGGTTTGATTATGATACTGCTATCTCTTACCTCTCCAGCTGTGAGTCTGGTTTGATTATGATGCTGCTATCTCTTACCTCTCCAGCTGTGAGTCTGGTTTGATTATGATGCTGCTATCTCTCACCTCTCCAGCTGTGAGTCTGGTTTGATTATGATGCTGCTATCTCTCACCTCTCCAGCTGTGAGTCTGGTTTGATTATGATGCTGCTATCTCTTACCTCTCCAGCTGTGAGTCTGGTTTGATTATGATACTGCTATCTCTTACCTATCCAGCTGTGAGTCTGGTTTGATTATGATGCTGCTATCTCTCACCTCTCCAGCTGTGAGTCTGGTTTGATTATGATACTGCTATCTCTCACCTCTCCAGCTGTGAGTCTGGATTGATTATGATACTGCTATCTCTCACCTCTCCAGCTGTGAGTCTGGTTTGATTATGATGCTGCTATCTCTCACCTCTCCAGCTGTGAGTCTGGTTTGATTATGATGCTGCTATCTCTCACCTCTCCAGCTGTGAGTCTGGTTTGATTATGATACTGCTATCTCTCACCTCTCCAGCTGTGAGTCTGGTTTGATTATGATACTGCTATCTCTTACCTCTCCAGCTGTGAGTTTGGTTTGATTATGATACTGCTATCTCTTACCTCTCCAGCTGTGAGTCTGGTTTGATTATGATGCTGCTATCTCTCACCTCTCCAGCTGTGAGTCTGGTTTGATTATGATACTGCTATCTCTTACCTCTCCAGCTGTGAGTCTGGTTTGATTATGATGCTGCTATCTCTTACCTCTCCAGCTGTGAGTCTGGTTTGATTATGATGCTGCTATCTCTCACCTCTCCAGCTGTGAGTCTGGTTTGATTATGATACTGCTATCTCTCACCTCTCCAGCTGTGAGTCTGGTTTGATGATGATGCTGCTATCTCTTACCTCTCCAGCTGTGAGTCTGGTTTGATTATGATGCTGCTATCTCTTACCTCTCCAGCTGTGAGTCTGGTTTGATGATGATGCTGCTATCTCTTACCTCTCCAGCTGTGAGTCTGGTTTGATTATGATACTGCTATCTCTCACCTATCCAGCTGTGAGTCTGGTTTGATTATGATACTGCTATCTCTTGCCTCTCCAGCTGTGAGTCTGGTTTGATTATGATACTGCTATCTCTTACCTCTCCAGCTGTGAGTCTGGTTTGATTATGATTCTGCTATCTCTCACCTCTCCAGCTGTGAGTCTGGTTTGATTATGATACTGCTATCTCTCACCTCTCCAGCTGTGAGTCTGGTTTGATGATGATGCTGCTATCTCTTACCTCTCCAGCTGTGAGTCTGGTTTGATTATGATGCTGCTATCTCTTACCTCTCCAGCTGTGAGTCTGGTTTGATGATGCTGCTGCTATCTCTTACCTCTCCAGCTGTGAGTCTGGTTTGATTATGATACTGCTATCTCTTACCTCTCCAGCTGTGAGTCTGGTTTGATTATGATACTGCTATCTCTTACCTATCCAGGTGTGAGTCTGGTTTGATTATGATACTGCTATCTCTTGCCTCTCCAGCTGTGAGTCTGGTTTGATTATGATGCTGCTATCTCTTACCTCTCCAGCTGTGAGTCTGGTTTGATTATGATGCTGCTATCTCTCACCTATCCAGCTGTGAGTCTGGTTTGATTATGATACTGCTATCTCTTGCCTCTCCAGCTGTGAGTCTGGTTTGATTATGATACTGCTATCTCTTGCCTCTCCAGCTGTGAGTCTGGTTTGATTATGATACTGCTATCTCTTATCTCTCCTGCTGTGAGTCTGGTTTGATTATGATGCTGCTATCTCGCACCTCTCCAGCTGTGAGTCTGGTTTGATTATGATACTGCTATCTCTTACCTCTCCAGCTGTGAGTCTGGTTTGATTATGATACTGCTATCTCTTACCTCTCCAGCTGTGAGTCTGGTTTGATTATGATGCTGCTATCTCTCACCTTTCCAGCTGTGAGTCTGGTTTGATGATGATGCTGCTATCTCTTACCTCTCCAGCTGTGAGTCTGGTTTGATTATGATGCTGCTATCTCTTACCTATCCAGCTGTGAGTCTGGTTTGATTATGATACTGCTATCTCTTACCTCTCCAGCTGTGAGTCTGGTTTGATTATGATGCTGCTATCTCTCACCTATCCAGCTGTGAGTCTGGTTTGATTATGATACTGCTATCTCTTGCCTCTCCAGCTGTGAGTCTGGTTTGATTATGATACTGCTATCTCTTGCCTCTCCAGCTGTGAGTCTGGTTTGATTATGATACTGCTATCTCTTATCTCTCCTGCTGTGAGTCTGGTTTGATTATGATGCTGCTATCTCTCACCTCTCCAGCTGTGAGTCTGGTTTGATTATGATGCTGCTATCTCTTACCTATCCAGCTGTGAGTCTGGTTTGATTATGATACTGCTATCTCTTACCTCTCCAGCTGTGAGTCTGGTTTGATTATGATACTGCTATCTCTTACCTCTCCAGCTGTGAGTCTGGTTTGATTATGATACTGCTATCTCTTACCTCTCCAGCTGTGAGTCTGGTTTGATTATGATGCTGCTATCTCTCACCTTTCCAGCTGTGAGTCTGGTTTGATGATGATGCTGCTATCTCTTACCTCTCCAGCTGTGAGTCTGGTTTGATTATGATGCTGCTATCTCTTACCTATCCAGCTGTGAGTCTGGTTTGATTATGATACTGCTATCTCTTACCTCTCCAGCTGTGAGTCTGGTTTGATTATGATGCTGCTATCTCTCACCTATCCAGCTGTGAGTCTGGTTTGATTATGATACTGCTATCTCTTGCCTCTCCAGCTGTGAGTCTGGTTTGATTATGATACTGCTATCTCTTGCCTCTCCAGCTGTGAGTCTGGTTTGATTATGATACTGCTATCTCTTATCTCTCCTGCTGTGAGTCTGGTTTGATTATGATGCTGCTATCTCTCACCTCTCCAGCTGTGAGTCTGGTTTGATTATGATACTGCTATCTCTCACCTCTCCAGCTGTGAGTCTGGTTTGATTATGATACTGCTATCTCTCGCCTCTCCAGCTGTGAGTCTGGTTTGATTATGATGCTGCTATCTCTTACCTATCCAGCTGTGAGTCTGGTTTGATTATGATACTGCTATCTCTTACCTCTCCAGCTGTGAGTCTGGTTTGATTATGATACTGCTATCTCTTACCTCTCCAGCTGTGAGTCTGGTTTGATTATGATGCTGCTATCTCTCACCTTTCCAGCTGTGAGTCTGGTTTGATGATGATGCTGCTATCTCTTACCTCTCCAGCTGTGAGTCTGGTTTGATTATGATGCTGCTATCTCTTACCTATCCAGCTGTGAGTCTGGTTTGATTATGATACTGCTATCTCTTACCTCTCCAGCTGTGAGTCTGGTTTGATGATGATGCTGCTATCTCTTACCTCTCCAGCTGTGAGTCTGGTTTGATTATGATGCTGCTATCTCTTACCTCTCCAGCTGTGAGTCTGGTTTGATTATGATACTGCTATCTCTTACCTCTCCAGCTGTGAGTCTGGTTTGATTATGATGCTGCTATCTCTTACCTCTCCAGCTGTGAGTCTGGTTTGATTATGATGCTGCTATCTCTTACCTATCCAGCTGTGAGTCTGGTTTGATTATGATACTGCTATCTCTCACCTCTCCAGCTGTGAGTCTGGTTTGATTATGATGCTGCTATCTCTCACCTCTCCAGCTGTGAGTCTGGTTTGATTATGATGCTGCTATCTCTCACCTCTCCAGCTGTGAGTCTGGTTTGATTATGATACTGCTATCTCTCACCTCTCCAGCTGTGAGTCTGGTTTGATTATGATACTGCTATCTCTTACCTCTCCAGCTGTGAGTTTGGTTTGATTATGATACTGCTATCTCTTACCTCTCCAGCTGTGAGTCTGGTTTGATTATGATGCTGCTATCTCTCACCTCTCCAGCTGTGAGTCTGGTTTGATTATGATACTGCTATCTCTTACCTCTCCAGCTGTGAGTCTGGTTTGATTATGATGCTGCTATCTCTTACCTCTCCAGCTGTGAGTCTGGTTTGATTATGATGCTGCTATCTCTCACCTCTCCAGCTGTGAGTCTGGTTTGATTATGATACTGCTATCTCTCACCTCTCCAGCTGTGAGTCTGGTTTGATGATGATGCTGCTATCTCTTACCTCTCCAGCTGTGAGTCTGGTTTGATTATGATGCTGCTATCTCTTACCTCTCCAGCTGTGAGTCTGGTTTGATTATGATGCTGCTATCTCTCACCTCTCCAGCTGTGAGTCTGGTTTGATTATGATACTGCTATCTCTCACCTCTCCAGCTGTGAGTCTGGTTTGATTATGATACTGCTATCTCTTACCTCTCCAGCTGTGAGTTTGGTTTGATTATGATACTGCTATCTCTTACCTCTCCAGCTGTGAGTCTGGTTTGATTATGATGCTGCTATCTCTCACCTCTCCAGCTGTGAGTCTGGTTTGATTATGATGCTGCTATCTCTTACCTATCCAGCTGTGAGTCTGGTTTGATTATGATACTGCTATCTCTCACCTCTCCAGCTGTGAGTCTGGTTTGATTATGATGCTGCTATCTCTCACCTCTCCAGCTGTGAGTCTGGTTTGATTATGATGCTGCTATCTCTCACCTCTCCAGCTGTGAGTCTGGTTTGATTATGATACTGCTATCTCTCACCTCTCCAGCTGTGAGTCTGGTTTGATTATGATACTGCTATCTCTTACCTCTCCAGCTGTGAGTCTGGTTTGATTATGATACTGCTATCTCTTACCTCTCCAGCTGTGAGTCTGGTTTGATTATGATGCTGCTATCTCTCACCTCTCCAGCTGTGAGTCTGGTTTGATTATGATACTGCTATCTCTTACCTCTCCAGCTGTGAGTCTGGTTTGATTATGATGCTGCTATCTCTTACCTCTCCAGCTGTGAGTCTGGTTTGATTATGATGCTGCTATCTCTCACCTCTCCAGCTGTGAGTCTGGTTTGATTATGATACTGCTATCTCTCACCTCTCCAGCTGTGAGTCTGGTTTGATGATGATGCTGCTATCTCTTACCTCTCCAGCTGTGAGTCTGGTTTGATTATGATGCTGCTATCTCTTACCTCTCCAGCTGTGAGTCTGGTTTGATTATGATGCTGCTATCTCTTACCTCTCCAGCTGTGAGTCTGGTTTGATTATGATACTGCTATCTCTTACCTCTCCAGCTGTGAGTCTGGTTTGATTATGATGCTGCTATCTCTTACCTCTCCAGCTGTGAGTCTGGTTTGATTATGATGCTGCTATCTCTCACCTCTCCAGCTGTGAGTCTGGTTTGATTATGATACTGCTATCTCTCACCTCTCCAGCTGTGAGTCTGGTTTGATGATGATGCTGCTATCTCTTACCTCTCCAGCTGTGAGTCTGGTTTGATTATGATGCTGCTATCTCTTACCTCTCCAGCTGTGAGTCTGGTTTGATTATGATGCTGCTATCTCTCACCTCTCCAGCTGTGAGTCTGGTTTGATTATGATACTGCTATCTCTCACCTCTCCAGCTGTGAGTCTGGTTTGATTATGATACTGCTATCTCTTACCTCTCCAGCTGTGAGTTTGGTTTGATTATGATACTGCTATCTCTTACCTCTCCAGCTGTGAGTCTGGTTTGATTATGATGCTGCTATCTCTCACCTCTCCAGCTGTGAGTCTGGTTTGATTATGATGCTGCTATCTCTTACCTATCCAGCTGTGAGTCTGGTTTGATTATGATACTGCTATCTCTCACCTCTCCAGCTGTGAGTCTGGTTTGATTATGATGCTGCTATCTCTTACCTCTCCAGCTGTGAGTCTGGTTTGATTATGATGCTGCTATCTCTCACCCCCCAGCTGTGAGTCTGGTTTGATTATGATACTGCTATCTCTCACCTCTCCAGCTGTGAGTCTGGTTTGATGATGATGCTGCTATCTCTTACCTCTCCAGCTGTGAGTCTGGTTTGATTATGATGCTGCTATCTCTTACCTCTCCAGCTGTGAGTCTGGTTTGATTATGATGCTGCTATCTCTCACCTCTCCAGCTGTGAGTCTGGTTTGATTATGATACTGCTATCTCTCACCTCTCCAGCTGTGAGTCTGGTTTGATTATGATACTGCTATCTCTTACCTCTCCAGCTGTGAGTCTGGTTTGATTATGATACTGCTATCTCTTACCTCTCCAGCTGTGAGTCTGGTTTGATTATGATGCTGCTATCTCTCACCTCTCCAGCTGTGAGTCTGGTTTGATTATGATACTGCTATCTCTTACCTCTCCAGCTGTGAGTCTGGTTTGATTATGATGCTGCTATCTCTTACCTCTCCAGCTGTGAGTCTGGTTTGATTATGATGCTGCTATCTCTCACCTCTCCAGCTGTGAGTCTGGTTTGATTATGATACTGCTATCTCTCACCTCTCCAGCTGTGAGTCTGGTTTGATGATGATGCTGCTATCTCTTACCTCTCCAGCTGTGAGTCTGGTTTGATTATGATGCTGCTATCTCTTACCTCTCCAGCTGTGAGTCTGGTTTGATGATGATGCTGCTATCTCTTACCTCTCCAGCTGTGAGTCTGGTTTGATTATGATACTGCTATCTCTTACCTCTCCAGCTGTGAGTCTGGTTTGATTATGATACTGCTATCTCTCACCTCTCCAGCTGTGAGTCTGGTTTGATTATGATACTGCTATCTCTCACCTCTCCAGCTGTGAGTCTGGTTTGATGATGATGCTGCTATCTCTCACCTCTCCAGCTGTGAGTCTGGTTTGATTATGATGCTGCTATCTCTTACCTCTCCAGCTGTGAGTCTGGTTTGATGATGATGCTGCTATCTCTTACCTCTCCAGCTGTGAGTCTGGTTTGATGATGATACTGCTATCTCTTACCTCTCCAGCTGTGAGTCTGGTTTGATGATGATGCTGCTATCTCTTACCTCTCCAGCTGTGAGTCTGGTTTGATGATGCTGCTGCTATCTCTTACCTCTCCAGCTGTGAGTCTGGTTTGATTATGATACTGCTATCTCTTACCTCTCCAGCTGTGAGTCTGGTTTGATTATGATACTGCTATCTCTTACCTCTCCAGCTGTGAGTCTGGTTTGATTATGATTCTGCTATCTCTCACCTCTCCAGCTGTGAGTCTGGTTTGATTATGATACTGCTATCTCTCACCTCTCCAGCTGTGAGTCTGGTTTGATGATGATGCTGCTATCTCTTACCTCTCCAGCTGTGAGTCTGGTTTGATTATGATGCTGCTATCTCTTACCTCTCCAGCTGTGAGTCTGGTTTGATGATGCTGCTGCTATCTCTTACCTCTCCAGCTGTGAGTCTGGTTTGATTATGATACTGCTATCTCTCACCTATCCAGCTGTGAGTCTGGTTTGATTATGATACTGCTATCTCTTGCCTCTCCAGCTGTGAGTCTGGTTTGATTATGATACTGCTATCTCTTACCTCTCCAGCTGTGAGTCTGGTTTGATTATGATTCTGCTATCTCTCACCTCTCCAGCTGTGAGTCTGGTTTGATTATGATACTGCTATCTCTCACCTCTCCAGCTGTGAGTCTGGTTTGATGATGATGCTGCTATCTCTTACCTCTCCAGCTGTGAGTCTGGTTTGATTATGATGCTGCTATCTCTTACCTCTCCAGCTGTGAGTCTGGTTTGATGATGATGCTGCTATCTCTTACCTCTCCAGCTGTGAGTCTGGTTTGATTATGATACTGCTATCTCTTACCTCTCCAGCTGTGAGTCTGGTTTGATTATGATACTGCTATCTCTTACCTATCCAGCTGTGAGTCTGGTTTGATTATGATACTGCTATCTCTTGCCTCTCCAGCTGTGAGTCTGGTTTGATTATGATGCTGCTATCTCTTACCTCTCCAGCTGTGAGTCTGGTTTGATTATGATGCTGCTATCTCTCACCTATCCAGCTGTGAGTCTGGTTTGATTATGATACTGCTATCTCTTGCCTCTCCAGCTGTGAGTCTGGTTTGATTATGATACTGCTATCTCTTGCCTCTCCAGCTGTGAGTCTGGTTTGATTATGATACTGCTATCTCTTATCTCTCCTGCTGTGAGTCTGGTTTGATTATGATGCTGCTATCTCGCACCTCTCCAGCTGTGAGTCTGGTTTGATTATGATACTGCTATCTCTCACCTCTCCAGCTGTGAGTCTGGTTTGATTATGATACTGCTATCTCTCGCCTCTCCAGCTGTGAGTCTGGTTTGATTATGATGCTGCTATCTCTTACCTATCCAGCTGTGAGTCTGGTTTGATTATGATACTGCTATCTCTTACCTCTCCAGCTGTGAGTCTGGTTTGATTATGATACTGCTATCTCTTACCTCTCCAGCTGTGAGTCTGGTTTGATTATGATACTGCTATCTCTTACCTCTCCAGCTGTGAGTCTGGTTTGATTATGATGCTGCTATCTCTCACCTTTCCAGCTGTGAGTCTGGTTTGATGATGATGCTGCTATCTCTTACCTCTCCAGCTGTGAGTCTGGTTTGATTATGATGCTGCTATCTCTTACCTATCCAGCTGTGAGTCTGGTTTGATTATGATACTGCTATCTCTTACCTCTCCAGCTGTGAGTCTGGTTTGATTATGATGCTGCTATCTCTCACCTATCCAGCTGTGAGTCTGGTTTGATTATGATACTGCTATCTCTTGCCTCTCCAGCTGTGAGTCTGGTTTGATTATGATACTGCTATCTCTTGCCTCTCCAGCTGTGAGTCTGGTTTGATTATGATACTGCTATCTCTTATCTCTCCTGCTGTGAGTCTGGTTTGATTATGATGCTGCTATCTCTCACCTCTCCAGCTGTGAGTCTGGTTTGATTATGATACTGCTTTCTCTCACCTCTCCAGCTGTGAGTCTGGTTTGATTATGATACTGCTATCTCTCGCCTCTCCAGCTGTGAGTCTGGTTTGATTATGATGCTGCTATCTCTTACCTATCCAGCTGTGAGTCTGGTTTGATTATGATACTGCTATCTCTTACCTCTCCAGCTGTGAGTCTGGTTTGATTATGATACTGCTATCTCTTACCTCTCCAGCTGTGAGTCTGGATTGATTATGATACTGCTATCTCTTACCTCTCCAGCTGTGAGTCTGGTTTGATTATGATGCTGCTATCTCTCACCTTTCCAGCTGTGAGTCTGGTTTGATGATGATGCTGCTATCTCTTACCTCTCCAGCTGTGAGTCTGGTTTGATTATGATGCTGCTATCTCTTACCTATCCAGCTGTGAGTCTGGTTTGATTATGATACTGCTATCTCTTACCTCTCCAGCTTTGAGTCTGGTTTGATGATGATGCTGCTATCTCTTACCTATCCAGCTGTGAGTCTGGTTTGATTATGATACTGCTATCTCTCACCTCTCCAGCTGTGAGTCTGGTTTGATTATGATGCTGCTATCTCTTACCTCTCCAGCTGTGAGTCTGGATTGATTATGATACTGCTATCTCTTACCTATCCAGCTGTGAGTCTGGTTTGAT
This sequence comes from Coregonus ussuriensis, assembly GCA_031479575.1. Lineage (NCBI taxonomy): Eukaryota > Metazoa > Chordata > Actinopteri > Salmoniformes > Salmonidae > Coregonus > Coregonus ussuriensis. Next base: position 1,466,105 of record CM062505.1, on the reverse strand, counting down.
TATGATGCTGCTATCTCTTACCTCTCCAGCTGTGAGTCTGGTTTGATTATGATGCTGCTATCTCTTACCTCTCCAGCTGTGAGTCTGGTTTGATTATGATGCTGCTATCTCTTACCTCTCCAGCTGTGAGTCTGGTTTGATTATGATACTGCTATCTCTCACCTCTCCAGCTGTGAGTCTGGTTTGATTATGATACTGCTATCTCTCACCTCTCCAGCTGTGAGTCTGGTTTGATTATGATACTGCTATCTCTCACCTCTCCAGCTGTGAGTCTGGTTTGATTATGATACTGCTATCTCTTACCTCTCCAGCTGTGAGTCTGGATTGATTATGATACTGCTATCTCTTACCTCTCCAGCTGTGAGTCTGGTTTGATTATGATGCTGCTATCTCTCACCTTTCCAGCTGTGAGTCTGGTTTGATGATGATGCTGCTATCTCTCACCTCTCCAGCTGTGAGTCTGGTTTGATTATGATGCTGCTATCTCTTACCTATCCAGCTGTGAGTCTGGTTTGATTATGATACTGCTATCTCTTACCTCTCCAGCTGTGAGTCTGGTTTGATGATGATGCTGCTATCTCTTACCTCTCCAGCTGTGAGTCTGGTTTGATTATGATGCTGCTATCTCTTACCTATCCAGCTGTGAGTCTGGTTTGATTATGATACTGCTATCTCTTACCTCTCCAGCTGTGAGTCTGGTTTGATTATGATGCTGCTATCTCTTACCTCTCCAGCTGTGAGTCTGGTTTGATTATGATGCTGCTATCTCTTACCTATCCAGCTGTGAGTCTGGTTTGATTATGATACTGCTATCTCTCACCTCTCCAGCTGTGAGTCTGGTTTGATTATGATGCTGCTATCTCTTACCTCTCCAGCTGTGAGTCTGGTTTGATTATGATACTGCTATCTCTTACCTATCCAGCTGTGAGTCTGGTTTGATTATGATGCTGCTATCTCTTACCTTTCCAGCTGTGAGTCTGGTTTGATTATGATGCTGCTATCTCTTACCGCTCCAGCTGTGAGTCTGGTTTGATTATGATGCTGCTATCTCTTACCTCTCCAGCTGTGAGTCTGGTTTGATTATGATACTGCTATCTCTCACCTCTCCAGCTGTGAGTCTGGTTTGATTATGATACTGCTATCTCTCACCTCTCCAGCTGTGAGTCTGGTTTGATTATGATGCTGCTATCTCTCACCTCTCCAGCTGTGAGTCTGGTTTGATTATGATACTGCTATCTCTCACCTCTCCAGCTGTGAGTCTGGTTTGATTATGATACTGCTATCTCTTACCTCTCCAGCTGTGAGTCTGGTTTGATTATGATACTGCTATCTCTTACCTCTCCAGCTGTGAGTCTGGATTGATTATGATACTGCTATCTCTTACCTCTCCAGCTGTGAGTCTGGTTTGATTATGATGCTGCTATCTCTCACCTTTCCAGCTGTGAGTCTGGTTTGATGATGATGCTGCTATCTCTTACCTCTCCAGCTGTGAGTCTGGTTTGATTATGATGCTGCTATCTCTTACCTATCCAGCTGTGAGTCTGGTTTGATTATGATACTGCTATCTCTTACCTCTCCAGCTGTCAGTCTGGTTTGATGATGATGCTGCTATCTCTTACCTCTCCAGCTGTGAGTCTGGTTTGATTATGATGCTGCTATCTCTTACCTATCCAGCTGTGAGTCTGGTTTGATTATGATACTGCTATCTCTTACCTCTCCAGCTGTGAGTCTGGTTTGATTATGATGCTGCTATCTCTTACCTCTCCAGCTGTGAGTCTGGTTTGATTATGATGCTGCTATCTCTTACCTATCCAGCTGTGAGTCTGGTTTGATTATGATACTGCTATCTCTCACCTCTCCAGCTGTGAGTCTGGTTTGATTATGATGCTGCTATCTCTTACCTCTCCAGCTGTGAGTCTGGTTTGATTATGATACTGCTATCTCTTACCTATCCAGCTGTGAGTCTGGTTTGATTATGATGCTGCTATCTCTTACCTCTCCAGCTGTGAGTCTGGTTTGATTATGATGCTGCTATCTCTTACCTCTCCAGCTGTGAGTCTGGTTTGATTATGATGCTGCTATCTCTTACCTCTCCAGCTGTGAGTCTGGTTTGATTATGATACTGCTATCTCTCACCTCTCCAGCTGTGAGTCTGGTTTGATTATGATACTGCTATCTCTCACCTCTCCAGCTGTGAGTCTGGTTTGATTATGATGCTGCTATCTCTCACCTCTCCAGCTGTGAGTCTGGTTTGATTATGATGCTGCTATCTCTTACCTCTCCAGCTGTGAGTCTGGTTTGATTATGATGCTGCTATCTCTTACCTCTCCAGCTGTGAGTCTGGTTTGATTATGATGCTGCTATCTCTTACCTCTCCAGCTGTGAGTCTGGTTTGATTATGATACTGCTATCTCTTACCTCTCCAGCTGTGAGTCTGGTTTGATTATGATGCTGCTATCTCTTACCTCTCCAGCTGTGAGTCTGGTTTGATTATGATACTGCTATCTCTTACCTCTCCAGCTGTGAGTCTGGTTTGATTATGATACTGCTATCTCTCACCTCTCCAGCTGTGAGTCTGGTTTGATTATGATACTGCTATCTCTTACCTCTCCAGCTGTGAGTCTGGTTTGATTATGATACTGCTATCTCTCACCTCTCCAGCTGTGAGTCTGGTTTGATTATGATACTGCTATCTCTCACCTCTCCAGCTGTGAGTCTGGTTTGATTATGATACTGCTATCTCTCACCTCTCCAGCTGTGAGTCTGGTTTGATTATGATACTGCTATCTCTTACCTCTCCAGCTGTGAGTCTGGTTTGATTATGATACTGCTATCTCTTACCTCTCCAGCTGTGAGTCTGGTTTGATAATGATACTGCTATCTCTCACCTATCAGGTGTTTTCACCCGTCCAGTTCTTTCAGATCAGTATTACAGAACAGAAAGTAGTGACAGTGAGTCACTTCAGACTATTGAGATGCACCCTAAACCTTTGGTTCAGACTATTGAGATGCACCCTAAACCTTTGGTTCAGACTATTGAGATGCACCCTAACCCTTTGGTTCAGACTATTGAGATACACCCTAACCCTTTGTTTCAGACTATTGAGATGCACCCTAAACCTTTGGTTCAGACTATTGAGACGCACCCTAACCCTTTGGGTTCAGACTATTGAGATACACCCTAACCCTTTGTTTCAGACTATTGAGATGCATCTTAACCCTTTGGGTTCAGACTATTGAGATGCACCCTAAACCTTTGGGTTCAGACTATTGAGATGCACCCTAAGCCTTTGGGTAAACTGACTTCAACAAGGCGGGACTACATGGACACTTCCCATAACAAAACGCTCACAGTCGTCTTCCTAGGATTTTTTTTTTTAATTTCTCAAATGAAAACAACCCGGAGGCGGACAGGTCAGAAAGTAGCTCTGACCGTGTGACACAATACTGGGCCGTAGTGTTGGGGTGTTACCTGAGGGTAGTATACTGGGCCGTAGTGTTGGGGTGTTACCTGAGGGTAGTATACTGGGCCGTAGTGTTGGGGCGTTACCTGAGGGTAGTATACTGGGCCGTAGTGTTGGGGTGTTACCTGAGGGTAGTATACTGGGCCGTAGTGTTGGGGTGTTACCTGAGGGTAGTATACTGGGCCGTAGTGTTGGGGTGTTACCTGAGGGTAGTATACTGGGCCGTAGTGTTGGGGCGTTACCTGAGGGTAGTATACTGGGCCGTAGTGTTAGGGTGTTACCTGAGGGTAGTATACTGGGCCGTAGTGTTACCTGAGGGTAGTATACTGGGCCGTAGTGTTGGGGTGTTACCTGAGGGTAGTATACTGGGCCGTAGTGTTGGGGTGTTACCTGAGGGTAGTATACTGGGCCGTAGTGTTGGGGCGTTACCTGAGGGTAGTATACTGGGCCGTAGTGTTGGGGCGTTACCTGAGGGTAGTCCTGTAGCGCTGCATCACACAGCTGCTGCCCCAGAGGGGGTTGGCCCAGGCCTGGCACAGCCCTGCTCACACACAGCTGCTGCTCCAGAGGGGGTTGGCCCAGGCCTGGCACAGCCCTGCTCACACACAGCTGCTGATCCAGAGGGGGTTGGCCCAGGCCTGGCACAGCCCTGCTCACACACAGCTGCTGCCCCAGAGGGGGTTGACCCAGGCCTGGCACAGCGACCGCAGCACCTGGACACACAGTCACACACACATTCATCAACATTGTTATAAATCCACATATATCATCTCAACACTGAATACTTGGTTGTATACTCACCTGTATAAGTTGTGTCCTCTCCCTGTCCTGAGCCAGGTAGACCTGGATAATCCTCACCTGTATAAGTAGTGTCCTCTCCCTGTCCTGAGCCAGGTAGACCAGGAGAATCCTCACCTGTATAAGTAGTGTCCTCTCCCTGTCCCGAGCCAGGTAGACCAGGAGAATCCTCACCTGTATAAGTAGTGTCCTCTCCCTGTCCTGAGCCAGGTAGACCAGGAGAATCCTCACCTGTATAAGTAGTGTCCTCTCCCTGTCCTGAGCCAGGTAGACCAGAGGAATCCTCACCTGTATAAGTAGTGTCCTCTCCCTGTCCTGAGCCAGGTAGACCAGGAGAATCCTCACCTGTATAAGTAGTGTCCTCTCCCTGTCCTGAGCCAGGTAGACCAGAGGAATCCTCACCTGTATAAGTAGTGTCCTCTCCCTGTCCTGAGCCAGGTAGACCAGGTGAATCCTCACCTGTATAAGTAGTGTCCTCTCCCTGTCCTGAGCCAGGTAGACCAGGAGAATCCTCACCTGTATAAGTAGTGTCCTCTCCCTGTCCTGAGCCAGGTAGACCAGGAGAATCCTCACCTGTATAAGTAGTGTCCTCTCCCTGTCCTGAGCCAGGTAGACCAGGAGAATCCTCACCTGTATAAGTAGTGTCATCTCCCTGTCCTGAGCCAGGTAGACCAGAGGAATCCTCACCTGTATAAGTAGTGTCATCTCCCTGTCCTGAGCCAGGTAGACCAGAGGAATCCTCACCTGTATAAGTAGTGTCCTCTCCCTGTCCTGAGCCAGGTAGACCAGGAGAATCCTCACCTGTATAAGTAAGGTACCTCTCCCTGTCCTGAGCCAGGTAGACCAGGAGAATCCTCACCTGTATAAGTAGTGTCCTCTCCCTGTCCTGAGCCAGGTAGACCAGGAGAATCCTCACCTGTATAAGCAGTGTCCTCTCCCTGTCCTGAGCCAGGTAGACCAGAGGAATCCTCACCTGTATAAGTAGTGTCCTCTCCCTGTCCTGAGCCAGGTAGACCAGAGGAATCCTCACCTGTATAAGTAGTGTCCTCTCTCTGTCCTGAGCCAGGTAGACCAGGAGAATCCTCACCTGTATAAGTAGTGTCCTCTCCCTGTCCTGAGCCAGGTAGACCAGGAGAATCCTCACCTGTATAAGTAGTGTCCTCTCCCTGTCCTGAGCCAGGTAGACCAGGAGAATCCTCACCTGTATAAGTAGTGTCCTCTCCCTGTCCTGAGCCAGGTAGACCAGGAGAATCCTCACCTGTATAAGTAGTGTCCTCTCCCTGTCCTGAGCCAGGTAGACCAGAGGAATCCTCACCTGTATAAGTAGTGTCCTCTCCCTGTTAGAGCCAATTTGGGCATATTTTGTATAAAAGACTGAACATACTGAGCTCCATGTACATTTGTGTAAATATATTAAATATTAATGTATATGATGAAATATTAGGTACGTACCTTTATGATTTATTTACCGGATTGAGATATATTCATTTGTTATTAGTGTAACTCAGTTTTTGCCCCCCCCTCTTGCCCATTCATTGTACTGTGTTAATTGTGTTAGTATAAAGGCAGGAAGTTGGGCCTTCGGGGGGGGGGAGTCCTTGCTAGATGCGGGAGCGGTATAGTTTTTTTTTACCATATAGACATACAGAAATACAGACAGACAGGTCATATTATATTATGTATTTGCATTTAAAGTAATCTCTGCTTTAAGTTGATTGGAGAATACCTTTTTGTTAGATAAGAAAAATAAACATTTTTTTGTTGCACTATATCCCTGGATCTCATTGAATGTTTGGCCGTTTGGAAACGTTGAGTGTGGACTGTATGCGTCCGAAACAACCCCGCTTCAGGCTAGGGCAGTGGCTATGGTAAAGAGGAAAGGAAGCCACTACAATCAAGTCAAAAAACTCTGTGAAGGATTACTACCGGAAGGAAATCTCCGGTTCGGACACACGCTGGATTTTGTTCTATTTGTAATTGCATTCGGACCATAAGGACAGCTCGCTTGGAAGGATTTGAACTCCTAGATTTCGCCAGCCGTGAGTAACCACTGCGAATGAATGAGCTGCCCTGTTCAAGGCGATCGTTTGATCATGCATATTATGGAAGTGCAAATGTGCTTATAATTGGAATGTTTGATAAACTTGGGAATGGAATTCAAAATACAGCGCTGTGAAAACAATTAAGAAGTTTAAGTTTGGGAAACACAGATCCTATGCACAATGTAGCCTAATCATATATCTAATATTTGGCCTAACGTGGAAATGCAATCCATCAACGCAACGAATGCAACTTAAGGATCTAAAGATACTGTGTGTTAAAACTTCATTAAAGGGACAAAACCTCAACGGGATGAAATGTTTAAAACGCATCTAAAATGCCAAACTTGCACATGTGCAATTCAAAATGGGTCAATAGGCTGAAATGGATGACTGTGTTTTTAAAGATTAAAGGAGGTCTTAAGGGGCATTACGTTTAACAATCAAACCAACAACCGTGTCATTGTAAATTGAGTGAACTAAAAGTGAATGATGGAGGAGGAAATCCCAAATAAGACTCCACTGGAGAGGGCAGAGGAGCATCTAAATTCACTCTATGCAGCCCGGAGAGGCAAACTTGGAGTGTGTACACGCAAAATGAATGAAATAAAAGTCCTTCTTGTTGATGGAGGAAACATTGCAACTGTGAATGAGAGTCTTGAAGCATTTGATGCTGTGCTCAATGACTTTAAGAAGGCTCATGAATCTGTGCTAGAGCTGGTCACAGAGGAGGAACAGGAACAGGAGAGCATTAACTATTATCAACCAAGAATGAGAACTTATGAACATTTCCTGAAAGAGGTGGAAATATGGAAAAAGGCTGAAGTTGAGCCACAAACGCTCATTGAACCACATGACAGCATTTCCAATGTGTCAAAAATATCAAGTAAAACTAAGTATTCTAAGACTGCTTCCTCAGTGTCCTCTGAACGCCTTAAAGCCGAGGCAGAACGAGCAGCTCTACTAGCTCGCCAAGCATCACTACAAGACAAGCATGCATTGGAACTGGAGAAAGCTCAACTGAATGTTAGGATGGAAAAAATGGCACTGGAAACGGACATAGCAGCATATAATGCCAAACTGAAGGTCCTGGAGAGTACCGAGTCAACTTCTCAATCCCATTCTGTGGCAGCCCATTTACTAAGCCAAGAAGATGGAATGAACTCTTATTTTGAGAAACAGGAACCAGAGGTCTATGTGGAACCTGAACCATCACCTGTTGAGTTTGCTGCATTAGGTGCAGTTCCAAAGACCCCACTACAAAGAGTTTTACAACAACCGACCACAAAGCCATCAAACCCTATTCCGAAAACAGTCATAAACCACACTCTTCAGCAGCCAACAGCAAGGTCTAGCAATCGACACAGAATCAACACTGCGGGTATCAGCCATAATACCAGCCATGATAACCTCTCTACTGTCATGCAAAGGCAGAATGAAATTGCTGACCTCCTTGTACTACAGCACAAACAAGCCACACTCCCTGTTAGGGAGATACCTATGTTTGACGGTGATCCTCTAAACTTTAGGCCATTCATGCGTGCATTTGAGCATGGTATAGAAGATAAGACAAGCAGTCACCATGATAGGCTCTATTACCTGGAACAATACACCTCTGGTCAGCCCAAGGATCTGGTCCGTAGTTGTCTGCATATGGAAGCCAGAAGAGGCTATGCAGTAGCTAAGAGGTTGTTAAAGGAACACTTTGGCAATGAAATCAAAGTCACCACTGCTTACATGGAAAAGGCTTGGAACTGGACAAACATCAAACCCGATGATGGAAAGGGACTGGGTGGTTATGCACTCTATCTAAGAGGTTGCTGTAACGCTATGCAAGACCTACAGAACATGGAAGAGCTTAATCTTCCCTCCAACATAAAGCTGATCATGTCAAAACTTCCCTACAAACTAAGGGAAAAATGGAGGTCTATGGCATGTGATATTTTAGAGAGAAGTCACCTGAGGGCCCAGTTCAGTGACCTGGTAACGTTCATGGAAAAACAGGCCAAAATACTGCAGGATCCGTTGTATGGAGATATTCAAGATCCCCTGTACAACAAAAGGTTTTTAAAACCCAAAACAGAAGCTGACTTTAAACAGCAGTTCAAGTCCAAGAGTAGGGGAAGCAGCTTTGCCACTACAGTAGCTGTAGTGGCAGATTGTGACTCTGAAAAACCTTTAAAAGAACAAACATTCAAAGTAAAGAGACCAGGCACCTACCCTTCTGATGCTCCCAGTATCTCATGTATATTTTGTGCTGGTGCGCATTTATTGGTCGACTGCCAACAGGTGAAGGCACAGCCACATGAATTCAAGGTTGAGTTTCTGAGATCAAAAGGCCTTTGTTTTGGCTGTTTGATGAGAGGACACTTAAGCAGAGAATGTAAAAGAAGGATGACCTGTCAGAGCTGTCAAAGAAAGCACCCCACTATCCTGCACATTGAAGGAAGAGAGAGATTTAGATCTCAAAAGGCAGATATGAGTGGTGTAGCAGTAAAGCGGGAGGAGACTGTCAGCAGTGCTCTTGTTTCACTGGAAGCTGGTGAAGATACCGGGGCCGGTACAGATTGTGCACTTGCAATTGTGCCAGTTCAAGTAAAGGTGGCAAATGGAAGCAAGTCTGTGTTAACCTATGCGTTTCTCGATTCTGGTAGCTCAGCAACATTTTGTACGGAGAGACTCATGAGGCAGTTGCAAGCTAAAGGCAGTGCGACTGAAATTCTGCTACGCACAATGGGGCAGGAGAGTCCTACCAAGAGCTTTGAGATATCTGGATTAGAGATTGGCAATGTGGAAGGCGACACATTTCTTGCATTACCAAAGGTCTACACCCAACATAAGATCCCAGTGACAAGAGAGAACATTCCCACTCAGAAAGAGCTCAAAAGGTGGCCATACCTGAAAGAGGTTCAGTTGAAGGAGATTGATGCTGACGTCGAACTTCTGATTGGCGTAAATGCTCCAAAGGCAATGGAACCCTGGCAAATCATAAATAGCCAAGGCAACGGACCGTATGCAGTGAAAACCCTCTTTGGATGGGTGATGAATGGTCCTCTCAACAGTTGTACCATGGCAGAAGAATCCGGGCGTCCTACGGTGATGGCCAATCGTATCTCAATGGCCGACCTGGGGGTTCTTCTTGTAAATCAGTACAACCATGACTTCCCTGAGAGAGAGTATGAAGAGAAAAGTGAGATGTCAGCTGAGGATCGTAGGTTTATGGAGATAGTATCAAGCTCCATAACCCTCAAAGACCATCACTACTACTTACCGTTGCCCTTTCGCAACAAAGATGTAGTCCTGCCAAACAACCGTGACATGGCAAAGCAGCGGGCTCTAAATATTATCAGGAAGTTCAAGAAGGACAAAGGTTACGCTGCAGAGTACAAAGGCTTCATGGAAGAGATGATAACAAAAGGTTACGCCGAGAAGGTACCACAAGAACAGCTCCTCAGAGAGAAAGGCAAGGTATGGTACATACCACACCATGGCGTTCACCATAAGCGCAAAGGAACGATACGAGTGGTGTTTGACTGTTCATCATCCTATAAAGGTACATCTCTTAACAGTGAACTCCTTCAAGGCCCTGACCTGGCAAACACGCTTATAGGAGTCTTGCTAAGATTTCGGCAAGAGCACATTGCCATGATGGCAGACATCGAAGGAATGTTCCATCAAGTACGTGTCCATGAAGATGACTTAGACTTCCTGCGATTCCTATGGTGGCCGGATGGTGATACTAACAAAAGATTGGAGGAGTACAGAATGACAGTACATCTTTTCGGTGCTATATCCTCTCCAAGTTGTGCAAACTTTGCACTGCGAAAGACTGCAGAAGACAACTGTGAGGGGTACGATGAAGAGGTGATTCAAACAGTCAAGTCCAACTTCTATGTTGATGACTGCCTCAAGTCAGTGGCCACAGAAGAACAAGCCATAGCTCTCACAAGAAACCTCAGGGATGTGTGCTCTCAAGGTGGGTTCAAATTGACCAAGTGGGTCAGCAACAGCCGCACTGTACTAGCTTCTATCCCTGATGAACACAAAGCCAAGCAGATAAAAGAACTGGACCTGGACAGAGAAAAGCTGCCTGTTGAAAGAGCACTTGGAATCCGATGGAACATCGAAAGGGATGTGTTTACCTTCCAGGTCACTGTCAAGAACAGACCCCTTACAAGAAGAGGTATTCTCTCAACTGTCAGCTCTATTTATGATCCATTAGGTTTCCTCGCCCCATTCGTATTAAAGGCAAAGCAAATTCTTCAAGTGCTCTGCAAGCTAAAGTGTGGATGGGACGAAGTCATCCCTGAAGAACACTCTATTTCATGGAAGAGATGGCTCTCAGAGCTGGACCAGCTCTCCAGATTCCAGATCAACAGGTGTATGATGCCGGAGAACTTTGGTCAAATCAAGATCGCACAGCTGCATCACTTCGGTGATGCAAGTGAACAAGGTTATGGCACGGCAAGCTACCTTAGGTTCACAAACGTTATGGAAAAGGTCCACATCGCATTCATACTGGGGAAATCAAGGGTGACTCCACTCAAGCAGATGACGATCCCCAGACTGGAACTTGCTGCAGCAACATTGGCAGTGCGAGTGGACAGGATGTTAAGGTTGGAGCTCCAGATTGAACTTGAGGAGTCAACTTTCTGGACAGACAGCCAGTCGGTGCTAAAATACATCCGCAACGATACCAAGAGATTCCATACTTTTGTGGCTAATAGGGTTGCTATGATCCGTGACCTATCGAAAGCAAAACAGTGGAGGTATTTGAACTCCAAACACAACCCAGCCGATGATGCCTCAAGAGGATTACATGTTGAAACTTTCCTGAACTCAAAGAGATGGCGCAAAGGACCAGAATTCCTGGAGAAAACAGAAACACAATGGCCGAAAGTCCCCGAGGAGCTTGGCTCCATCCCTCCAGATGATCCAGAGGTGAGAAAAGACGTCATCGTAAACAGTACGTGTGGAAGAAAAGAGTCCGACCAGCAAACTGATTGAGTACTATTCAACATGGAACAGCTTGAAGAAAGCAGTTGCCTGGATGCTGAAACTGAAGAGACTTCTACTACAGTTAAGCCAGAAAAGGAAAGTTCTCACCCAAACTGATCCAGGATCAGATCAGAGTCTGACAAACTCACTGAAGGAACAAATTGACAAGTTCAAACTGACGTTTGGAAAAGAAAGTCTGTCTGTAGATGACCTAGATGAAGCAGAAAAGGTCATCATTCGATTTGAGCAACGACAGCACTTTAAACAAGAAATTGCACTAGTTGTAAAAGGAAAACAATGTGCCAAGAGAAGCGGCTCAATCTGTAAGCTTGATCCAATAGTTGACAATGGCATTCTGAGAGTAGGAGGAAGGTTAAGCAAAGCTGCTATGCCTACGGAACTGAAGAATCCTATGATCCTGCCCAAAGACTCCTACATCTCTAGACTGATCTTACTCCACATCCATGAGCAGGTTGGCCACTCTGGGAGAGGTCACATGCTTTCTAGACTTCGCCAGCGATATTGGATACCCTGTGCCAACTCCTTAGCAAGGAAGATCTTTAAGAGCTGTGTCTTCTGCAGGCGGATGCAAGCTAGAGCTGGGGAACAGAAGATGGCTGACCTTCCACAAGATCGGGTAGCACCTGATTTGCCGCCTTTCACCCATGTGGGCATAGATTACTTTGGCCCCATAGAGGTGAAGCGAGGCCGCGTTCATGTGAAGCGGTATGGTGTGATCTTTACTTGCCTTGTGAGTCGAGCTGTCCATCTAGAAGTTGCTAGTTATCTGGATACTGATTCCTGCATCAATGCCCTGCGCAGGTTCATCTGTCGAAGGGGCCCAGTAACAAGTATCAGAACAGACAATGGCACCAACTTTGTTGGAACACACAGAGAGCTAGGAGAAGCTCTGAAAGAGCTGGATCACAACAAGATTCAAAATAAATTACTGAAGGAAGGAGTGACATGGTCATTCAACCCTCCCTCTGGAGCCCACCATGGGGGGGTATGGGAGAGGTTGATCCGACTGGTGAAAAAGATCCTCTATTCAGTCCTTAAAGAGCAAGTACTGGATGATGAGGCTTTGCAGACAGCCTTGTGTGAAGTTGAGGCGATTATGAACGACAGACCAATCACTACTGTAACAAATGACCCTAACGATCTAGAACCCCTGACTCCGAACCATCTGCTTCATCTGAAAGCAAAGCCAGTCCTGCCACCAGGACTACTCCAGAGAAGTGACCTATACTCACGAAGGAGATGGAAGCAAGTACAATATATCACTGACCTCTTCTGGAAGAGATGGATCAGGGAGTATCTTCCACTTATGCAGGAGCGGAACAAGTGGAACAAAACTAAGAGAAACTTCAGTCCTGGTGACCTTGTGGTCATCGTCGATGACACCGCCCCAAGGAACTCTTGGCTAATGGGGCATGTGGTGAAGGCTTTGCCAGGGGCCAAAGGTCTTGTCCGGAGCGTCATGGTTAAGACTAAGACCAATATCCTACAGAGACCTATCAATAAACTCTGTCTGCTCCTTGAGGCGACGAAGTGAGACACACACACACACACAGTGCTCCATCTTTGAATCACGTGCACCTCTGATTCGTTGATGTCGTACTCTTACATTCTTTGATGTCATACATTTTGTGGACGTCAAACTCTTGACATTTTTTGGAAGTTGAACACCTTTACACTTCAACTCAGACTGAGATCTATGGACTATTTTCCTATATGGCACCTTGTATATTTGTATATAGCTATGAACTGTAATGGTGCTCTGGTATAGAATGTTTTTGTATTGGCTCTACGTTTGAATATTAAGTAATTGTTGTGCATTCAGTGCAGTCAACAATTAGGGGCCGGTATGTTAGAGCCGATTTGGGCATATTTTGTATAAAAGACTGAACATACTGAGCTCAATGTACATTTGTGTAAATATATTAAATATTAATGTATATGATGAAATATTAGGTACGTACCTTTATGATTTATTTACCGGATTGAGATATATTCATTTGTTATTAGTGTAACTCAGTTTTTGGCCCCCCCTCTTGCCCATTCATTGTACTGTGTTAATTGTGTTAGTATAAAGGCAGGAAGTTGGGCCTTCGGGGGGGGGAGTCCTTGCTAGATGCGGGAGCGGTATAGTTTTTTGACCATATAGACATACAGAAATACAGACAGACAGGTCATATTATATTATGTATTTGCATTTAAAGTAATCTCTGCTTTAAGTTGATTGGAGAATACCTTTTTGTTAGATAAGAAGAATAAACATTTTTTTGTTGCACTATATCCCTGGATCTCATTGAATGTTTGGCCGTTTGGAAACGTTGAGTGTGGACTGTATGCGTCCGAAACAACCCCGCTTCAGGCTAGGGCAGTGGCTATGGTTGAGAGGAAAGGAAGCCACTACACTCCCTGTCCTGAGCCAGGTAGACCAGAGGAATCCTCACCTGTATAAGTAGTGTCCTCTCCCTGTCCTGAGCCAGGTAGACCAGAGGAATCCTCACCTGTATAAGTAGTGTCCTCTCTCTGTCCTGAGCCAGGTAGACCAGAGGAATCCTCACCTGTATAAGTAGTGTCCTCTCCCTGTCCTGAGCCAGGTAGACCAGGAGAATCCTCACCTGTATAAGTAGTGTCCTCTCTCTGTCCTGAGCCAGGTAGACCAGAGGAATCCTCACCTGTATAAGTAGTGTCCTCTCCCTGTCCTGAGCCAGGTAGACCAGAGGAATCCTCACCTGTATAAGTAGTGTCCTCTCCCTGTCCTGAGCCAGGTAGACCAGAGGAATCCTCACCTGTATAAGTAGTGTCCTCTCCCTGTCCTGAGCCAGGTAGACCAGAGGAATCTTCAAAACACTAGTCTGGGAATGAAGTTAGACTTGAATTCCAACAATGATGGATTGACTAGACTCATAGTACAGAATGAATGACTGACTGCCCAGTTCAACATCAGATCACCGCCTCACCTCATACTGTATTGGACAAGCAGTAGCTGACTGCCCAGTTCAACATCAGATCACCGCCTCACCTCATACTGTATTGGACAAGCAGTAGCTGACTGCCCAGTTCAACATCAGATCACCGCCTCACCTCATACTCTATTGGACAAGCAGCAGTTTATGGGTGATGTCAGACCGGGCCTTTTAGTTCTTCAACACCAGGTTCCCCATGATCCTGGACCTCTGTCAGGCCCGGAGGAACAATAACACTTCCATTATGAGAAAAAGAGATGGGACAAAGACGCAGACAGTTTGACACCTTTTTTATAACCTGTAGCCATCTCCCCTTCCCTTACCTGTTGACAGCCAGCACCAGCCCAGTGAACACACTCTGTCCAGCCAGCACCAGCCCAGTGAACACACTCTGTCCAGCCAGCACCAGCCCAGTGAACACACTCTGTCCAGCCAGCACCAGCCCAGTGAACACACTCTGTCCAGCCAGCACCAGCCCAGTGACGTTCTCCAGCAGCTCTGCCACGCCATGTCTGAGCGCCTGCAGGAGGAGAAGCGAGGGGCCGACGGCACCTCAAACACTAAACCCTGCAGAAAGAGACACACAATGATGTAACTCTTCTGATGAACGGAGGAGTAACACATCACGTTGAATGCAGCCTTGCTTCCCACTGTGTCCCTGAACACAGGCTTTCCCCAGTGGGCCACAGATGCAGCCTTGCTTCCCACTGTGTCCCTGAACACAGGCTTTCCCCAGTGGGCCACAGATGCAGCCTTGCTTCCCACTGTGTCCCTGAACACAGGCTTTCCCCAGTGGGTCACAGATGCAGCCTTGCTTCCCACCGTGTCCCTGAACACAGGCTTTCCCCAGTGGGCCACAGATGCAGCCTTGCTTCCCACTGTGTCCCTGAACACAGGCTTTCCCCAGTGGGCCACAGATGTCAGGGAGCAGTCTTTTCCATCTGGTAACAACACAGTGTATTGACAGTGAGTGACACACAATAACATACATGTTCGATGTAGACAGTTAAAGTTAGAACAGCCATAAATAGGCCCTTAATCAGAATGTACTATACTGCATTAAATAATTACAATCTTCTGCATGGACATACACACCTCTGAGCCTGACAGGTTCTCTCCAGGGCAGTCTAAGGCTGTTTATAAAAGCCAATTAAAGGCTTAGTTTCCCCCCCATAATCAAACAAGTATAATGGCAAAGTTTAGAGCTGAAATATAACCAAAATTGAATATTTTCCCCCGTATACAGTGGCTTGTGAAAGTATTCACCCCCCTTGGCATTTTTCCTATTTTGTTGCCTTACAACCTGGAATAAAAATTGATTTTTGGGGGGTTTGTATCATTTGATTTACACAACATGCCTACCACTTTGAAGATACAAAATATTTTTTCTTGTGAAACAAACAAGAAATATGATTAAAAAACAGAAAACTTGAGCGTGCATAACTATTCATCCCCCAAAGTCACTACTTTGTAGACCCACCTTTTGCAGCAATTACAGCTGCAAGTCTCTTGGGGGTATGTCTCTATAAGCTTGGCACATCTAGCCACTGGGATTTCTGCCCATTCTCCAAGGCAAAACTGCTCCAGCTCCTTCAAGTTGGATGGGTTCCGCTGGTGTACAGCAATCTTTAAGTCATACCACAGATTCTCAATTGGATTGAGGTCTGGGCTTTGACTAGGCCATTCCAAGACATTTAAATGTTTCCCTTAAACCACTCGAGTGTTGCTTTAGCAGTATGCTTAGGGTCATTGTACTGCTGGAAGGTGAACCTCCGTCCCAGTCTCAAATCTCTGGAAGACTGAAACAGGTTTCCCTCAAGAATTTCCCTGTATTTAGCACCATCCATCATTCCTTCAATTCTGACCAGTTTCCCAGTCCCTGCTGATGAAAAACATTCCCACAGTATGATGCTGCCACCACCATGCTTCACTGTGGGGATGGTGTTCTCGGGGTGATGAGAGGTGTTGGGTTTGCGCCAGACATAGCTTTTTCCTTGATGGCCAAAAAGCTCAATTTTAGTCTCATCTTACCAGAGTACCTTCTTCCATATGTTTGGGGAGTCTCCCACATGCCTTTTGGCAAACACCAAACGTGTTTGCTTATTTCTTTCTGTAAGCAATGGCTTTTTTTCTGGCCACTTCTTCCATAATGCCCAGCTCTGAGGAGTGTTCGGCTTAAAGTGGTCCTATGGACAGATACTCCAATCTCCGCTGTGGAGCTTTGCAGCTCCTTCAGGGTTATCTTTGGTATCTTTGTTGCCTCTGATTAATGCCCTCCTTGCCTGGTCCGTGAGTTTTGGCGGGCGGCCCTCTCTTGGCAGGTTTGTTGTGGTGCCATATTCTTTCCATTCTTTAAAAATGGATTTAATGGTGCTCCGTGGGATGTTCAAAGTTTCTGATATTTTTTTATAACCCAACCCTGATCTGTACTTCTCCACAACTTTGTCCCTGACCTGTTTGGAGAGCTCCTTGGTCTTCATGGTGCCGCTTGCTTGGTGGTGCCCCTTGCTTAGTGGTGTTGCAGACTCTGGGGCCTTTCAGAACAGGTGTATATATACTGAGATCATGTGACAGATCATGTGACACTTAGATTGCACACAGGTGGACTTTATTTAACTAATTATGTGACTTCTGAAGGTAATTGGTTGCACCAGATCTTATTTAGGGGTTTCATAGCAAAGGGGGTGAATACATATGCACGCACCACTTTTCCATTATTTATTTTTTTGAATTTTTGAAACAAGTAATTTTTTTCATTTCACTTCACCAATTTGGACTATTTTGTGTGTGTCCATTACATGAAAACCAAATAAAAATCCATTTAAATTAAAGGTTGTAATGCAACAAAATAGGAAAAACGTCAAGAGGGATGAATACTTTTGCAAGGCACTGTATATATTTCTCTATCTAGACTGTTATCTCTGTCTATCTCCAGTTAGACTTTTTTCTCTTTATCTCTTGTTAGATTGTGCTCTCTCTCTCTCTCTGTCTCTCTCTCTGTCTCTCTCTCTGTCTCTCTCTCTGTCTCTCTCTCTCTCTCTCTCTCTCTCTCTCTCTCTCTCTCTCTCTCTCTCTCTCTCTGTCTCTCTGTCTCTCTGTCTCTCTGTCTCTCTGTCTCTCTGTCTCTCTGTCTCTCTGTCTCTCTGTCTCTCTGTCTCTGTCTCTGTCTCTCTCTCCCTGTCTCTGTCTCTCCCTGTCTCTGTCTCTGTGTCTCTCTCTCTCTCTCTCTCGCTTAAATCATCAGAGTTATATTTTTATGCGCTCCAGAGAGCAACATATACTTAGTTTTCCCTGCAATCAATTCTAATTTCAGTCAATAACGTTTTTCTGTAATACAATGAAGGTAGACTGTGGTTCAGATAAAGCCTGGTCAACCGTGGAATAGCTGTGGTTCAGATAGAGCTTGGTCAACCGTGGAATAGCTGTGGTTCAGATAGAGCCTGGTCAACCGTGGAATAGCTGTGGTTCAGATAGAGCCTGGTCAACTGTGGAATAGCGACAACCAAACAGTATCATCTGCAAGTGGAGGTTACAATTTCTTACAGACAGGTTGATATTGTTAATGTAAACAGTAAAAAGTACAGGATCCAGAATCGCCCCCTGCGGGACACCTTTCGTAATATCCAGGAAACCTGATTTAACACCATCAGTAGATACACATTGAGTTATATCTGTCAAGTAATGTTTAAACTAGTTACATGCAGCCTGGTCTAGTCCAATTGAGCCAAGCCTCTGAATTAGCAGTGACTGATCAACAGTATTGAAAGCCTTTGACAGGTCAATGAAGAGGGCAGCACAATGTTGCCTTTTATCCATACACATCATTTATAACTAGGGATGCAGCAGAGATAGTGCTGTGACCTGGTCTAAAACCTGACTAACGTATATTTAGAATACATTTCAAAGATAAGAAAGATCTCAGCTGAGAATATTTTAGCTAGGCAAGTTTAGAAATATGCCGATAATTATTTAGGTCACCACCTTTGTGAAGGGGTATGAGGTAAAAAAATATGAGTTAATGATTCAGCAATCAGGGGGCAGAGAGCTGCAGCGAAAATGGATGAAGCATATCAGCCCCAGTGGATTTTTTTTTTTTTACAGCAATCTTAAGCGAGGCGTCTAGCACATCACAGATAGTAAATTGTTGAAATGAAAACAATGATTCACTAGAAGTTGACGGGTCAACCGTTGAGTCAGCTAGAGGCTGGCAGAGGGAAGATCAGTCGATTGACTGAACAGGGTCAATTAAACCACTGTTTCTCTCAAATAAAAAGCCCGCCGAGATAAAATGATGATTAAAAGCCTCCCTTATTCCATTCTTCTCAGTTATGATGCCAGAGTCAGATAGAACTTGCTGAGGCAGGGAAGAAGAGGAATTGTACGCTTCAGTACATTTACTGTTTTCCAACATTTAGAAGCATCACCAGCAGAGTCAGAGATAGATTTAGCTTTCTTAATCAAGATAGTAGTTCTGTTTTTTTCAATTGTCTGAAAAGATTGCCGGTCCACTACAGAGTCAGTTTTCCTTGCTTTGGCCCAGGCCTGATTTCTCATCTGTATGAGCTCAGATGGTTCCGAAGAAAACCAAGGGTTAGATCCATCTTTGACTCTGAATTGTTTAAAAAGGGGCGTGTTTATCTGCTAGAGGAATAAATATGGAGGAGAAATGTTCTAGAGCCAACTCAGGGTCAGGGATACAGGAGATAGTGGCTAAATCAGAGTAGAACATGTCATGTAAAAACCTTTGAGGAGAAAACATTGTAAAATGTATCTTCTTAATTAAATGAGAATTAGTATTTTGCTGTTTCATATCTCTAATACATACTATGGGACAATGATCACTGAGATCATATGCAAATACTCCATTATACAAATACTTATGGGGGTTATTAGTAAGTATTAAATCGATCAATGAGGAGTTAACAGGGTTTTGTACACTTAGCCATGTGGGTTTTGAGATCAATTGAGTCAGATTAAAATCAATGCATATACTCTTAAATTGATCTGAGGCCGAGAGTGATCTGAGGATGAGAGTATATTTACATTTACATTTACGTCATTTAGCAGACGCTCTTATCCAGAGCGACTTACAAATAGGTGCATTCACTTTATAGCCAGTTGGATAACCACTTTACAATTTATTTATTTTTTTGGGGGGGGGGTGAGTTGGAGTAAGGGGGGGGGGGGTAGAAGGATTACTTTATCCTATCCCAGGTATTCCTTAAAGAGGTGGGGTTTCAAATGTCTCCGGAAGGTGGTGAGTGACTCCGCTGTCCTGGCGTCGTGAGGGAGCTTGTTCCACCATTGGGGTGCCAGGGCAGTGAACAGTTTTGACTGGGCTGAGCGGGAACTATGCTTCCGCAGAGGTAGGGGAGCCAGCAGGCCAGAGGTGGATGAATGCAGTGCCCTCGTTTGGGTGTAGGGACTGATCAGAGCCTGAAGGTATGGAGGTGCCGTTCCCCTCATATCCGACTCAGTTTCCCTGCCACAAAACACGCGATACCATAAAGTGTTGTTTATTTGCGTATGAAAATTCAGGAGGAAACTGAAGAACGGAGACTGGAAGGGTGTGCACTCAGCCAGCCTCTGGACTTGGAGACTGGAAGGGTGTGCACTCAGCCAGCCTCGGGACTTGGGGACTGGGAGGGTGTGCACTCAGCCAGCCTGATTGGGTTAACCATTTAGTTCAGTTATGTTTTTTTTCTCCTGCAGTTTAGCCAACAAGGTCCAGGCTCATTATCAAGCCAGTAATATGATGTATTTTGTCAGGATGTATCGGCTAAACCGAAACATGCTAATGCAGGGATTTCTAGTGGTGCACATATGAATTATGTGAGAGCACGAAGGAAGTTGTATCCATAGTTTCCGCTTTTGGCTTTCGTGTTCGAAAATGAGGTGGATAGGAGGGCAGCAAATTTGTTTTGCCTCACCTTACTGAGAGTGATCTAGATTAGCCAGGACCTAGGGCGGAAGAATGGCCAGGACCTAGGGCGGAAGAATAGCCAGGACCTAGGGCCTAGGGCGGAAGAATGGCCAGGACCTAGGGCGAAAGAATGGCCAGGACCTAGGGCCTAGGGCGGAAGAATGGCCAGGGCCTAGGGCGGAAGAATGGCCAGGACCTAGGGCGGAAGAATGGCCAGGACCTAGGGCGGAAGAATGGCCAGGGCCTAGGGCGGAAGAATGGCCAGGGCCTAGGGCCTAGGGCGGAAGAATGGCCAGGACCTAGGGCCTAGGGCGGAAGAATGGCCAGGGCCTAGGGCCTAGGGCGGAAGAATGGCCAGGACCTAGGGCCTAGGGCGGAAGAATGGCCAGGGCCTAGGGCGGAAGAATGGCCAGGACCTAGGGCGGAAGAATGGCCAGGACCTAGGGCGGAAGAATGGCCAGGGCCTAGGGCGGAAGAATGGCCAGGGCCTAGGGCGGAAGAATGGCCAGGGCCTAGGGCGGAAGAATGGCCAGGGCCTAGGGCCTAGGGCGGAAGAATGGCCAGGACCTAGGGCCTAGGGCGGAAGAATGGCCAGGACCTAGGGCGGAAGAATGGCCAGGACCTAGGGCGGAAGAATGGCCAGGGCCTAGGGCGGAAGAATGGCCAGGGCCTAGGGCGGAAGAATGGCCAGGGCCTAGGGCGGAAGAATGGCCAGGACCTAGGGCCTAGGGCGGAAGAATGGCCAGGGCCTAGGGCGGAAGAATGGCCAGGACCTAGGGCCTAGGGTGGAAGAATGGCCAGGACCTAGGGCCTAGGGTGGAAGAATGGCCAGGACCTAGGGCGGAAGAATGGCCAGGACCTAGGGCCTAGGGTGGAAGAATGGCCAGGACCTAGGGCCTAGGGTGGAAGAATGGCCAGGACCTAGGACGGAAGAATGGCCAGGACCTAGGGCCTAGGGTGGAAGAATGGCCAGGACCTAGGGCCTAGGGTGGAAGAATGGCCAGGACCTAGGGCCTAGGATGGAAGAATGGCCAGGACCTAGGGCGGAAGAATGGCCAGGACCTAGGGCCTAGGGTGGAAGAATGGCCAGGACCTAGGGCCTAGGGTGGAAGAATGGCCAGGACCTAGGGCCTAGGGTGGAAGAATGGCCAGGACCTAGGGCCTAGGGTGGAAGAATGGCCAGGACCTAGGGCGGAAGAATGGCCAGGACCTAGGGCCTAGGGTGGAAGAATGGCCAGGACCTAGGGCGGAAGAATGGCCAGGACCTAGGGCGGAAGAATGGCCAGGACCTAGGGCCTAGGGCGGAAGAATGGCCAGGACCTAGGGCGGAAGAATGGCCAGGGCCTAGGGCGGAA
Organism: Coregonus ussuriensis; assembly: GCA_031479575.1. Classification (NCBI taxonomy): domain Eukaryota; kingdom Metazoa; phylum Chordata; class Actinopteri; order Salmoniformes; family Salmonidae; genus Coregonus; species Coregonus ussuriensis. The sequence goes on along the minus strand of CM062505.1, from coordinate 1,444,550 downwards.
GAATGGCCAGGGCCTAGGGCGGAAGAATGGCCAGGACCTAGGGCCTAGGGCGGAAGAATGGCCAGGACCTAGGGCGGAAGAATGGCCAGGGCCTAGGGCGGAAGAATGGCCAGGACCTAGGGCCTAGGGTGGAAGAATGGCCAGGGCCTAGGGCGGAAGAATGGCCAGGACCTAGGGCCTAGGGCGGAAGAATGGCCAGGACCTGAGCAGTACACACCACCTCCACAGTCTTCTACAGGCGGTACCTCTAACCATTACACTATGAAACCTGTTCTCTTCCTTGTTGCAAAAATTCTAATAGTTCACCAAATTTCAGTTTATGTGATAAAAACAAGCAAGTATAGTGTAGAGAGTCATTGTACCATCTAAACTGCTGTGAAATATATTTTCCATAACCCAAAAATATTGTATTTTCAGCTGTTTGAAGCTGGTGTACAAAACCGAAAGTAAAAGACGCTAAAACAACAATTAAGAACGAGAAGCATAGAAATAGTAGAACATAGAACAGATCTACCACTTCTTAGACTGGCTTTCACTGAGAATGACAGATCTATTACACACATGTCTATGTGAATTTGGTCGGTCCGCCCCAAAAAGTTACATATTGCAGCTTTAACACATTGACTTCAAAGCATTTGTTCCAAAATGATTTTGTTCATTCACTCAGTACTGATCGCACGTTTATTTATCTTGATTGGTAAAAAGACAATAGTCTAAAACAGTAGCTAACCAAGTTAGCAAGCATTTCATTTTCTTTTGACTGCACACAGGAGGTCACACAAGCAAGCAATGATTCTGATGTTGTTGTTTAACCTTTGTGTGCAGCACCCGCACCCCCTGACTACTTTTTACTTGTGGGTGGCGACTTCAGATTTTCTGGGAACACACTGAAAGTAACTGGACACTGTGTTCATCAGTCAGCACATTATAATATTATAATAATGACAAGAAGGCAGCAGAGGGGGCTACTTTTGAAACAGCGATGCTCTCAATCGAGTCTGGTAAATTCTCTGATGCTAGCATGCAAAGATATCTATAACTAACCCAAGATAGTTTATCTGTGTCGTTTACAGTGGGAGCAAATGAAGCATCGTGGGCAGAACAAGCAAGGAGGTGGGCAAAGCCAAGCACGAGTTAGCGAGATCCTATTGGCGTGTTGTGCACATGCCTCCTCTGGGAAGTGCGTGTGCACAAACTCAATTCAACCATGCACTCCTAAACAATGCACATTTTTAAACCTTTGGCGAAGTGTCAAGTCTATAAAACCTAGTGCACTGTGTTTATAACAGATTCTAGTTTTGGGAACAGAAAAATGTCGGCCCAGTTCCTCTCCCACTACCCGCGACTGGACTTCCTCTCACTACCATATTTGGTGGTGAGAAAAATGTTCTAAATGGATGCTTCAGCTTTATAGCCCCTGCGACCTGTCTGGGTTCTGTTTACATTGGGGTTCAACCATTCACTATATGTTGTTCAACATAACTAGTTTACTGTTTCTTAACAAATCAATTTGTTTTCTCGGCTATGGTTTGTGTTGTGGTCTTGGTTGTTCTTAGTCAAGGAAATGTAGCATAGCTAACTGCAGTGTTTTCACTGTCTGAAATCTGTCTACTTCGTCTTACTGTAGCTTGGTCTGTGCAATGCAAATTAACGTGAGCAGCGTGGCAGTTTCCCAAAGTTTGGTGGTTTTAAATGTAGCTAGCTAGGTTTTGTGTAAGAAAGCATGATCACAGATTATCCATTATGAGGAATGATGGCGGAAGCAGATGCTGAATTGGGTTGTGAATCTAATGGCGGTAGAATCAAGGAGAATGGAAAACGGAGCCAAGTAGAGTACAGTGATGAGAAATTTGGTAGTGAGGAGCAGCTGATCGGATGGCGAGATGGTGCCGACAGAAGGGAAACGTTGATGGCGCCGATAAACATGGCAGCTCTGCTTCTAGCTCCTAAACAACTTTGCAGTATTTTGTTTTTTTGTGTGTTATTTCTTACATTATTATCCCAGAACGTTTTTTGTGTTATTACATACAGACGGAAATAACTTTTGGATATCAGAGCGGCAGTAACTCACCCACATTATGACCAGGAATACGACTTTCCCGAAATGGATCCTTTGTTCGTACCCCCCAGGGCAATTGAACTTATCCCAGAGGCTGCTCCAAGACGCCGCCGGTGGAGAAGAGGTATTCAAATCAAATCAAATCAAATTTTATTGGTCACATGCGCCGAATACAACAGGTGCAGACATTACAGTGAAATGCTTACTTACAGCCCTTAACCAACAGTGCATTTATTTTAAACAAAAAAAGTAAGAATAAAACAACAACAACAAAAAAGTGTTGAGAAAAAAAGAGCAGAAGTAAAATAAAGTGACAGTAGGGAGGCTATATATACAGGGGGGTACCGTTGCAGAGTCAATGTGCGGGGGCACCGGCTAGCGACGGAGTGGACTTCTAGTCCGACTCAGGAGGCGTGCACACCATCCACCGCTTCCGAGTATATTACTCACTAATGTTCAGTCTCTGGACAATAAAGTAGACGAGCTCAGGGCGAGGATCTCCTTCCAGAGAGACATCAGGGAATCATGGCTCTCTCCGGATATACTGTCCCCGTCCATACAGCCAGCTGGGTTCTCAGTACATCACGCAGACCGGAATAAAGAACTCTCCGGGAAGAAGAAAGGCGGTGGTGTATGTTTCATGATTAACTACTCATGGTGTGATTGTGATAACGTACAGAAACTCAAGTCCTTTTGTTCATCCGACCTAGAATACCTCACAATGAAATGGCGAAGAATTCTCTTCGGTTATAGTCACAGCCGTGTATATTCCCCCTCAAGCCGATACCACGATGGCCCTCAAGGAACTACACTAGACTTTGTGCAAACTGGAAACCACATATCCTGAGGCCGCATTTATTGTAGCTGGGGATTTTAACAAAGCAAATTTGAGAAAACTCTACTGAAGTTCTACCAACACATTGACTGTAGTACTTGCGCTGCTAAAACACTCAACCACTGCTACTCCAACTTCCGGGATGCCTACAAGGCCCTCCCCCGCCCTCCCTTCGGCAAATCAGATCACGACTCCATTTTGCTCCTCCCTTGCTATAGGCAGAAACTCAAACAGGAAGTACCCGTGCTAAGGTCCATTCAACGCTAGTCTGACCAATCGGAATCCATGATTCAAGATTGTTTTGATCACGCGGACTGGGATATGTTCTGGGTAGCCTCTGAGAATAACATTGACGTATACACAGACACGATGACTGAGTTCATCAGGAAGTGTATAGGGGATGTTGTTCCCATGGTGACTATTAAAACCTACCCAAACCAGAAACCGTGGATAGATGGCAGCATTCGCACAAAACTGAAAGTGCGAACCACCGCATTCAACCATGGCAAGGTGACTGGGAATATGGCAGAATACAAACAGTGTCATTATTCCCTCTGTAAGGCAATCAAAAAGGCAAAACGTCAGTACAGAGACAAAGTGGAGTCGCATGCAACGGCTCAGACACGAGACACATCTGTGGCAGGGTCTACAGACAATCACGGATTACAAAGGGAAAACCAGCCACGTCGCGGACACCGACGTCCTGCTCCCGGACAAGCTAAACACCTTCTTTGCCTGCTTTGAGGATAACACAGTGCCACCGACGCGGCCCGCTACCAAGGACTGTGGGCTCTCGTTTTCCGTGGCCGACGTGATTAAGACATTTAAGCATATTAACCCTCGCAAGGCTGCTGGCCCAGACTGCATCCCTAGTCGCATCCTTAGAGCATGCGCAGACCAGCTGGCTGGAGTGTTTACGGACATATTCAATCTCCCCCTATCCCAGTCTGCTGTCCCCACTTGCTTCAAGATTTCCACCAGTGTTCCTGTACACAAGAAAGCAAAGGTAACTGAACTAAATTACTATCGCCCCGTAGCATTCACTTCTGTCATCATGAAGTGCTTTGAGAGGCTGGTTAAGGATCATCTACCTTACCTGACACTCTAGACCCACTTCAATTTGCTTACCGCCCCAATAGTTCCACAGACGATGCAATCGCTATCGCACTGCCCACTGCCCTATCCCATCTGGACAACAGGAACACCTACGTAAGAATGCTGTTCATTGACTATAGCTTAGCCTTCAACACCGTAGTACCCTCCAAGCTCATCATTAAGCTCGAGGCACTGGGTCTGAACCACGCCCTGTGCAACTGGGTCCTGGACTTCCTGACGGGCCGCCCCCAGGTGGTGAAGGTAGGAAACAACACCTCAACACAGGGGCCCCACAAGGTTGGGTGCTCAGCCCCCTCCTGTACTCCCTGTTCACCCATGACTGTGTGGCCAAGCACGCCTCCAACTCAATCATCAAGTTTGCAGATGACACAACAGTAGTAGGCTTGATTACCAACAATGACGAGACCGCCTACAGGGAGGAGGTGAGGGCTCTGGGAGTGTGGTGCCAGGTAAATAACCTCTCACTCAACATCAACAAAAAGACTTCAGGAAACAGCAGAGGGTGCACCCCCCTATCCACATCGACGGGACCGCAGTGGAGAAGGTGGAAAGCTTCAAGTTCCTTGGCGTACATATCACCGACAAACTGAAATGGTCCACCCACGCAGACAGTGTGGTGAAGAAGGTGCAACAGAGCCTCTTCAACCTCAGGAGACTGAAGAAATGCGGCTTAGCACCTAAAACCCTCACAAACTTTTACAGATGCACAATTGAGAGCATCCTGTCGGGCTGTATCACCGCCTGGTACGGCAACTGCACCGCCCGCAACCGCAGGGCTCTCCAGAGGGTGGTGCGGTCTGCCGAACGCATTACCGGGGGCAAACTACCCGCCCTCCAAGACACATACAGCACCCGATGTCACAGGAAGGCCAAAAAGATCATCAAGGACATCAACCACCCGAGCAACTGCCTGTTCACCCCGCTATCATCTAGAAGGCGAGGTCAGTGCAAGTGCATCAAAGCTGGGACCGAGAGAATGAAAAACAGCTTCTATCTCAAGGCCATCAGACTGTTAAATAGTCATCACTAGCACATTAGAGGCTGCTGCTGCCTATTGAAATCACTGGCCACTTTAAGAAATGGAACACTAGTCACTTTAATAATGTTTCCATACCTTGCACTACTCATCTCATATGTATATACTGCATTCTATTCTATAATATTCTACTGTATCTTAGTCCATGCCGCTCTGCCATTGCTTGTCCATATATGTATATATTCTTAAATTCCATTCCTTGCTAGATTTGTGTGTGTTAGGTATATGTTGTGAAATAGTTAGATATGACTTGTTAGATATTACTGCACTGTCGGAGCTAGAAGCACAAGCATTTCGCTACACCCACTATAACATCTGCTAAACACGTGTATGTGACAAATAACATTTGATTTGATTTGATGTATATACTGCATTCTATTCTACTGTATTTTAGTCAATGCCACTCCGATATTGCTCGTCCTAATATTTATACATTTCTTAATTCCAGTCTTTTACTTTTAGATTTGTGTGTATTTTGTGAATTGTTAGATACTACTGCACTGTTGGAGCTAGGAACACAAGCATTTTGCTACACCCGCAATAACATCTGCTAAATATGTGTATGTGACCAATAACATTTGATTTGATTTGGATCAACAATCTTGAAGAATCCATTTGAGATATCCAAACTGGTGGAGAAAGTGCTGTGCAAAGTGAAGGCTGTGAAGATCACGAGAGGCAGGCTTGTTTTGTTTTTTTGTGCTTCTGCAGATCAGAAGGAACATGTGTTGTGTCTTAATCAATTTGATAAGTTTGAAGTGTTGTGTGTGTCGCTTCGGAACAGGGCACCCCTTAAGGGGTTTATATCTGGCTTTTCATGGGAAGTTGATTTGGAAGAGGAACACGTCGGATGAATCGAGTGGTGAACGGGGATAAAGTGAAGAGTTTATCTGTTTCTTTTGTTTTTTGAAATGGAGTCTCTCCCTAATGAAGTGCGGTTAGGGTATATTAACTACAGAGTTCGAGCATTTATCCCAAGAACAATGCAGTGTGAACATTGTAAAGCTTTTGGTCATGTAGAAACTGTTTGCAGAAGGGAGAAGCCGAGATGTCCAAGTTGTGGAAACGATCATATTAAGTGTTATAAAGTGATGACAATGTGACATGTTATAATTGCGGTAGGAATCATGAAGCCACGTCTTCTGGATGCCCCACAAGGGCGAAAGAGGATGAGGTGGCCTAAGTCAGGGTTGTCCAGAGCATTTCATATGCAGCAGCTGTGAAAAGGGTTTGAATGGTGCTCCTGAAGAGTCCATGGTGGTGGATAGGCCTTCACTGCAGTCTGCAGGGGTTGTCGGGAGGTTGTCGGGAGAGGTTGTGTTTTTTTCTCTAGCTTGAGGTAAGCAGGTAAGCTTCTAATATGGTGTTGAGTAAAGCCTAACCATGTATTAGATCGTAGTTAGTTGTAGTTAGGTATTGTATTTATTATAGGTTAGTATTGTTGTTATTGTAGGTTTCCGTAGGTAATTGTAGGTTAGTATCGAAGCACGAGGCTAGCTAGCTAGCGGGTAGCTACTGGTAACGTTTAGCAACGCTGGAGAGCTGTTTCCAATGGTAATGTGCTGCTAGCCAACGTTTAATTTTTTGTATTAGATCGTAGGTAGGTAGTTAGCTATAGTTAGGTATTGTATTTATTATAGGTTAGTATTGTTGTTATTGTAGGTTTCCGTAGGTAATTGTAGGTTAGTATCGAAGCACGAGGCTAGCTAGCTAGCGGGTAGCTACTGGTAACGTTTAGCAACGCTGGAGAGCTGTTTCCAATGCTAATGTGCTGCTAGCCAACGTTTAATTTTTTGCTGCGTTATGAAAGGAACTAGACACGGACATGAATTATCTGTTTAGTGTGCTAACACACTCTTGGCAGTTTGTTGTAACCAAGTATTGGTGCTAAATTGTGTGTTAATGGATGCTAGCTTGCTAGTTAGCTACGGCGTCATAGCTAGGCATCGTGGGTTGTTGTGGGTAGTTACTGTGTCTTGGCAGTGTCTTCGGCCGTGCCGGCTGTAGCACGAAGCGAGCTACCTAGCCGTTTTTTCGAACAGAGTCAGAGTCAACACAATAGCCATTGTGTGCCGGGTGTAGCGCGAAGCTAGCTAGCTAGCTAGCCGTTCTTCAACTAAGTCAACACAGTGGCCATTGCTAGCTACCCAACACGACCAGCTAACTGTTCGGTAGTAGCTAAATACAATATACTTGTCCTAGCTAGCCAACGTCTAATCATTGCTGCGTCATGAAAGGAACTTGACACAGACACGAATGATCTGTTTAGTGTGTTATCACACTATTGGTGGTTTGTTGTGACCAAGTGTTGGTGCTAAACAGTGTGTTATTGTTATTGGATGCTAGCTTGCTAGTTAGCTATGGTGTCATAGTTGGCTAGCTGAATAAAGTGGGTTGAGTCTATTCCTTTAAACATTGAACCGCTGTGGTTCACAACAATTCTGATTTCTAAAGGTGGAAGTTGGGAGAGTTTTTGTTCGGGTGGTTCAGTGAAACAATTTTAGTTTCTGAGGTAGAAGTTTTTGGTGAGGGAGGCCCTGCTCTCTCCTCTCCCAGATGCTTAGCTCATTTCATTCCGATCTCCTCTGCATTTTTGTAGCCATTTGCTACAGCCTGTCAACTATGCCTCTGCCTATCCCTGTTCTCTCCTCTCTGCACAGGCTACACAAACGCACCACACCGCGTGGCTGCTGCCTCTCTAACCTGGTGGTCCCTGCACGCACCACCCACGTGGAGTTCCAGGTCGCAGGCAGCCTCTGGAACTGCCGTTCTGCTGCCAACAAAGCTGACTTCATCCCAGCCTATGCTACCCTCCAGTCCCTCGACTTCCTGGCACTGACGGAAACATGGATTACCACTGAAAACACTGCTACTCCTACTGCTCTCTCCTCGTCTGACCATGTGTTCTCGCATACCCCGAGAGAATTTGGTCAGAGGGGTGGTGGCACAGGAATCCTCATCTCTCCCAAGTGGTCATTCTCAATTTTTCCCCTAACCCATCTGTCTATCTCCTCATTTGAATTCCACGCTGTCACAGTCACTAGCCCATTTAAGCTTAATATCATTGTCATCTATCGCCCTCCAGGTTCCCTTGGAGAGTTCATCAATGAGCTTGACGCCTTGATAAGTTCCTTTCCTGAGGATGGCTCACCCCTCACAGTTTTGGGGGATTTCAACCTCCCTACGTCTACATTTGACTCGTTTCTCTCTGCCTCCTTCTTTCCATTCCTCTCCTCTTTTGACCTCACCCTTTCACCGTCCCCCCCTACTCACAAGGCAGGCAATATGCTTGACCTCATCTTCACCAGATGCTGCTCCTCTACTAATCTCACTGCAACTCCCCTCCATGTCTCCGACCACTACTTTGTTTCCTTTTCTCTCTCGCTCTCCTCCCACACTACTCACTCTGCCCCTACACAGATGGTAATGCGCCGCCGCAACCTTCGCTCTCTCTCCCACTACTCTCTCCTCTTCCATCCTATCATCTCTTCCCTCTGCTCAATCCTTCTCCCTCCAATCTCCTGATTCTGCCTCCTCAACCCTCCTCTCCTCCCTTTCTGCATCCTTTGACTCTCTGTGTCCCCTATCCTCCCGGCCGGCTCGGTCCTCCCCTCCAGCTCCGTGGCTTGATGACTAATTGCGAGCTCACAGAACAGAGCTCCGGGCAGCGGAGCAGAAATGGAAGAAAACTAAACTCCCTGCCGACCTGGCATCTTTTCACTCCCTCCTCTCTACATTTTCTTCATCTGTTTCTGCTGCTAAGGCCACCTTCTACCACTCTAAATTCCAAGCATCTGCCTCTAACCCTAGGAAGCTCTTTGCCACATTTTCCTCCCTCCTGAATCCCCCCCCCCCCCCCCCCCCCCCCTCCTCTCTCTCTGTGGATGACTTCGTCAACCACTTTGAAAAGAAGGTTGACGACATCCGAATCCTCGTTTGTTAAGTCTAATGACACTGCTGGTCCTGCTCACACTGCCCTACCCTATGCTTTGACTTCTTTCTCCCCTCTCTCTCCAGATAAAATCCTGCGACTTGTGACTGCAGGTCGGCCAACATCCTGCCCGCTTGACCCCATCTCCCTCCTCCCTTCTCCAGACCATCTCCGGTGACCTTCTCCCCTACCTCACCTCGCTGATCAACTCATCCTTGACCGCTGGCCATGTCCCTTCCGTCTTCAAGAGAGCGAGAGTTGCTCCCCTTCTCAAAAAACCAACACTCGACCCCACTGATGTCAACAACTACAGACCAGTATCCCTTCTTTCTTTTCTTTCCAAAACTATTGAGCGTGCCGTCTTTAGCCAACTCTCTTGCTATCTCTCTCAGAATGACCTTCTTGATCCAAACCAATCAGGTTTCAGGACTGGTCATTCAACTGAGACTGCTCTTCTCTGTGTCACGGAGACTCTCCGCACTGCTAAAGCTAACTCTCTCTCCTCTGCTCTTGTCCTTCTAGACCTGTCTGCTGCCTTTGATACTGTGAACCATCAGATCCTCCTCTCCACCCTCTCCGAGCTGGGCATCTCCGGCGCGGCTCACTCCTGGATTGCGTCCTACCTGACCGGTCGCTCCTACCAAGTGGCGTGGCGAGAAGCTGTCTCCGCACCACGTGCTCTCATCACTGGTGTCCCCCAGGGCTCAGTTCTAGGCCCTCTCCTTTTCTCCCTATACACCAAGTCACTTGGCTCTGTCATATCCTCACATGGCCTTTCCTATCATTGCTACGCTGACGATACACAACTAATCTTCTCCTTTCCCCCTTCTGATAACCAGGTGGCGAATTTCATCTCTGCATGTCTGGCAGACATATCAGTATGGATGACGGATCACCACCTCAAGCTGAACCCTGGCAAGACGGAGCTGCTCTTCCTCCCGGGGAAGGACTGCCCGTTCCATGATCTCGCCATCACGGTTGACAACTCCGCTGTGTCCTCCTCCCAGAGTGCGAAGAGCCTAGGCGTGACCCTGGACAACACCCTGTCGTTCTCCGCCAACATCAAGGCGGTGACCCGCTCCAGCAGGTTCATGCTCTACATCATTCGGAGAGTACGACCCTGCCTTACACAGGAAGCGGCACAGGTCCTAATCCAGGCACTTGTCATCTCCCGTCTGGACTACTGCAACTCGCTGTTGGCTGGCCTCCCTGCCTGTGCCATTAAACCCCTACAACTCATCCAGAATGCCGCAGCCCGTCTGGTGTTCAACCTTCCCAAGTTCTCTCACGTCACCCCCCTCCTCCGCACACTCCACTGGCTTCCAGTTGAAGCTCGCATCCGCTACAAGACCATGGTGCTTGCCTATGGAGCAGTGAGGGGAACGGCACCTCTGTACCTTCAGGCTCTGATCAGTCCCTACACCCAAACGAGGGCATTGCGTTCATCCACCTCTGGCCTGCTGGCTCCCCTTCCTCTGCGGAAGCATAGCTCCCGCTCAGCCCAGTCAAAACTGTTCGCTGCTCTGGCACCCCAATGGTGGAACAAGCTCCCTCACGACGCCAGGACAGCGGAGTCACTCACCACCTTCCGGAGACATTTGAAACCCCACCTCTTTAAGGAATACCTGGGATAGGATAAAGTAATCCTTCTAACCCCCCCCCCCCCCCCTGTCCTGTTATCCTGCCTCTCTCTCCCCCTCTCCTTATTGTCCTGTTATCCTGCCTCTCTCTCCCCTCTCCTTTGTGTCCTGTTAACCTGCGTCTCTCTCCCCTCTCATTAGTGTCCTGTTAACCTGCCTCTCTCTCCCCTCTCCTTAGTGTCCTGTTAACCGGCCTCTCTCCCCTCTCAGTGTCCTGTTAACCTGCCTCTCTCTCCCCTCTCCTTAGTGTCCTGTTAACCTGCCTCTCTCTCCCCTCTCCTTAGTGTCCTGTTAACCTGCCTCTCTCTCCCCTCTCAGTGTCCTGTTAACCTGCCTCTCTCTCCCCTCTCAGTGTCCTGTTAACCTGCCTCTCTCTCCCCTCTCCTTTGTGTCCTGTTAACCTGGGTCTCTCTCTCCTCACCTTAGTGTCCTGTTAACCTGCCTCTCTCTCCCCTCTCTTTAGTGTCCTGTTAAACGGCCTCTCTCTCCCCTCTCTTTAGTGTCCTGTTAAACGGCCTCTCTCTCCCCTCTCAGTGTCCTGTTAACCGGCCTCTCTCTCCCCTCTCCTTAGTGTCCTGTTAACCTGCCTCTTCCTCCCCTCTCCTTACTGTACTGTTAACTGGCCTCTCTCTCCCCCCCCCCCCAAATTGTAAAGTGGTTATCCCACTGGCTATAGGGTGAACGCACCAATTTGTGAGTCGCTCTGGCTAAGAGCGTCTGCTAAATGACGTTAATGTGCCCTTGAGCAAGGCACTTAACCCTAATTGCTCCTGTAAGTCGCTCTGGATAAGAGCGTCTGCTAAATGACTAAAATGTAAATGTAAATGTAATGTCTTACACCAAGAGGATCCTGACATTTTAAAGGTTAAAAAGGTGGACTTTGTGGTCTTTATCGCTATGGTGATAAATGGCACTGCCAAGGTGGAGAAAAGATGCAGGAAGATTGAAATCATTGTGATGGCGGCGGAGTGGTTCCTGGGGCTGAAAGATTTCACAGCGAAGGAGTTACATGGAATATTATCACAAGCCGTACCACCTTCTCAGGTCCTAGAGCCGGAGAAGGGAGACATGGAGAACTAAAAGAAGGAAGTAGTGGGAGTTTTGTTTGTTTTGACAATGTACTATTTTTATTAGGGTGGATTGTTAGAATCACTAACTATGGATTTATTTATTTTTATTTATTTTTTGGTTTCAACCCGTCCAGTTGGTGGCGGCAATACAACTTTTGGATGTAGTCAGCCATAAAACCCACAGAAGAAGAAGAAGAAGAAGAAGAAGAAGAGCGTCCATTACGTCATTCAGGCAGGTGCTTTTTTTACTTGCAGTTTTCAGACAAGACTATAAAGCAGCAGCCCGTTTAGCACTTGCAGCATAGCCTTTATAGTTGATGCACATCGATAACGCTAACATTTAATTCAATAAGCCAATATTCAGTCGCCCGAATAGAATAACATTTGGTGCTTTGCAATTGGAGCCTGCTGTATATAAACGGGACTTCCATGTATATGTCCGTGCTGTAGAAGGAAAAGAAGGTACGTTGACAGCTAAATTGGCTAAGTCTTTTTAAATGTCCGCATTCCAAAACGACGACATTTTGTCATTTTACATCTCAATCTCGACCATTATGCATGAATATGAACGTCTCCCCGTGACAGTGTTATTGTTAACTGACAGACAGCAGTCGCTTCGAGGTTAGTAACTAACAGCTGATTATGAACGTCATAATATCAGCATTTTGCGTTAGCCGACCGGCTACCGAGCTACGGCATAGTGGTATATTGGTTACATTCCGTGGGAGGTCGGTCGACGTGACCGCTGTTATTTAGATGTAGTTTGTGTCCAGTATCTGATAGTTGGCTACATTACATCGTCATAACTGTCATACTGTCAAGTCGTTTTTATCTGGTTGCAATATGTTGTGTGCGGCAGAAGTAGCCCTAATGCGTGCAGTTTTGAGTGGGTTTTGCTTTAGCAGTCGTTTCGTGGAGATTGTCGTTGTTTGTAGATTCATAAGAGTGCAATAATAGACATGTTGTGCAACATCATTTCTACTGGACACGGTAGCAATAACACCGGACTAGGAGCTGTCTCTTCTCGACACGGTAGCAATAACACCGGACTAGGAGCTGTCTCTTCTCGACACGGTAGCAATAACACCGGACTAGGAGCTGTCTCTTCTCGACACGGTAGCAATAACACCGGACTAGGAGCTGTCTCTTCTCGACACGGTAGCAATAACACCGGACTAGGAGCTGTCTCTTCTCCAAGCACATAGGCTAGGCTACTGTAGCAAGTGACCGGAGTGTTTGGAAACAAGCCTACAAGGGTACATAGCAAAGTGCATGAAGACACACTACTGGTCACTCACTACTGGTCACTCACTACTGGTCACTCACTACTGGTCACTCACTACTGCCTATATCCACCATAGCACTACAGTGCTATGAAAAAGTATTTGCCCCCTTTCTAATTTTCCCTACTTTTGCATATTTGTGATACTGAATGTTATCAGATCTTCAACCAAAACCTAATTATTAGATAAAGGGAACATAAGTGAACAAATAACACAACAACTTCATATTTTATTTCATAAACAAAGTTATGCAACACCCAATTCCCCTGTGTGAAAAACTAATTGCCCCCTTACACTCAATAACTGGTTGTGCGAAAACCAAACTCTGCATTCCACAGTAAGAACATCATACCAAAGGTCAAGCATGGTGGTGGTGGTGGTGTGATGGTTTGGGGATACTTTGCTGCCTCAGGACCTGGACGACTTGCCTTAATAGAAGGAACCATGAATTCTGCTCTGTATCAGAGAATTCTACAGGAGAATGTCAGACCATCCGTCTGTGAGCTGAAGCTGAAGCGCAGCTGGGTCATGCAGCAAGACAATGATCCAAAACACACAATCAAGTCTACATGAAAATTGCTAAAAAGCAACAAATTGGAAGTTTTGGAATGGCCTAGTCAAAGTCCAGACCTAATCCCAATTGAGATGTTGTGGCAGGACTTGAAACGAGCAGTTCATGCTTGAAAACCCACACGTCACTGAGTTAAAGCAGTTCTGCATGCAAGAGTGGGCCAAAATTCCTCCACAGCGACGTGAGAGACTGATCAACAACTACAGGAAGCATTTGGTTGGAGTCATTGTAGCTAAAGGTGGCACAACCGGTTATTGAGTGTAAGGGAGCAATTACTTTTTCACACAGGGGAATTGGGTGTTGCATAACTTTGTTTATGAACGAAATGAAATAAATATGTAATTGTTGTTATTTGTTCACTTATGTTCCCTTTATCTAATATTAGGTTTTGGTTGAAGATCTGATAACATTCAGTATCACAAATATGCAAAAGTAGAGAAAATTAGAAAGGAGGCAAATACTTTTTCATAGCACTGTGTATTTCTCAGTGCCTACTATTGCAGGCGTTATGTTTTGGTTGTGTTCCTAAATTCCCTCTGGCTATCTACTCCGATTTCAGAGCACTCTCGTCTGACATGCTGACCATACCACTCGCGGCTTGCCTGCGATCTGGACATGCAAGTTGAAATATCAAAACAAACTCTGAACCAACTATATTAATTTGGGGACAGGTCGAAAAGCATTAAACATTTGGCCTGGGATATAAACATTGGGTTGTTATTTTACCTGAAATGCACACGGTCCTCTACTCCGACAATTAATCAACAGATAAAAGGGTAAACCGAGTTAGTTTCTAGCAATCTCTTTTCCTTCACTCTTCTTCTTTGGACTTTTAAATGGCGATTGGCAACCAACTTTATGGTGCATTACCCCCACCAACTGGACTCGAATGTGGACCTCAGTTCATCTTTCGATCACCCACGTGGGTATATGGGGTGCTCCTAAAAACCAATGAGGGGATGGGAGAGGCGGGACTTGCAGCGCGTCAAGCGTCACAAATAGAACCAAATTCTATTTTAGCGCCTGGCTACGCAGATGCTCGCGAGGAGTGTGGGTGCAATGATTGAATAGCATGTATGTGTACATTTATTTTGCAACGCTCGAGCACGTAACGTGAGAGGTGTGGTCAGCATGTAACTGTGCTGCTGGCAACAATTTAATTACGTTTTTTTTGCCGACGTTTACTGACACCGGCCAATATTCAACGGGTGTTGAGCGTTATTCTGCTCACATGCTGACCACACCGCTCGCGCAAAATAAATGTACACATACATGCTATTCAATCATTGCACCCACACTCCTCGCGAGCGTCTGCGTAGCCAGGCGCTAAAATAGAATTTGGTTCTATTTGTGATGCTTGATGCGCTGCAAGTCCCGCCTCTCCCATCCCCTCATTGGTTTTTAGGAGCATATACCCACGTGGGTGATCGAAAGATGAACTGAGGTCCACACTCCAGTCCAGTCGGTGGGGGTAATGCACCATAAAGTTGGTTGCCAACCGCCAGATAAAGTCCAAAGAAGAAGACTGAAGGAGGAGAGATTGCTAGAAACTAACTCGGTTTACCCTTTTATCTGTGGATTAACAACCCAATGTTTATATCCCAGGACAAATTAGCTAACAACAGCAAGCTAGCTAGCTAAATTGCCATGAATGTTACGTGCGTTTCGACCTGTCCCCAAAGTAATATAGTTGGTTCAGAGTTCGTGTGTCCTGATCGCGTTTGGTGTGGGTGGACAAAATCAACATATCATATAATATGCCATTTTTATATAATATGCCATTTAGCAGACACTTTTATCCAAAGCGACTTACAGTCATGTGCGCATACATTTTTACGTATGGGTGGTCCCGGGGATCGAACCCACTACCCTGGCATTACAAGCGCCGTGCTCTACCAGCTGAGCTACAGAGGACCATAGTGTGTTATATGCGATGGCGCATGGTCGATCTAGTCAGCGTGTTACAGTCCCCAACGCTCTGGATAACATGAAAACAGCCTAACCAGCTCTGCTAGGGCGAATAAAATGGTCAGAGTGAGCTGTTCTCTCATTTTTTTTGTCAGGAATTAGCTAGCTAACAAGCTAGCCAACGTTAGCCAGTTAGCTTGGGTGCTTGACTGCCGTTGTGAGGTCAGAACGCTCGGATCAACCCTACTCCTCGGCCAGAACGTCCAGTGTGTGCGCTCTGAATGCTCAGAGAGCGAAACACTCTTAATTTACAAACGGACAATTTGACAACGCTCTTCATTTACGAACGCACAGAGCGCACTCTGAGCGCACTCTGGCTCTCCAGGTTGAATTTACGAACACAGCCATTATCATTATCCTAATATTATCCTAACATAACCAGTCCATCCTGCAGTCTGTATATTATAGGGTGGTGTTGTGGAGCGTAATGCTGGGTTGCAGCTCACGAAGAGGAGGAGGCTGCTATCTGGGATGGCTTCTGACCTTAACCCTGACCCTGCCTCTGGCCTCCCTACAGATGGACCACCATGGACTCCAAGGTAGGGTCAAGGACCAGGGAGGATGGGCAGGGAGCATGTAGCAAATTCAAGAGATATATATTATTACATATACATGCCTATCCCTGTCAGGGCAGTGTTGGCCCCTCTTGTTGCAGGCTTTATGTTGCCTGTTGCCATTCTAACATGACCCTCTCCTCTCCAGGCCACCCCCTCCATCCTAACCACCAGGCCACCAGAGGGGAGCGGCCTAAGCTGCTGCTGCTGTCCTTCGATGGGTTCCGCTGGGACTACGTGGACCGGGTTCCCACCCCTAACTTCCACGCCCTGATGGAGGAGGGGTCAAGAGTTGAGCAGGTTGAGAACGCCTACATCACAAAGACCTTCCCTGACCACTACACCCTGGTCACCGGGCTGCATGCCGAGACGCACGGCATCGTGGGTAACGAGATGTACGACCCCGACCTTAACGCCTCCTTCTCCATGGAGACGCATAGCGCCTATGAGCCACGCTGGTGGGCTGGGGCAGAGCCTCTGTGGGTGACCAATCAGAAGCAGGGTGGGCGGAGCGGCGGGGTGATGTGGCCGGGGTCGGACGTGGAGATCGGGGGGGCGTACCCGTCACGCTACGTTCCGTACAACGCATCGGTGAGTTTCGAGAGGCGCGTGGAGACGATGGTAGCCTGGCTGATGGGGGAGGGGCCAGGGGAGGGGGTTGGGTCTGTGCAGGGGGGTGTGGACTTTGGCGTGCTATACTGGGAGGAGCCTGACGAGAGCGGTCACAACCTGGGCCCAGAGAACCCTCTAATGGACGTGGTCATCGCTGATATAGACGACAAGCTCGGCTTCCTCCGCAACGAGCTGCGCAAGAAGGGTCTGTACCTACTGTCTATGTACATTATACAATATCAATAGTCGTGATGTAGAACAGGGGTGGCAAATGGTTTCTCTCAGGCCCCCCTTCCAGCATTTGGAACATCCCCCCCCCTGTGTATGGACACAAGCAATGTTCATGACACAACTGTTCACGCCCCACTTTTTGGCGGAGAGAAAATGTTGCAGCTTTAAAGCTTATTTCCTGCAATTCTACACATTTTGTCATGGGGTGCAGATAACCTTTTGTCATGGGGTGCAGAGAACTTTTTGCAGTTTTAAAAACATATGTTCTTGCAGTTCTATTCATTTTGCCATGTCTAATGTGTACTCGTGATATTTGAGAGACTCAAACATTACTACAATATCTATGGGCTAGAAAACGTTAGCTGGCACGGGCAAGTTGATCTGGACATTTCTGACAAGTTATAAATATCTCTCTAAGGTCTGAAATGACTGACATGACAAGAGGAATACTGATGATGCACCACCCAATTTAGACATTTCACCTTGTGCATTCTACTATTACAACTTTCAAGAGGAAGTTGAAAGCCGGACTGAGTTCCTTAAAACAATAAAATGTTTGGGAACAACTGATGTAGACTGTCTGGTCTGTATCTCTCTGTAGAACCACTGATGTAGAATGTCTGGTCTGTATCTCTCTATAGAACCACTGATGTAGACTGTCTGGTCTGTATCTCTCTATAGAACCACTGATGTAGACTGTCTGGTCTGTATCTCTCTATAGAACCACTGATGTAGACTGTCTGGTCTGTATCTCTCTATAGAACCACTGATGTAGACTGTCTGGTCTGTATCTCTCTATAGAACCACTGATGTAGACTGTCTGGTCTGTATCTCTCTATAGAACCACTGATGTAGACTGTCTGGTCTGTATCTCTCTGTAGAACCACTGATGTAGACTGTCTGGTCTGTATCTCTCTATAGAACCACTGATGTAGACTGTCTGGTCTGTATCTCTCTGTAGAACCACTGATGTAGACTGTCTGGTCTGTATCTCTCTATAGAACCACTGATGTAGAATGTCTGGTCTGTATCTCTCTATAGAACCACTGATGTAGACTGTCTGGTCTGTATCTCTCTATAGAACCACTGATGTAGACTGTCTGGTCTGTATCTCTCTATAGAACCACTGATGTAGACTGTCTGGTCTGTATCTCTCTATAGAACCACTGATGTAGACTGTCTGGTCTGTATCTCTCTATAGAACCACTGATGTAGACTGTCTGGTCTGTATCTCTCTATAGAACCACTGATGTAGACTGTCTGGTCTGTATCTCTCTATAGAACCACTGATGTAGACTGTCTGGTCTGTATCTCTCTGTAGAACCACTGATGTAGACTGTCTGGTCTGTATCTCTCTATAGAACCGCTGATGTAGACTGTCTGGTCTGTATCTCTCTATAGAACCACTGATGTAGACTGTCTGGTCTGTATCTCTCTGTAGAACCGAAGCCGGTCTGTTTCTTTAGGAAGATAACATAGGAACTCTGGTCTAATCTTGAGACATGTAAATTAATCAATTTATCTAGAGACAGATGTAATTGATCAATTCATCAAATAAATATTTAATTATTGGTCAATTAAATGTAATTAATTAATTTTATTCTGACTGCATTCCTAGGTCTGTACGAGAGTGTGAACCTGATTGTGACCAGTGATCATGGCATGACCCAGTTGTCCATGGACAAGGTGATCGAGCTGGACCAATACCTAGACAGAGACCTCTACACCTGGGTGGACAAGAGCCCCGTGGTGGGAATACTACCGAGAGAAGGTAGGATACTGGGAATACTACCTAGAGAAGGTAGGATACTGGGAATACTACCTAGAGAAGGTAGGAATACTGGGAATACCACCTAGAGAAGGTAGGATACTGGGAATACCACCTAGAGAAGGTAGGATACTGGGAATACCACCTAGAGAAGGTAGGATACTGGGAATACTACCTAGAGAAGGTAGGATACTGGGAATACTACCTAGAGAAGGTAGGATACTGGGAATACTACCTAGAGAAGGTAGGATACTGGGAATACCACCTAGAGAAGGTAGGATACTGGGAATACCACCTAGAGAAGGTAGGATACTGGGAATACCACCTAGAGAAGGTAGGATACTGGGAATACTACCTAGAGAAGGTAGGATACTGGGAATACCACCTAGAGAAGGTAGGATCCTGGGAATACTACCTAGAGAAGGTAGGAATACTGGGAATACCACCTAGAGAAGGTAGGATACTGGGAATACCACCTAGAGAAGGTAGGATACTGGGAATACTACCTAGAGAAGGTAGGATACTGGGAATACCACCTAGAGAAGGTAGGATCCTGGGAATACTACCTAGAGAAGGTAGGATCCTGCCTAGAGAAATAGTCTGTAACTGTCTGTTTTACCTGTCCTGTAGGTAAGTTAGAGGAGGTTTATAGTGCGCTGGTGGAGGCCAATCCTAACATGGTGGTGTATAGGAGGGAACAGATCCCTGACCGTTTCCACTACCGTCACAACAACAGGATCATGCCCATCATTATCGAGGCCAAGGAGGGCTGGACCATCACCCAGAACAGAACCACTGGACCACACATGTGTAAGGAAATACTATGTCAACTAAAACCGGTACTAACATGTGTAAGGAAATATTACAACACACAACCTGCCAAATTCCAATTTGGGATAGTAGTATTATAACTAAGACTTTCACAAGTTCAAATCATTAGGCTGTCAGTTGGACATTTGAGTTACCAATATTAGGATTCAGTCCACAATGACCGTGTAATTAACAGTAAACGTGTTCCAAGTGTGTTTTAAATGTTCTAAATGTGTTAATCCTGTTTTAACACGCTTCTCTCTCTCTGTATTTCACAGTGGGTAACCACGGCTATGACAACACCCTACCCAGCATGCACCCTGTCTTCGTGGCGCGTGGCCCCGCCTTCCGTCAGAACTACATGAAGAGTTCCATGCGTTCCGTTGACCTCTACCCCCTCATGTGTCACATCCTGTCTGTCCGGCCCCGCCCCAACAATGGTTCTCTAGCCCGGGTTAGGGACCTCCTCT